>JASVER010000027.1:3646884-3993237 GCA_030449065.1 Oceanodroma leucorhoa | reverse complement strand
GGCTGAACATGAGCCGGCAGTGTGCCCAGGTGGCCAAGAAGGCCAACGGCATCCTGGCCTGTATCAGGAATAGTGTGACCAGCAGGAGCAGGGAGGTGATCGTGCCCCTGTACTCGGCACTGGTGAGGCCGCACCTCGAATCCTGTGTTCAGTTTTGGGCCCCTCACTACAAGAAGGACATTGAGGTGCTGGAGCACATCCAGAGAAGGGCGATGAGGCTGGTGAAGGTTCTGGAGCACAGGTCTTATGAGGAGCGGCTGAGGGAGCTGGGGTTGTTTAGCATGGAGAAGAGGAGGCTGAGGGGAGACCTTATCGCTCTCTACAACTACCTGAAAGGAGGCTGTAGCGAGGTGGGTGTTGGTCCCTTCTGCCATGTAACTAGCGATAGGACGAGAGGAAATGGCTTCAAGTTGCACCAGGGTAGGTTTAGATTGGATATTAGGAAAAATTTCTTTACTGAAAGGGTTGTCAGGCATTGGAACAGGCTGCCCAGGGAAGTGGTGGAGTCACCATCACTGGAGGCATTCAAAAAATGTGTGGATGTGGCGCTTCGGGACATGGTTTGGTGGACATGGTGGTGTTGGGTCGACGGTTGGACTTGATGATCTTAGAGGTCTTTTCCAACCTTAATGATTCTATGATTCTATTCTATCTGCAGAGTCTCCAGTGTGTTGGTGCATGATGCTACATGTTTTTGAAGAGTTTAGCTCTGGAGACAGCCTGAATCCAGCCTGCCTTAGTAGCGCTGGCTTGTACTGGCCCTGTCATCTCCCAGTATGTTCTCACTCCAGTCGCCCTTCTTCCAAGTGTATCATGGACCTGAGCTGACTCCAAACAGGGCCAGTTGGGTGTCTCTGCACTGCATTCTGTGGCATGTCTGGTAGCCCACAGCAAATATTTAATGGTCTACATACATTTCAATATAAAAGCACAGTGTTTAAGGAGATTCTTCAACCCTCAACGTGTGTTGTGTTTGTAGTAGTTGAACTGACAGAATGATCTTATGGATAAGCTGAATATGCATTTTCATTCATGCTTGTCTTGCACAGGACCGGGACACGGATAAGAAGAGAATTGAAGAGCTGCTGGAAGAGAACATGGTCTTGGAGATTGCACAGAAACAGAGCATGAACGAGTCTGCACACCTAGGCTGGGAACTAGAACAATTGTCTAAAAGCACAGATCTTGCAGATAGTGAGTACCAGCTGGGGTGGCTGCTGTTGTGTTTGTGGTCTCTTTCAGAGTAGACAGGTTGGTTGACTGAAACAGGAACAGAAGTTGAGTCTGAGCTTGGAGAACTTCCCTCATTCAGCCACTTGACTTTGAACTTAGTTTTTCGGAACTTCTAAAATGTATTCCTTCTACTTTCTTTCACTTTCTTTTGAAAGCATTAAAATGTTTTCCTTTTATTTTATTCATCACTGAGAGAGTGACTTTTAAGTAAAAGGATAAATATTTAAAAAAAAAAAAAAAAAAGAAGAAGAAAGCTTTGTAAACGACACAGCAAAAATGTCACTCGGAACACTGGATATTTCTAACTGAATGGCTGGGAGGAGTCTGTGAGCTTTAGTATTCTTTAGTACAGTTAGTACAGACAATTAGCTGGTCTTTAAGTCCCAGGAAGTAGTGTATGCTGAAGTAATTTATTTTTACTAGATACTGAAAAATGTGTACAGTTAAAATAACTGGCTGATTTTTTTAATGGTTGATTTGATTTCCCAAACTATCACAAACATAGCTAATGCTTCCTTCACTAGTCAGGTTTTAGCATTGGTTTCTGTGTCTAACATTCATTCTGTCTATAATAGCAGCCTAAATAACAATGCTAAATGGAACTTGAGAAATATAAGCTATTTCGTGGAGTTCAATGTGCAGCTTTATTGATTACTCACCTGATTCTGCTAAGACTTGCATGTTTGGCTTTGTGTACCAGGAACAGATTAACTTGAAGACAAAGGAATAAATTAGAGTAAGCAGATGTTCAGTTTTCAGCAAAGCTGTCTAGAAGAATAGCTTTACTTTCTAGAATAACTGAATATGTGCCTGACACCAATTCTCAAATCTACTTGCTACCTAGGATCTGAGTTATCTTTACTAAGATTAATGGCTAATTAATTGTTACTTTTAATTAATAATCTTGCAAAGCAGGTTTACCTTAGCCTGAGAAGTGAATGGCACTCTATTCCTCCTTATGTGTAATCAAGGATATTGCTTATTATATTAGTCAATGGGGAAGAAACACAGTTCTCAAAAGTTACAAATTTTGAAGAAGAGCATTTCAGGAAAATGTAAAACTATCTAATTTTCTGGCTTGTTCCAAATAGCAAGTTTTGTCCCCTTCCTGATTTGGTTTCACTACTGATGTAATAGAAGGAAGGATGCTAGTTTTATTTTCTCTTACTTATTCATTTCTGTCAAACATAACTTKCAAAATTTGCTCAACAGATTGGTTTAAAACAAATGAAAAAAGATGAGATTCCTTCACTGCACTGATGCTTGGTGTTTCAGCACTGGAGCTCCAGAACCTCTCTGATTAACCAAAGAAAAAGAGAGTAAGAGGAACTGAGAACATCAGTAATCTGTTGTATTCAGTAGGAAAAAAAATTAGGGAAGGAAGCCTGATTTTAAAAAAACTAAAAACATTAAACTTTGAATCTTTAAATTATTTCACAGAAGTGCTGTCCTACTTTTACAGTAATTCTCTTTAAGAAATTCCATTTCAATGCGTGTTGCTGTTCTGAATGCAGCTTGTTTGTACAAATAGAGTCAGTCTGCAAAGCTCTTCTGGAAAACCTCCTGTTCCTGGATTCCAAGTTGAGTCTGCAAGGGTGGCAGATAGCAGAAGATTTTACTTGCTAGTTTGGAATATTGTATTCAAAATCATTTAAAAAATAAGCATTGGAAAAAGTAATTTAGATGGGCTTTGCTTCTGGACAGAACTTAACTGGAGTATTTAGTTAATGTGTTTACTGTTCGAGTCTTCATTTGACCAAAACTCTCCAGGTGATGCTCCATAAAAGAGACAAATGGGATTTTACCATGCTCAGAAACTTGCCAGTTCTAAAGTACTCAGTGTGCTGTATGTACTAGTGCTGATTATTTAGCAGGAGTGAGTAATTTTCTGAGACTTAAAGATAGTGTTAAAGTCAATTTCATACATGAAATGTGGTTTTAAGGTGAAGGGTAGCAATTATTCCATGTGAAATAGAGGGTTGCCCTTATAATTATTGAGGTGCTGAGCAGAGAAATGAACAGAACAATGATGCTTTGGTGCTGGAAGTTAAGGCTGAGGGGTAGTGAGACTTTTGATCGACAAACATTCAGAGTAAAATAATATCTCTGTTGTAAAACTTGCATAAATTTTGTTAGTTCTGAGATTTCAACTTCAGACACTTTCTGATGGTTGTCCTGTGCCTGGGTACCTGGTAGTAAAATATCCTCCCTGATTCAGCATGTTCTTGATGAAGTAGCTATGAAGATAAGCACTGGAACTCACTTTTGTAAGAATATTTTCCGTAACTAAATATGATTGAATACCTAAGTTTTCACTAGCTTTTGGAACTGCACCATCTTGCTGTTTTAGCAAACACTTTTCAGTGGTTTACTTTCTGCCTCAGTTTATTTCCTCTGATGGAAGTATGAGAGGGTATCAAAATATATTTTGCTGCTAACATTAAACATGCTGCTAACGTGGCTAAAGGAGCTTTAAGAAGAGCTAGGAAAGTAAGTAACTTTTAAGATAGTTATCTGTTCAGATACTTCCCTATTTATTAAAGGTCTTAATTGTTACCTGTGAAAATGGGTTCTGTTTTTAACAAAGTGTTTACTTAACAGTCAAGCTGAAATGACTGGATCTGACTGCAGTTATCTTCATGCAAGTGAATCTTAAGGACCTAGGAAGGGAGATGTGTATGAATTGGGTAGTGCCACCTTCTGATTCTCATGTTTCAACAGCCAGAAAGTCCTTTGTGTTTGAGTTGAATGAATGTGCTTCGAGTCGCATACTGAAGCTAGAGAAGGATAATCAGAGCTTGCAGAACACAATCCAAGAGCTGAGAGATGCCTCCATGACCTCCAGAGAGAGCAGCCTAAAGTTTGTGGAACTGGAAAATGAAAATCAACAGCTTAGCAAAAAGGTAATTTGCTCACAGGAACAAACAGAGTTCTTCAGTTTTTAAACACAGTGCGCACAGGGCTGTATGGCATCCTTGAACGATGAGGGATTGCAGGGATTTCACCCATGTTGCCCAGAAGACGGGGCATGGGTTTGGGCCCATCTATTTAATTGTGTTCTAACATCGGTGTATTCTATTGCCTTCTGCCTGTTTAGGTGCATCATTGTAAGCAAAAGTGACTGTTTCTATTTCATAAAAGCTGTCTCTCAGTGCTTAGTTGCCCCATCAGATTGTACTGTTGATTGTGTCCCTTTTTGYCGTTTTATGGTAGTCAAGGAAGCCATGGCCATATTGAACTATTTTGATTGTTTGAAAGTTTTAATATTGTTTCCATGTAAGTCAAATAAATCACATAGGTAAATTCAGGTTAGTATATTTTTAAATAAGTCTTTTTTTGCTGTCCATAGTCCTAGCTCTTTCTCTTTGTCTTGTCCTTTTGGCTATTAGAAGTTCTCTAGTGTCTCCCTCTCTGCAAAGATCTGTGTTCTTTTAATCTTTGTAACAAACATGCAGGTCATCACTTTTTGAATTTATTTTTATATATACGTGTGTTACACTCTGTTATTAACTGTGGCTATATTTACCTCAAGTGCCAGCTCAGTGCTTGTCCTTGTGAAACACAGTGCTCAGTTCACCTCCAACCACTAGCGTTATTTTTGTCTGGCTAGTAACTTGCATCCTGAACTCTGATTAACTGAGCCAAGTGCCAGTGGGGAAAACTTGCTAGTCTGAGTGTAAAAAATTTCCATGACAGTTTTTTTCCACATTCGTACCTTTGCTAAATTATCCAGAATATAAGGCTCATTTCTCCTTTTCCCGTTACTGCTGTAACCTGTGTGTGTGAGATGTTTAAAGATTTCAGTCATCTCTGGCCTGTTTATGGGCTAACTGAATGCTTTAAAGGACAAGGGGAGAAAGAATCTGGATATGAAGTGCTGGTCATGGATTACCAGATTGTAACTAGCAGGGTCCTGGTTTCTCTGCCAAGAAGAACAGGTCTCCATCACTGGATCACTACATCTTCTGGAGGGATTCTTTTGCCAAGTTGAGAGACTAGTTCTGCTTCTTGGCTTTCTTCTGTGAACAAGGAAAACTACAAAAATTCAGTTCACTGTACTCCTCCTTCCACACTCCCATTTATGACCTGTTGTGTATGAGTAATTCACTCCAGCTCTAATTTACATGCTTAAAATTTGAGATCAAGGCATATAAAGCACTTGGCAGATACCTGTGGTGTATCTGCAATTTAAGTCACTTGAACAACTGTGGTCAACCTTTGGCTTTGCCCCAGGCACATTCCTGTGGGCACCTCTTGTTATGGCAGTGTATTGGTGCCAACAGTTGTGATTCCAGAATTAGTCTGATGTTTTTGATAATGATGAATGCGTTGGCATGATGGGGTCACCTACGGGTCTGGTAGTTAAAGAAGACAAAAACCAGTAGTGGGGAATGCCTGTGTGGTGAAAGGGGCACACTGTATGCATCAGACCAATGAGAAAAAAAAAGGCAGTTAAAAATACTACTATTAAGAGCAGTTGAAATGCATGAACTCTTCACCAGAGAAACACAGAACATGATGGGAGCTGGACTGAATACCACAGGCCAGTCAAGTTGTTGAAGGGCTTCACCTTCCATTCAGGGAGATTTGGGGGGAAAAAAGGTAGTAAACAGTATTCTGTAGTCTGTGTGAGACATACAGTTGTGTCTCAGTGTACGGAGACCTGATACATGATACGTAAAATAGTCTTGATGTCATAGAATCATAGAATAGTTTGGGTTGGAAGGGACCTTTAAAGGTCATCTAGTCCAACCCTCCTGCCGTGGGCAGGGACATCTTCAACTAGATCAGGTTGCTCTGAGCCCCGTCCAACCTGACCTTGAGTGTTCCCAGGGATGGGGCATCTACCACCTCTCTGGGCAACTTGTTCCAGTGTTTCACCACCCTCATTGTAAAAAATTTCTGCCTTATATCTAGTCTAAATCTACCCTCTTCTAGTTTAAAACCATTCCCCCTTGTCCTTTCACTACAGACCCTGCTAGAAAGTCTGTCCCCATCTTTCTTATAAGCCCCCTTTAAGTATTGAAAGGCTGCAATAAGGTCTCCCCGGAGCCTTCTCTTCTCCAGGCTGAACAACCCCAATTCTCTCAGCCTTTCTTTGTAGGAGAGGTGTTCCATCCCTCTGATCATTTTTGTGGCCCTTCTCTGGACCCGCTCGAACAGGTCCATGTCTGTCTTCTGTTGAGGGCTCCAGAGCTGGACGCAGTACTGCAGGTGGGGTCTCACCAGAGCAGAGTAGAGGGGCAGAATCACCTCCCTCGATCTGTTGCCGCGCTTCTTTTGATGCAGCCCGGGATATGGTTGGCTTTCTGGGCTGCGAGCGCACATTGTCAGCTCATGTCCAGCTTTTCATCCACCAGTACCCCCAATCCTTATTGGCAGGGCTGCTCTCAATCCCTTCATCCCCCAACCTGTAACTGATACTGGGGGTTGCCCTGGGCCAGGTGCAGGACCCTGCATTTGGCCTTGTTGAACCTCATGAGGTTCATACAGGCCCACTTCTCGAGCTTGTCCAGGTCCCTCTGGATGGTATCCCGTCCCTCAGGCGTGTCGACTGCACCACTCAGCTTGGTGTCATCTGCAAACTGGCTGAGGGTGCACTCAACCCTACTGTCTATGTCATTGAGGAAGATTTTAAACAGTACCAGTCCCARTACAGACCCCTGAGGGACACCACTCATCACCGATCTCCATCTGGATACTGAGCTGTTGACCACTGCCCTCTGGATGTGACCATCCAACCAATTCCTCATCCACTGGACAGTCCACCCATCGAATCCATGTCTCTCCAATTCACAAAGAAGGATATTGTGTCAAAGGCCTTACAGAAGTCCAGATAGATGACATCTGAGCTCTTCCCTTGCCTACTGGTGTAGTCACGCCATCATAGAAGGCTGCTGGGTTTCAGATGTTTGAAAAAATTTTTTTAATCTTCTCTTCCTCTAACGTGCTTGTGTATTTCTCTCATGCATGTATCCCCTTAATTAGAGGGCATGCATGTCCACAAGGGAGTATGCTGGGGGAGAGGGGGATAACAGTGTCTCTGATTCATTGCAGAATGTTTTCTACAGCAGGCAGAGGAGAGGGCAACAGTTCTTGCGGACTGTTAAAGACAAGCACGTATAAAGACACAGGACAAGAGATAAAGAAGTGTTTTTCTCAAATGTTGTATGCCTGTGGTTTTTTGTAACTTTCCTGAGATATACCCATAGTAAAATCTTGCCTCCCTAAAGTCATTTAACTGGATTCAGATTTCATCCACTGTCTGAGACTTTCAAAAACTGTCTGAGTGTGCTTGGCTGTCTACTGATCTAATGCTTGGAAGGATCATGTAGCTGGAACAGGATTATTCAGGTAGTACAAGAGGAGATGATACAAAGGAAAATCATGTACATATCTTTTTCCTTTCTTGCAGGGTTTTCAGATATAATAGAAAACCCTCCCTTCAGGCACAGTCAAGTAGCAGCAGTCCCAGTACCTATCTGTTTTCTCTGCATTCCTAACTTCTTGGACTGAAACAAGCTGTAAACAGTAGTTTCTTACTTGCCTCCAGTTTTCTGGGAGGTGCTAATGAAGACCATCTATTGCTGAGTTACTGAGTTTATGTTCCATCTTTCTCTGAACAGCTTCTTTGAGAGCAATGAACCTTAACATGGTTACATTTCTAACTGTTAAGCCCTTCTTATCTCCAATCTGGGCAGCCTGTGCTTGTTTAAACACTTCCTGTAATGAGGCACATGTTGACATAGGCAGAGCCCGGCCTCCAGCTATTTCCCACTTGTAAGAATTATTGTTAATACCTTTTTCATTGACATTTTCACTGTTGGCAAAGTTTATAATACCAACACAAAAAAAATGAGCTGATACTTACGCAAAGCCGTAGGTGCTCACAGTAMTTTACAAGCATAAAAAGGAATACTTCCTGAGTTGGGGAGCCTAGCTCTCTGAATCCCTTGTTTCTAAATACTGAAGAGCTATTGCTTGTCAGTGCTTAGTGCATTATGAGTACAGCTTCCAAAAGGAGGGAGTAAGAAGACATTGTTCATGGTAGGACTGGGACTTTATTCACAAATCTTTCAAATCCATGTTGTCTGGGGAAAACAGAGAGCCAGCAGAGCACAGGGAGAGGGAAGGTAAACTTGGAAACTCCAGTGCTTTTCCTTTGTTCCCGATTTTTTTTTTTTTTTTTTTTTTTAAATTATGCTGCTCACTGAATTGTCTTAATAACTTTCTCTGTGTTCACTGGTAGATTAAGGCCATCAGTGACGGAGAGGCTAGGAGGAGGCAAGTCCCGTAGAAAGGTGAGCTCCAGAAACTGGTGACAGGAACACAACAGGGCATTCAGGCAGGCAGGTGAAGCATTTCTTACTTCTGTACTTTATATGCTCTGATCTTAATAGACATGAAGGAGATTCTTGGCACTGTGAGAAGAACAAAACAGTCCATTTCCTCCTCTGAGACAGGCAAGCTCCAGAAGGGAAGGATTACATCTTTCAGCCATAGTCCTGTCGTGGTTTAAGCCCAGCCGGCAACTAAGCACCACACAGCCGCTCGCTCACTCTCCCCCRGGTGGGACAGGGGAGAGAATCGGAAGGGTAAAAGTGAGAAAACTCGTGGGTTGAGATAAAAACAGTTTAATAGGGAAAGCAAAAGCCGCGCACGCAAGCAAAGCAAAGCAAGGAATTCMTTCACTACTTCCCATGGGCAGGCAGGTGTTSAGCCATCYCCAGGAAAGCAGGGCTCCATCACGCRTAACGGTTACTTGGGAAGACAAGCGCCATCACCCCGAACGTCCCCCACTTCCTTCTTCTTCCCCTAACCTTATATGCTGAGCATGACATCATATGGTATGGAATACCCCATTGGCCAGCTGGCCTAGCTGTCCTGGCTATGCTCCCTCCCAGCTTCTTGTGCACCTCACAGAGCATGTGAGCTGAAAAGTCCTTGAGAAAGTAGACTACCTAGCAACAACTGAAAACATCAGCGTGTCRTCAACATTCTTCTTACACTAAATCCAAAACATAGCACTATACCAACTACTAGAAAGAAAATTAATTCCACCCCAGCCAAAACCAGGACAGTCCTCATCTCATTCCTCTCTGGTCTTCAAAATAACTTAAAGTGCAAACAGTCATTGTGTCAAGCTGTGGCTGATGTGTTTTGGTGTATTCTCTCCACACAGATTGAGAAGTTGCAAAATCAAATTGAAAAAGAGAAGCAAAGTAATCAAGATCTGGAGACCTTGAGCGAGGAGCTGATAAAAGATAAGGAGCAGCTGCAAGTTGTCATGGAGACTCTAAAAGCTGACAAAGACAGACAGGTGCAAACTTCACAAATGTAATATAAAAGTATATGCTCAGTAATGGTAATTTACCAATGCCATTTAGAGCATCTGGTTCTCTCAGGGACATAGAGCAATTTGAGAGCTATTAAGTGCAGGTTGAACTTGTTCAAATGTAGGTAAAAAGTTTCTTGAAGCAAAAAAGCCCAGCATGTTTTGGTCGCTACTACCCCTGTAACCATAGGAGGATCTTCAGGCTGTTGTAAGGACAGACCTTCCCTTTTCGGGGGAAAAAAGCCCTGGATCTTACTAAATGGGATACCAACTGGTTTTAGTTTTTTTTTTTTATTATTTGTGTGGTGCTTTTCATCTTGAAGAATTCTTACCTAGACTTCTACCTGGGAAATTGCACTTTACCACCAAAGTCCTACATTTCAGTTAGAACACATACAGACTCTTTGTGGTAAGAATTAATGAATGCTTCACGGGTAGGGCATGAAGTAAAAACAGAAGTATCCTCAATGGTCAGAAAAGGGAAGATTCTCATTTTTTTCAGGTATAAGTCCTTTTTGATTTATGTGGATGTTGTTTAGATAAGAATCAAATGCAGATTGCAGTCTAAATCACAATTGCTTCAGCTGAAATTTGGCCAGTGGGATAAGTGAACTGTTTTTACAGAAAGTGTGTCCTTAATGAGATCTATAACCGCTATAAATTTTCAAACATTTTGTGGTTTCTGACGCCTTATCAGAGAGAATTTGTATTTTCGGATCCCAAAGATGTTGAATGTAAACCTAAACAGAATGATACCCTTTATTAGGAATGTTTCTTAACCAAGCATCCTCTCCACGGTGTTCTCTGAAGGTCACTTGTCCACTTTATCCCTCTGCCTCGACCTTCTTAGCTGGTAGGAGGAATATAGCACCATTTTTAATTTGTTAGAATCCCATGTTACCAGAGGTAACAATTTTTTTCATATATTTGTTGTTGGTTTTAGTCAGGGAAAACTGTTGACGAGTTTGTCTTGGATTAAATGGACATGGGTTTGTCCTGTCTGCTTCAGGACTACTTTATACTGCACGTTGTGAGGTAGATGAGTAACATTTGCATGAATTTTTTATTGTTTATGTAGATAAAGGACCTTAAACAAGAAAATGATCACCTTAATCAAGTGGTCTTATCCCTGAGACAAAGATCTCAAGTGAGCAGCGAGGCAAGAGTAAAAGATATTGAAAAAGAGAACAAGATCCTTCATGAAACGGTTACAGAGACTAGTAGCAAACTGAGCAAGCTGGAATTTGAGAAGAAACAATTGCAAAAGGATTTTGATCAAGTTAAAGAAAAAGTGGAAAGAGTGGAAGAAATGGAAAAAGAGCTCCATCGGCTGGAGAGAGAGAATGAACAGCTCACCAAGAAGGCAGCAGCGATGAAAATAGTGACAGAAAAAGTTGAAGTTCTCGAGCAGGAGAATGGGGATCTGGAGGTGGAAAATAGGAAGCTAAGAAAATCCCTGGACACATTGCAGAATATTTCGATCCGGCTAGGGGACCTGGAAAGGGACAACAAGCAATTGGATGAAGAAAATCTGGAGCTTAGGAGACTGGTGGAGACCATGAGATTCACCAGCACAAAAATGGCACAAATAGAAGCAGAAAATAAAGATTTGGAGAGGGAGAAAGAGGACTTAAGGAAGAATGTGGAAATGTTAAAAGCAATGAGCAAGAAATCAGAGAGGCTGGAGTTAAGCTATCAGAGCGTCAACTCTGAAAACCAGAGACTTCAGCAAATCTTGGAGAACAGCAGCAAAAAGGTCCAGGAGCTAGAAAAAGAAGTACAGGGAATGGAGAGTGAAAATCAGGTTCTCCAGAGAAACCTTGAGGAGCTAAAGATTTCTGCCAAACAGCTAGAGAGGTTAGAAAAGGAGAACAAAACCCTAGAACAAGAAATGTCTCAGCTTGAGAAAGACAAAAAAATGCTAGAGAAAGAAACAAAACGGCTTTGGCAACAAGTGGAGCTGAAAGATGCTATTTTGGATGATAGTACAGTAAAGTTGGCAGTTGCTGAGAAAGAAAACAAGACACTAGAAAAGGAAATCGCTCGATTCAGAGATTCATCTAATAAGCTGAAAGAATTTGAAAAAGACAATAAAGATCTCATAAAGCAAGTTACAATTGATAAAAGAACACTAGCTACATTGAGAGAGGTAAGCAAAATAATACTGCTGGTTTCAATATGATGCTATTTTTTGTTTCAGCTCTGTGAAGTACTAAAGGGAGACAGCTGTCCCATGACTATTTAATACATGAGCTAGGAGATCTTCACAGCCTTAATAGCCATCACTGGATAGTGTTGCTTTGTAAAGTGGAACCTGCCAAAAACTGCAATGTACCACTTTGTGTCCACAAACACAATGTCTCCAAATGACATCTTTTTTCATGCAGAATAGTATTTTAACACAGCTCCCACATGGTAGCTGTAAACCAAAGACTTTGATACTTTCTCTAACCCTGTGACCACAAAATTGTTTGCTAACGTTAGAGCTCCAGCAGGGGAGATTGACTCTTAAGCCTAGAAATTAGAGCACTTGTTGAGGACACATTAACATCCCTGTTCTAAAAGAGACTTAGCTAAGACAAGAACCATCCCAGATGACCAACGTAACCCTTTCAAAAACAGCTGCACCAGGTTTTTGCTTTACAACTACCTACAGCGTTTTTCTCCAAAAGCTTCCATGCAGAGTGAGAGCATGCTAAGCAGCTCTGTTGTTAAGCAGCAGCGATCTCTTCCAGCACCCCCCTCCACTGCAGAATGCAGTAATGGCACTTTTCCTAGAAGTCATCTTTTAAAAATACGCAATTAGCATTAGGACATTGGTAAACTAATGATGTGTGTGCCAGAACCTGATACTCCTTTATAAGTGGCCTATGAGAAGATTCTCAGGTTATTGCAATTTGCTCTCATTGCCTGCCCCAGCTGCTGTTGTCCTGCTGGAAACAGGATTTCCTGTGAAAGAGCATTCAAAGGAAAACAGTCAATGCTGCGGTAGCTCAGTGGAATAAGTTTAGCAAGACTAACGTAGTAAGCAATTACTTACTTGAAGATTTAGTTTTATTTTAGTTTTTGAAGCATTAGTGTAATTTTGAGGAGGGAAAGAAGTTTATCAGAAACATTTGAAACAGTCCCAAGTTGTGTTTCTATCCAACTTTCCTTAAAACTAAATAAAATAGCATTTCTGAGAAGGCTTCTTTTTAATCTTTGCCTTCTCAGACTTCTGCAAATTTGCAGTGGTGCAGACCCATACAGAACCGTATCTTCTTTTCCTTAGTTACTTCCTATAGATTCTACAGAAGGAGTTCATGGATGTTGAAGGGACCTGTTTACAGACTATGGACTGGCACTGACCTTAACCTTACCTTTTTTTGCCTTGCCATGTGAATGAATATGTGGCTAAACTTGTGATATCAAAGGACTATTGAATACCTATAGTTCATGTTTAACAAAGTTTTTTTTTTTCATTTTATTCTTGCTTCTGTTTGATATCCAGGATAATTTTTTTGTCTTACTTGAAGTGCTTCAGTAGCTTCGTTCTTTCCTCATGCCTTGTTTAAGAAAACTTTTGAGCAGAAACGTGAGCAATGTAGTTCTCTATGGTACATTTGCATTTCAGAGAATTTTGAATAGTAGGAATCTTTGAACTTGGCTATGGACCAAAAATGATTTGTCCTTTTTAAACATGCAGGCTGGTATTATGTCTTCTCAGGCCATTTCCACACAGACCACTTCACTGGCATAATAGCAAAGCATTGTCCCAATATACCTTCTGGTACAGCTCCATCAAATCTCCTCCTCGTATGACTTCTTTGTCTGGTTCTGCTTAAGTTTCTTCCAAAGGAACCTAAATGAAACCAGAATGGGCCAGTAGGTACAAGAGTGAGTGACCAAGCTCTGTAGCCTCCAGAGCTGTCCTGTCTCTTGCAGGACAATGTAATTACGCTTTTTTAATTTTGGCAGTAATTTACCGTATGTCAGAAGCTCAAAGTCAGTAGTGAAAATGCACTATTACCAAGTCTCTTGGTGATAACATCTTAACCATATTACCTCAGGAAACTTTCACACTGAAGAAGTCCTGTCACTCCTCTTTGTGTGCCAGTGTTGGCTGGGTTTTTCAGCAGGGCTTTTTGTCTTAGCTGAGGGGTGGGAACTCCCTCTGCTGGTGTCCCCTGACCTGCACACATCCCTTCTGTGGTACAAGGGCAGCATGTCTCCTGGCCTGCACACATTCCCTCTTTTGGCAGGCAGGCAGGATGCCAGTGTTGGCAGAAGTAATTCAGTGCAGTGAGCGAGACAAAGGCCAAAAGAAGCATTCTTCAGATTTATTCCAACTAAACTATAAATAAAAGCAATCAGTTTAATTCTGCACTCAGCTGTCACTGATGAAGAATTTTAGCTGACCTTCTTGGAACTAGGATTTTATCCAATGACTTCTTCAGTACTTTTTAAAAAATCTATAGTGCTGGATAATTATCAACACTCTTTGCACAGCCACTAATCATGTTAGTGCTGTTACAGGATTTGGTCCTGGAGAAGCTGAAGAGTCAACAGTTGTCCAGTGAGCTGGACAAACTGAGCCAGGAACTGGAGAAGATAGGGTTGAACAAAGAGCTGCTGCTACAGGATGACAACGGCAATGACGACACGTAAGGAACTGAGCTCTGTTCCATTCTTTTGACTGTGCAGGCTTTTCCTCAGCCTAACTCAAGCCCTTTGCCTTTCTTTTTGGTTCTCATCTGTCTCACTCCAATTGCCCTTACCAATTTTGGACGTAAAGCATATTTTTCTGTAGCAAGCTTGGCAGTATACTGCAAGTTTTGCAAAACTTTTTCAAAACTTTTCTTGGATTGGAAGGAAGAAATGCCATTTCCTCTCTCCATGCTACTAGCCAGTGTTACTACAGTCCCCCTCTACTCCCCAGTAGAGTAGCTGGGTAGCTATTTCAGTGTGTATTCATCCTCGTATTCTCTTTACAAGTAAGAATAGTGTTTATTAAACAGTGTCTGTCATTACTCTATGTGATTGGAGTATTTGGTGATCCAACCACCTGTTAATATAAATATAGATATTGCCTAAGAAATTCCTGATTGCAAGGAATTCCTTTGCAAGTCCTATAGTAATGAACAAAGAAACCCCAACAACTCGTGTATTTAGGCCTCTTGGTAAGGCCTAATTAGAGACCATACCCATCTTGTAGGATCTACTTCGGATTTTTCTCCTTGTCAAGAATGAACAAAAGAGCCGTGAGAAGAAATTTCTGTAGTGTAATTAGGGGAAAAAGAAAAAAATTTACTTTTAAGTTCTGTAGCTCTTAGATATTTCTGTAGAACCATGCTGGCATTACCCCTAGTAAAATTGATTGGATTTTCCAGAAGCAGGTTCCCCAGATATAATATATCAGTAGCGATCTGCAGCAGTAGAGGAAATAATTTTCCTGAAGAAGCAAACGCAGATAATGTAACATGTGAGATTTGGAATGGATGAAGGTGAAGTGTCCTACATAGATGGTGGCTCATATCCTAGTGGCAGACATTGGAAAGCTATTCTCATGTCTTTCAGAAAATACAAGATTCTGGAGAGCAAAACTGAATCAGCACTAAAAGCAACACTAGCTGTGAAAGAGGAGAAGATCGCAATGCTGGAAGCTCAAGTGAAAGACTCTCTGAACTTGAACCAGCAGTTACAGAATGATCTAAATATGGTAAGAGGTTAACTGAATTGTAATTGTTCACGACGTGGTTTTGCACATTCACATGCTTTTTTTTTTTTTTAAACTCCGCAAGAACGAGTTATCTCTACTTCCCCCCCACCCCCACACACATACACGTACTTCCCAAAAACCTTTTTTGACTGGACTGTTTTCTCTTGTCCCATTCTATATAATGGCACCAATTTCAGTAAAATTGTTGGGCTGGGGGCATGGCAGGAGTTTTTTTTACATAACCACTATTTGCAGATCTCTGTTTTCCCAATTTTTTTTTTTCATTGCCATGGTGTTGTTTTTCTACCTTGTTTAATGAGAGCATAGGCTGAGGAAGGCTGCAGTTGAAACAACTTACCTAAGAACAGCCTGTTTGTTAGGTGACTGAGCTTGAGTCAAAGGGCACCTGACTGGAGGCCAAGAGATGTGGATTCTTCCACCTGTCTGTCTCAGCTTGCCCATCTGTGAAGTCAGAGTAATGGTTCTTGAATCCCTTAAAGTCCCTACAGTGCAAAAGAGGAACTGCATGTCCCAACATCATTAATATAAAATCCCACTGTTAAATAAGCGTTGAAGGTTGTTGCTTGTTGGCTTTGCAGGTAAAGAAGGACTTTGATGCACTTAAGCAGACTCAACAGGATGGACAGTATGCTCAGAAGTCACTGAGGTATTCTGCAGAGAAACTCATTGCCAACCACCAAATGAATGAGAAATTGGAAGCAGGACACCGAGAAGCTACCATGGAGCTGCTGAAACTGAAGGACAGGGCAATTGAACTGGAAAGGAATGTAAGCCGCCTTCTATTTCCTGTTACCTCTCAGACTTCCCTTTTGATCATGAGTGGGTTGCTGGGAACTGGATTTTTGAGCTTACAGGAATCTGGTGGGTTTTCTGGAGCCCATAAGTCTACCAAATTCCTCGGGTATCTCTTAGGACTGCATGGGACTTCAATGCTATATATGTCTTGTATAACATCATTGCAGGGATTAATCCTGTGTATAACATCTGTCCTACCTTCATTTAATGCTGGGAAGAGTTTGCTATTGCACATTTGTTGCAGAATGATCATTACTAATTCTCATCTTTGATGGGACTCCAAATGATTAGGACGACTGTTTCATTTCTTCCTGTCACCCCTTCAATGCCATCTGTCACCCCTTAAATGCCATCCCTCTTTCAGAACGCAGCCCTGCATACTGAGAAGCAGCTGCTTAAAGAACAGCTGAAGCATTTGGAAACACAGAATGTCTCCTTCAATAATCAGATCCTGACACTACAGAAGCAAAACATCTTCCTTCAGGAGCACAACACTGCCCTGCAGACACAGACGGCCAAACTCCAGGTCAGGACAGCCTTGCACCTCTGTGCCAGAAGACTGGATTTCATTATAGTAGTGTGGAGAAGATGACAGCTAATAAGAAAATGTTTGTATTGGTAGTCTGATGTAATGATGTAAAGATGGGATCCATAAGGTGAAGCTTATTTTGAGGTCTGAATTTCTCCAAGCTAGGAGGGAAGTTGGCTCTGTAACTAATATCTGGTAGCTATCTTCATTAAGAAGGTAGGTATTTAGAGAGAAATTTGTAAAATCAATACAGCAAAATCCAGTTATTCCAGAAGTTGCACTTCTGGAATAAAAGATCTTTGCTCCTTTTTTCTGTTAATGCTATACCTGTGGAAGAGCTTGGAAGAAATGGGAAGAGGACACAAGTCATGTCCCAAGAGTCATTGTAGCAAGGGGTTCCAATCACCGTTTTCACGCTTTTGGACAAAATGTCAAAGTTGCCGGTGGAAAACAGATACTCTTAAACATTACTTTAATTTTGAAAAAATAAACTTAGCTTGAGAAGGAGAACAGTTTTAAAGGACTACATTGGATTAGCTCTATTTTTTTTGATGGGAATTTGCCTTTTCAAGCTTTTCCTCTCGCATGTTCACAGATTTTAGTTTTTTCTCTTTACTTATTTCTCACTTGCAATTGAAGTATATAAGCAACATATAAAATCAATGCACTACCTGTCTACTGAAATCAGACTTGTTAGGAGTGCTGCCCCCATGCAGAGTGGTGCAGTTAATTTTGTGAGTTTGGGTCAACTTAAGTTTTCGTTACTTGTACACAAACATGGGGTAACTTCGGCTTTGCACATGATTGTCAGAGATGCAGTTGAGTTGCAAGTATTCCAGCTCATCTTGGTCTTCAGGCTCAAGAGCTTCCGCAAGTAAAACAATGTTGTTTGAGTTTGGAGGTTATCCTGATACTTTTCAGACCGCTGATAGCATGACTTTATATGGTGCATTCTACCAGCAATACCAAAATGATGCCAAATTGTCTATAAATGGCTTAAGTCTACAAAGCAATGCATGCATTCTTGATTAACTCTATACAGATATAAGCTGCTACTACATGTTTGTTGTATGTGCCAGTAGGTGTAAATAAGTAATGCTTGCTTTTTATTTGATAAACTTTAGGTAGAAAACTCAACCCTCAGCTCCCAGAGTGCTTCACTGATGACCCAGAATGCTCTACTCCAAAATCAGCAGACAGCCAAGGAGAATGAGAATGAAAATCTACTGAAACAGAAGGAGCAGCTGAAAGCTGAGTATGAATCATTGCTTCAGGACCATGAACACCTTGCTTCACTGCATGATCGGCAGTCAACAGAATATGAAATGCTAATAAACCAGCACAGCTGCCTGAAAACGTTACACAAAAACCTGGATCTGGAGCACAAAGGTCTGGGAGAGAGGTACGCTCACTGCTCAGGGGTGTAGTGTAGCTGGAATGTGCCCGTGTTAGAATCTTAGCCTTAAATGTTGGTATCCAATTACAAATGGAAACTACTAAGTCGTTCGCCTGAAAAAGTGTCTTCTCATTCTTGCTATCATTAGGAGACTAGATGAAAATATTTGTAAAGCTGTAGATTTTAGACCTCTAAAGGTGGTGGACCACAGATGACTAGTGATACTTAGCAAACATGAGCTTGGGTCTTGGGGATGCTTTGTCAGAAGTAGCTTAAATGTCTTTACTACGTTTAAGGATCTGCACTACAATAACATGCAGCCTTAAAAAGATTCTCCCAGTTCTACTGTGTGGGGTATCTTTCCTGCTCATACAGTAAGGTCTGCAAGTCACCTAGGTGATTACCTGTGTGTGAGTAGTATGTATCTTGAGAAATTTAAATTGTTGAAGATTGTGTGTGACATCAACCTCATGATAAAGGAGGCTCCCTGAAGGAAGCCGTATTGAGCTAGCTATGAGATAGTGTTGTATTACTTATTTTCTTCTAGTTCTCACAATCTAAGGCTTTTGCTTCAGGCCCTTCAATTGAACTGTAAAATCAGTTACCTGTTTATTGTTTAGTCTCTAGTCACTGTCATTTTCTGACAGTTGTGCGTGGATCTAACAGTATATATAACATACTACTACATAAATGCCATTCTGCCTACCCCTCAAAACTTTTCTTATTCAATTCAGCGATTTTCCTCAAAATACCTGTATTTAGGTTCAGTTTCTATGCAAGACCATGAGTTGGGTTTAGAGCAACTCAGTGGTGATCTTTGAGGACTACAGACTGGTGCTAAACTTTTTTTTCCCCAAAGACTAAGGAGCTGGCAATACAATGTGCGGTAGATTTTGATAAAATACAAAAATAAACCTATTGTGATTAAAATACCCACCAGGGCTGTGTGACAGGACAGCTGCTTGGCTGTCAACTAAATGAGGTGTAAGTGATTACACAGCCACTGTTCCTACTTACCAAGTCTCTCTCAGACTGATTAATGGTTCTCATTGATTCAGGCTTTGCTTGAGATTATCACACTGCGGTGTGTCGAGGCAGTTTGCTGGGTTCTTTCTTTTCTTGATGAGTACCAATTGTTAAACAGTTCTAGCCTAAGGAAAAAGTGGTTTTCTAAAAATAGGTGATCTGAGCACTTATCACGAGAGATAACCACTGTAAACACTAACAGTTTGGACTGTCTGTTACTGAGATGGGGCTGCCAGCGAAAGATGTTGCAGGGGAGCAGATGGTGGCCTTTTCTATACTCAAAGCAGGTTGATTTTGGCAGTTTTAAGAGTGCAGTGTCCTCCTCAGCAGATCAGTCTCAAAAGATACTTATCAAGGTGATTTGTCCAAGCACAGCCTGTGTCTCCATTTGGCTGTCAGAAAAAAGAGACAAGCCACTTTTTTTGTGTGTTTTGTTTTCCCTCCATCATGTGCTATGTGCAGTTCAGCTGTCTGAGGGAGCAGAGGAGAGAAAGTTAGAAAAACAGCTGTAAGAAAACTGTTTTCTTCTGCCACTCTGAGGCATTTAACTGCTAAGGTGAAATATCTCACTTTCAACTTCAGCTAGAATGCACCACCTGCTAAATTTTCCCAGAGCAGCTCAGCGCAGCTGAGAAGTTTGCTTG
Organism: Oceanodroma leucorhoa; assembly: GCA_030449065.1. Taxonomy (NCBI): domain Eukaryota; kingdom Metazoa; phylum Chordata; class Aves; order Procellariiformes; genus Oceanodroma; species Oceanodroma leucorhoa. The sequence goes on along the minus strand of JASVER010000027.1, from coordinate 3,973,560 downwards.
TGCAGTGTCTAAGAGATGGGTTTTGCTTGTCCCAACTCCACGGTAATTGGTTTTTCTCAGTTGATGACAGCACTGGAATCATAGTTCTGTTGCTTAAGGCAGAATTGCACTCTTGCACAAACCTATGACTGCAGCTCGTCTAGAAAAATCCACAGCAACTTTAGTTAGCTTGTGGATTCCTAACACCGTGTACAGCCAAAGTCCCCAGGGTTTGTGTAGTTCACTCTGATGCATTCTAACCACAGAATATTTTCTGCACCTGAGCAAACTTCATTAAACCTCCCTCAGCTCTATCTGCACGGTATTGGCACTGCAGTGGGGATTTAATAATGGGTTGTGTGTAACTGCAGTGAAATGGCCTGTCATAGCCCAGCAAACCACAGACATGTGGGTTTGACTTAGCAAGAAAAGGAGAGTTAGTATGTTAGGATCGTTTACCATTAATAGCAGTTTCTTGACTTTGCGGTGTTTGGCTGACCATCTCAGCGAACACAGAAAGGCTGGACTCTTTTGCTGCATTTTTTAAATTGCTTCACATATTGCACGTTACTAAGGGGAGGTAATAACTTACTAGCTACAATTGATTAGCAGATCCTTGAGCATTTCTTTGTGGCTTACTCTGGAGAAGTCTAATCCTGCAGAGACACTGGAAAAACTCATCTCTCTGGAAAAACAGAATCCCTGCTGTGGAGGGTTACATATTGCAGGGACTTGTATTATTATGTTACCAATGCTGGCTGGTAATTATTTTTCTGTGTTCCTTTTGCCAGATGCTTTTTATCATAGCTGAGCATTTTTAAAGTTCTCTCAGTCAGAAATACCTACCCACAGTATTTCTCCTAACAAAGCAGCAGAAAGAGTGAAAGCCAAAAGGAATGGAGAGGAATATGATTCTTCTATGCCAGGAATGGATTGCATCAGAGCCAAAATTGATTTTATTTGCATGTATAAGAAAATCTTTTTAAAACCCCTCTGTCCAAATGCCTGATGCTTAAAGAAGTGGAGTGAACATGAGTGTTGAATAGCCTAGAGGATGGGTAACCTTGCCCCCGGTGGTAGAGCTTGTCAGGTTGCACAAATCCTGCTCGAATGGTAGACTCCATGCTGAATCCAGACTTCAAGAAGATTTWGCCTAGGGATTTCATTAGGGCTCCAGAGATGCAGAATCACTTGCATTTTTGCAAAGTGTCTCTTCTTTCTTACCTTTCACCTAATATCTAGGGGAGCAGCTGTGGTCTACCTCAGGCTTCTCATKCTCAAAGGGAGCACGTGGAGCTGGGCCAAGCTGGTAAAGCTGGACCAAGCTGGTAAAACTGGACCAGTATACTGCTTCCCTCTAAGTACCTCTCTTTAAAAAATAGAGGGCTTGGATAAAAATGAACGGAGTAGCCCTGTCATACAGAAATGGCAAAAGAATTCACAACACAGTTTCTGTAGAGGCAGCCATGGTAATCTCTGCCAAGGGACTGACTGTGGAGTTTGTCTTCTCAGACTCTGGATTGGCATGCAGTCTGTCTTAAATCCTTGGAGCTGGATGTGGAACCTTCCTCTGCTTTCAGGTTCTTCCATTTGTTGTATGGACATTGAATTTGAAATGTCCTGGAGCTGAATGGAGGAAGAAAACAAATAAATAAAGTTAATTAAACTCCACTGCTGTTACTGGGAATGAATAGCAAAAAGCAGCTTTTGTCTGGGAGACAGGTACTGTTCTGTGTGGCCCTTCAATGGATTGGAATTTGGGACAGGCTGTAATTTGACCCTGGGAAGAAGGGAATGGTAGCCTGAAAGAAAAACAAGTTGGCAGGAGTCAGTGTATTTGGTGCTGTCTGCTGCTTTTGTTTTTATTTTGAATTTTTCCTGACTGCAGAGTAACTGTGCTCTGCATTCATCTCTGCTGGGATGAGAGTCGCAGATAGATGATCCCTGTTCTCTTCAGCTTTTTCAAGCAATGCTGCAACTTCCACCTAGTTGCTGTTTTAAAATTGCTTAGAAGGATGTTTCTCTGTGACTGGCAGGTGTATCTGCCCAGGGATATTTTGGGGCAATATCCTCTTATCACAGTCGCAGAAAAATGTGCTGATGACTTTTGACATTCACTGCACCAGTGTCCCCAGTGGCTTCTGCTGGTGTGTGTGGGTATGGGCACAGACCCTGACAGAGACCACCAGAGGAAAAAAAGTCTTCTGAGAACAGCTTGCTGTTATGCGAAGTGGTCTCAAGCCACCTTGTTCTTTGCAGCGTTTTCCGAATACAGGCGGTGTAGCAGCTCAGGGAGGCTGAGCCTGCCTAATCAATGCCTCTGCCAAGTATCAGGGCAGTTGTTCCACACCTCCTGTTATTTTAGCATTCCAGAGATAAACATTAAAGACATAGTTGATGGCATCCGTCCTCTGTCTCTGCCCGTCTCCCCGCCCTGAATSATTTATGCATAAATTGTATGAACCAGGTAACAGTGGAAGCCTGGACGTGAACACTGGTGTTGCTCTTGAGTTTCTCACTAGTGAATAAGTAGAGCCACTTGAGCAGGTGGGTCGGCCGCTGCTTAAAGATGTTTTGCTGTCAGCTCACTGATAGTAGCCTCATCATCTGTCTGGAATGTGCAGGAGGTTATTACCTATGCAGGATGCTGTTACCTATGCCTATAACCTAATAAACTGTTGCTCATTCTTGTTGCTTTTTGGCTGCTGCTTTCTGCTTTTTAGTTAGGTTTTTGAAACCTGACACTGACAATTATTTACGAATGGGATTCCAGTTTATTGGTGCAGTTTCCACGCACCCTGGAAACTTGCATGCTTTTTACCAAATGATCAGAATCTGGAATTGACATAAGGTTCTGGCAATTGTATTCCAGTTTGCTTAAAAAATGCATTTTCTTTCTAAAAGCCTCTCTGTTCACTTAYAGACTAAGCTGAATTTCCACGCATAGTGTGGAATTCTTCAGCCTTGGTAGATGTTTCACCACACAAATGTGTATGAAATTAAGGAGGCAGGGCGAAAAAAAATACTTTCTGGTCGTGGTGGTATTACCTATTAAAAATCTTAAACTAGAAGGAGAAGAATGTTTAAATGAAAGCTGAGAGTATGCTGCTCCTCTTTTTGCAGATACAACAGTTTAATGAAATACAAGGCAGAATTGGAAGAGTTGGAAATAGTTTTAAAAACAGAGAGAGAGGTTCTCCAGCAAGAGAGGAGGTCAAATGCAATAACCACTGGGGAAAATCAGAAGCTGAGGGAGGAACTGGACAGGTATGGTTCCCTTGCTAAATTCTTGTATTTATCCTTAAAAACTCAATTATGCAAAACACACAGTTGTTTTACTGTGTTGTGTTAACTGTAGCTCCAGAATACCTTCATTAATGTGTCTGGGGTTTTTTTGCAATTTCTGTCTTGTTAATTTGATAATTTTGTTTAATTCATTTAAGATTATCAGCTTTGGACACTGTGAACAAATACTGTTATTCAGTGCTTCAAACATGGTCTGATCCTGGGACTTCTGCTCATTCAAAATAAGCTTCCACATGTGGTTCAGTTCACAAGTGTTTCTGTAATGAGTTGTTTCCAAGCGCTTGTCTTTACGTAGAACTACAAATACCCAAAACCCCCAATAATATCTAGAGTTGTGTGAAATAGTTCCAGTTTTTTTCCCCTTAAGGAGAACTGTATTATGTTTTTTACACAATATGATTTAGTTCTAGGAGTTACCATTGCTGTTTATTTTCTTGCCATTTGTTAATACTTGAAAGAGACTTGATTCTTGTTATTAAAAGTGRGCTTAGTGATTCATATGATCACTGGGTAACTGTTAACTCATGTCAAAACCCCTTTTGTGAGCTAGCATCTGAACTATACATAATGCAGCAGTAAAACGTACCCTTCCTCCCAACCTGTATCCCTACTGGGGCGCTCTCCATTATAACCAGTTCAGTGCCACTGTTCATACTACAAAGGTGTTTTTAGAAATAGTTTGGTACAAATAAGGGGTTAAGGTCATACCAAGTTAAAGCAATGCCTGATTGAATCATATTTAAAAATCACATGTTAAGTTCAGTCACAGAAGTTTCATACGCTGTCCCAATTGTAATGTACTTTAGAACACTGCAGAGTTCTGCGAAGGAGGTTTCCTCAAGCTTGCTGTTTTCAACTCAATTTCTCTAGGGACAAAGGAAGATGTTGCAAAATGTTGACTGCAATGCTGGTAGAGAGCAAGGCTTAGCTGATCTCTCAGCAGATTCAGAACTTAATCTTTTTTATTTATCTATTTATTTAATTTCATGCCTTCATGATTTGTAGACATTTTTAGGTTTGCCAAAAGCTATAAAAGAATACCACAGTATCATCTTACAATGTTGCAATGTCTCACAGTTCAGGCCACTTTAATGCTCACATTTCATGCATCAGAAAAAAAATTCTGTGAGTGTTCTTTATTTGTGCCAAATAGAGCTGCCTTCATATCCAAATGCTCCTAAATACATTGTGCCTCAGAAATTTGTGATGTGTTTCTTACACATTGAAGAAATAGCAGTTTTATATTTCATCTATTTTCCTTTCAGTTCTTTTGTAGATTTGAAGTATTGTATAATGCTATTGCTACTTTCTCAATAAAATTTAATTGTATGCTTAGAATAAAAACGTCTTTAGGATTTAGTCTTTGGAACTTAATGTTTAATTTAGTCACAGCTGCACACTGGTGTGGTCTTTGAATGTGAGGTACTTTCTATGAAGTGTCCTTCATAAGCCTGCTGGCTTCTTTGTGTTCAGGGTGAATTTCTTGCACAACCAACTAAAGGCAGAGTATGAAGGGCTGCATTCACACACTAAAGAGCTGAAAACTTCCTTGAACAACTCTCAGCTGGAGCTGAATCGTTGGCAGGCTCGCTATGATGAGCTGAAAGAACAGCACCAGTCCATGGATATCTCTCTGACCAAGCTGGATAACCACTGTGAGGTGAGTAGATATAGGTAGGTATACTGCTGGGTTCCTGTTAGAGTGCAAACACTCATTGTGTGAAGTTTTTGGCACACTATGTATAGAAGGTCAAGCTATGTGGTCATAATAAACTTCATATACTTTGAAGTTTATAGATTCATATCCTAGATTGCTATGATATTGTGTTAGCTTGATTATGGTATACTTCCAGGGAAGCCAGATGCAGAGGAGAGATTAATCTATCTTGTTTAATAGCTGCTGTCCCGTCTAAAGGGAAATCTGGAAGAGGAAAACCATCATCTCCTGAGCCAGATTCAGATGCTGAGCCAGCAGAATCAGATGTTACTGGAGCAGAACATGGAGAACAAAGAGCAGTATCATGAAGAACAGAAACAGTACATGTAAGAAACTAGAGATTTGAATTGTGAAACTAAAAAAGTCATCTAGACAAACACAGAATACAAATCATCTATCACGACTGGAAGGACAGGCAAGGGAATGATAGGTCTACTTGATATCTGGCTAGAAAAGGGGATGTTTAGGAGGAGATATATGTAATAGGGACAAGCTACAAAATTTCTTTGTATTGTCTTACCGCAAAGGGATGTTCAGGAGATACCTGGACAAGCACAGCTCTTTTCAGATAATATAGATGAACCCATGTGGAAAACTTAATTAGAAAAGATGGAATGCTAAACCCAGTGGTACTTCTCAGAAGTTTCTGAAGAGCTTGGAAAACAGCTAAGTTGCAACAAAAACTTAGTCTTATGAGAGTAATTTTATATTTAGATTCCTGAAGGATAACAAATATTCATACTCCTCTAGGTTTTGTCATCTGCATTATAAGAAATACTTCCTTTGATGTTGTTTTTAAGGAAGCAAGTGYCAACATACATCGCTGTGTCCCCCATACACACAGTGACACGCACAAATGAGATACCCTGTTTAAACATATTGTACATTTACAAAGAATCCTGTTCTCACTGCAGTGAATTTCTCTTCTAGGTATGAAAGAAGGAAGAAAAGTGTTCTTAATCCCAAGAATTTTAGGCTCGCTTCAGGATGATGCAGGAGTTACTGAGTTTTATTTCAGTACTGGATTATATGGTTGAAATGTTAGAAATTGTTTGCTGAAATTGGCTGAATACAGTTCAAATGTACTCTAAGCATATTTATCCAGGTGTCTGATAGTTCTGTGATGGAGGTACATTAGACCTACTACTTAAAWGAAAAAAGATTTGCTAACATCCACTGTGCAGGTTAATAAAATAATGAGTAAATAAAACAGTAAGATTACATGGCACTGCTGAAAGTGCTTTGACACTGCTCGCAGGAGACCAAAGTAGTCTTAAAAAGATCAAACATTATTTATTTCTCTAGTTACAACAGAATAAGCCGAATAGGACTAAAATACCCAGTTATAATGTAGACAAGAAGTTCTCAAACTATGTAAGAATCTTAATCCATGGGTAATTGTCAGTGATCTGTGAATAAGACTGAACAATCAGCAAAAGAATTTCCAAAAAGCAAAATAAGATGAATCTTAACATCCACCAGACAAACTCTACCTGTATTATTAGTGAGTAATCTAGCACCAATCGACTGTTGTTCTTTCACCTTTCATGCTTATTGCACAGAAGTCACCCATCAGCAAGCTTGGTAGGCTTTTGCATTTGCCCTCTTTAAGCAGACGGTGAATGAGCTCAGTAGGATTCTGAAGGTTATGCCATAGGAAGATATTTCAGTCTCTCTCTTCTCTTGGTGGCTTTTGGTCTYCAATTTTTTGGTTATGCTTAATTTCATACAGGTGGTTCAGAATGTGCTTTTCCCCCTCACAGTGATAAATTGAATGCCTTAAGAAGACACAAGGAAAAACTTGAAGAGAAGATAATGGATCAGTACAAGTTTTATGATCCTACTCCAAAAAAGTAAGTCCCATATGGGTTCAGTTCTGCTATTGTTGTAGAGATCTGTGAGGGTGAGAAAGGGCTCTCCATAGCTGGAGATAACAGAGGTTTTATCTGAAATAAGGAGAGTGTCATGTCCACTTCTCTCTTCATTTTCACTCCACAAGCCATTGCCTGAAGCAGCAGGTTATATATAGATCACAGTACCTCACATGGGGCCCTCTGTTTTAATGCTGAAATCTGACACAGTATTAATTGAAAAAGAGCCACGTTGCCCTGATCAATATCATCTTGTCCCTAGCAGAGGGGAAGGACCCCCAATGTGGTGACTAAGCAGCAGTAGGAGCTTCCAGAGCTGCTCTTTCAAAGGGGATAAGCAGTCCATCAGAGAGAAAGGACTTAAAAATTATATTAAGAACAACAAAAAGAGCCAAGCTAATTCCACCACACATAGTTCTGACTGATAGCCTTAGCAAAGGGAGGGATTCATCTTTAAAGCAGTTTTCATTTCTTTCCTTCTCAGTCTGTTCCTGTGGTAGAGCTTTTCACACTGTTAAAATGTCTTATGTGGGTCCATATGTGTAGTTTAGATTTCTAGCAGAGGGAGCGGTTGTCTTTCTCACATTTCTCATGCTGAAGAAATATTTCCGTAAAATAATTTTGACTTTGGGAGAGAAATGGATCTCAAGCTCTGTGAAATTCATGCAGCATCTTTCCAACCGATTCATGACAGTAAACAAATAAGAATGTAGGATGGCTTGATGGCTTTAGCACAGCTGTAAACTTCTTTGGGGAGTATTTCTTGTAGTGGTTTATGAATCCCATTCACAAAACCTGCTTTATCAGGAAAAACCACTGGATTGGAGCCAGAGCCTTAGTAAAACTAATCAAGCCAAAGAAGGAGACTACGAGGGAGCGGTTGAAACCAGCAGCAGAAAGCCCTCCATGGCATTCTGAATCCCCAGAGACGGTAAACTCTCCATCTGCCTCCCAAAACCTGAAGCATCAACAAGAGACTCAGGATAATACCTCTCAAGGGTCAAACTCTATGGAAGAGAGAGAGAACCCTGGAAGTTCTTCAAACAAAGGTAAGGAATGCCCAGCCTAAATTCATGAGCTGAACAATATTTTTTGAAAAAATGTAAAAAATATTTTAAAAAGATTTACTATATAGGATATGTTAATACCCCATAACATTGTTTTATATCCCTTTTTTTAGTAAACTAAAAGTTTTAGTAAGCAAAAAAACCCTGAACTAAAAAGCTGAGTAAACTAAAAGGTGGGGGGTTTTTTTGTTTGGTTTGGCTTTAGTTTGGTTTGTTCCTTTTATCTATTTCTTCTCCCTTCAGCTTTTGTATRTAGTTTCTTGGTTTGCCTGAATGTATTGCATGTTACTGAGTAAGTTGGTGGAAATAATTCATTTACTAGGATTTTGCAACAAAGCAGTTTAAAGTTAGACCTTATAATATCATGGTTCATTAGCAACTATTCTTCAAATGGCTGATCCTACAGCCACTGCCAGGAGATGGCGCACATGCAAAAGAAATAATGTAGAAAATGCTAATTTATTGTTATGTAATTATTTTGGAGGATGATACCGTGTTTTGACTTTGAATCAAACTAAGAATTTCTTAATGTAAAATGATTAAATTTTTTTTTTTTTGAACACTTGAACATAAGGAAGATCGAATGATTTCTTTTTCTGTTTAGTTAGTTCATACAGTAAATCAAGTGTTCCTAATTACAGGAAATTTAAACGAAAGCTCCTCAGAATAAATACTCTGTGATCTTTATTAAAGGTAATATATATCCCAGGCTTTGCTTATTCTAGTGAGATCATTTCTGTCAGCTTCTATATGTAGATCATTGTCCTCCAGGAATACTTTTCAAGAAGCAGTTTTGAAATTAATCCTTAATAATTCCTGTCTTCCTACTGGGGAGTGTGGGAAACAGAAGGGGAGCAGCTGAGGAGGGTAGAACTATTGTTACAAACTACTGCAAGTCTCTGTCTGTCTGAAGTTTTTGTTTTGATTGGGTTTTATATTTCTCCATTCTAATTCTTCGAAGTCGTTGATTCACTTAAAATAAAAATGCATGTCTCRGATCATCCATGTGATTCCAGGAGATGTTAAGTGTTTAACATGCATCCACAGTTCAACCTGGGAATTTGGCCTTGGGTTTCCACAGAACAAGGCCCTCATGGAGTGCCAGAGATAACAGAAAGTCTCTGGGGCTTCATTCTTTTTGATGWTGTATGATTCTATGATTCTATTGAGATGATGAGTATCAGTATTAAAGCCTAGAAGACATCTAGGAAATTTGAGTGTATTATCACTAAGTAACATGCACGCCTATTTGATCTTCCTTTATTAAGTAAAAACATTTTGGGTGATCTAACAGTAATTTCTTAATGGACTTGCTTATATTTTATGTATATGCGTTAATTGATGCGTTAATCTGGGTCAGATTAACTATGATTAACTCTGTGTTAATCAGTCCTCCAAATATATGTTTTAGTCTTTGTTTAGCCTTTTTTGTTTTTACTGGTTGTGTAGTCTTTAATCTGTTTTAAGACATTAAGTTTTATTTACAAGGGTTTTTTTACTTTTTTTTTTCTTCTTCTTTTTGGGATACCTGGGTGATAACAATTTAGCTGCGCAGCGCAAAAAGATTGCCTTTTTGAGAAGCAAAATCAAGGATAAAGACAAGTCTCCTAAGTCTCCATCGAATCATCAGTCTCTCTCTAATCGGCTCCGGTTCTGGTCTTCTTCCGACATCCCATCCTCTCCTAATGAACCTCTTTCTTTCCCGGAATTGGGAGATTTCTAACACCTTCTCTTTAGCATTTATCTTAATTTATTTCTGACAAATACTTTAAACAAACAAACAAAAAAAMCCCACGTGCCTTAAAAGAACACACACCTTGATAGAAACACTCAACATGTCTTTACAATACTCTAAATACAAGCACAGGTTAGCGAACATGGACTTAAGTTTTCCTGTGGAAGATGAATCACTATTGCACACTGTGGATCATTTCTTCAATGCAGCACATTTTTAGGGGACCTCATGGCATACAGTTTGCGTATGTATATTGGCTGTGGTGCATGTTGTAAGTAAGTGAAGTTGCTATGTGCTTCGATATTTTCTTGCAATCACATATTTGCATCATGTCCAGTTAAAATGTTGAACTGATTTGCTGTTGCTATGCTTTCTACAATGTTGTAGTCCTACTAAAATACAAATCTAATATATAAGCAGTCTCAAATCCTGGAGATTTTTCTAGTAGTCTGTGCCACTAAATGTTAAAAATGGCAGKTTTTTTAACATCTTTGTCTGCTTTTAAATCGTCTAGCTTTGAATATAGAGTGGAAGCTACTGGGAGAATTATTCTCTGCAAAGTATCTTGACATTTGCATTCAAACCTGCTGTTTAGCAAGGTTTTACACTTCCAGCTATGAAAATTCATCTTGAATTGAACTAAAGTTTCCGTTTCTGCTGCTTCAGTTTTGACAGATTTTTTTGGAAGATGAAAGTAGATTTGTTCTCGTAAGATTGGGAATAACCTTCATGATGGATCCATTGCCCAGAATTCTTACTGCCTGATAGTCATGACCTGGTGGTTTTTGAAATTAATGTGTGGGTCCAGTCCCCAGTCTGTGTTAGAAAAACGTATGCACCGTAGGCAATATGCTACGGGGAGCTCAGTGGAGAGGCYAAAAGATCTCATCTCCCTCATCACTCTGAGAAGTGGTCCCTCTGTGGCACAACCAGGGACACTGGCACAGCAGCCTGTTGCTGCTTATTTTGGGATTTGTAGAGAACGTTTGTCTCCAGGGCAATTAATAATTCTGGCATCTATGGAAGGTGTTAAGTAGATCTACAAAGTCAATTAGAAGTACAGATTTGCATGGCAGGCTTTAGCTAGTAATTGCCCCTACAGGCATGCCATAAACTTCAGTTCTGAGAGAAAGTCCCAGCCCTGTGCTATGGAGCCCATGCAGACTGTGGGAGAAAACATGGTTTCTGAAGTCAGCTTCCAGGAGTCATCTAAGATGACAGTGACTCAGTCCATTTCTCTAATACAGCTTTGCTGCTGCTCTGTGCTTTGAACTGTCTCTGCAAGTTGTTTATTTTGACCACTGCACTCTGCCGTGTTTTCAGCATTTAGTTACTATTAGTTAAGCAAGTACTCCATAGAAGATATAGAAAACTAGAATTTTGCATCTCACTAAGGGTGTTTACTATAGTAAATTCTTTAACTTTTGTTCTATTTTATGTGTGCCTTCAAGCGTTACATTGATATTACAAGAAATTAATTAACCTACCTCATCACTAGGAAAGATGTCTTCAGCCTTCTGAATCTAAATAACATTCTAGCAGGTAGTTTTTGTTGTTACCATGCTAAGATCCCAGGAATTCCGCTTAAAAATCATTGCACCGGAGCATCATAAGAGCAAGCAGAATTTTAACCTTGTAGAGACTGAGCTCCTACCACAGGAAAGATCTAAACCTGAAAACAATTAGCTTATTGTGCGGATCATGCTAGATAATTTCCAAATGGGCATTATTTCTCTTTGAATAAGAGCGTGACTTCTGTCACTCTTTCCTTACTCTATTTTATTACTGAAGTAAGTGCTTGTAAAATGTACCTGCAAGGAATAATGTTATGGGAATTTCACACCTCACTTACCTTTTCTGCATTCATGTCTTCGCTCCTTTTCTTCCTCCTTTCACGGTAATTGTTGCATGTATAATATCAACCCTCCCACTGGCACTAAGCAGCCCTTGTCACTCCCACACTTTACAGAGAGCACACATGATTGAAAAACTGGTGGCAGAAATTTCCTATCCCATACTGAACTGTTTATGGAAAAGCTTGCAAAACTAGCGCCTCTGTTGTGCAGTTTCTTTGTGCCTGCTTGTCATGTTTGTATGGGCAGATAAATACAAGTCTCCTAATGCTATTTTTCATTGTTTTCTATTTATTTACCTCTCTCCCCCTCAGTGCTGATGGACCTAAAACAAAAGAGGAATTCCCATCACGGAGGCAGCAATGATAATGTTGAAATCTCAGCAGACTCTGCAACAAAACACTGCTGTGTGGAGCTGGGTCCCAGGACTTACTCGACCTCAGCTATTCATTTGCACACTTCCACCCCCACCTCCAGGCTCCAGAGCAGACCAAAAGGTGTGCGGTGCATTTGCTATACCAGCTGTTAGTACAAGTCAGGTTACTTCGTAGTTCCTGCTTGGGGGAAACATGGCTTTTAGTGGCATCCAAGTACAAAACCAGAGCACTAGTGTTTTCACTCCTACTTTGTCTGTTTAGTGGTTTAATTGATCAGATACAGGGTTTCCTTACTCCTGTAACATCATCAACTTGACAGACCACATTTGGATGTCAGTTCTCCCATGGTTCCCTGCCCGGTGGTTCGCAGCAGTGGTTAGAAGATGGCTGCTCTTCCAGTGTTGAGTCTATAAAACCCTCTTGATCACCTCAGTCTTCTACACTGCTAGAATGCATTAGAGGCTGACCTGAAGGAAGTTTTAGTATTGCCTTTTAAGTTTTGTGTTCTTTTCAGGCTATAATTCAGAAGATAATCTATCTGAACAGTCCCCTGAGGTGGAGTTTGCAAGCACCAGACAGCACGGTAAGCTTGTAGCATATACGAATGCCCTAAACCTCTACATTAAGAGTTGTTACACTGCATCCACGTGAACTGTGCTGGTGCATTTTAGTTAAATTAACATGATAGAATAAGATGTAGTAATGCAACACAATTTTGGGAATGTGGGTCTAAGTACTTCTATTTTTGTATTGAGAAGCTTTTAATGGATGTTTTCCCAAAATAAATTTTCAAAAATAATGCTGACATTGAGATGAGTTGCCTTGCCCCAGCAACAGACCCTTTAATGCATGTCCTACAGATTTGTTGCTGATTTTTCTGGACARTGTTCAATTCCTTCCTTAAGGGAGTGAATCAGCAATTAAAAAAATTCGGGGTGGGGGGTGTGGAAGCACAGCGGGAACACTGGTGCAGCAGCAGCACTGCCTGCTTAGAGATTTGTGGAAGACTTAATTTGCAGGCTGGTTACCAGCGCCTTCCAAAGAAACAAACTGAGAAAGAGACAGCAACTTATTGTTTAACTTCTTCAGTATTTACATTACTTTGTTTATAGTTGCTGTAAAAGCAAAACCCAGAACTTATTTCTTTGTGCAAAAAGTGAGAAAAACAAGATGGATCCTGAACAACTTGACTTGAAAAAGGAAAATGGTTTCTACTGTGTCCAGACTTTGGCATACTGTGTATATTACGTTGTTAATGTTTTCAGAGTGACTTAGTTGCACAGGTCCTATTTTCAGAAGGCAGACTGTAGCCAAGTCTTCTAGAGAATCAGAGGAACTTAAGATCTGTTTGTTCAATGCTTGTTTTGTTTTTTTCAGTGTCCAGGCCAAACAGTTTAGAGAGCAGTAGAAATGCTTCCAGCAGTAGTTCACCTCTCAATTTGAAAGGTAAAATTTTTACAGCTGAATTCTGACAAACAGGAAGTGAAATTCCATGAAACTGTGTGCAAAATGTAGTTTTCCTTCCAATTAAATTTAAAGACTGTTTTGAAATTGTAATGATTATGCAATCTGGACATGGCTGCCTTGGGACTCAAAATTGCTGGCAAGAAGTATTTTTCTAAGATTCATTCTGGCAAGAGGTGGCTTTTAAGGCAGGCGGTCTAGTTTTGCTTCAGTCTGAGTGGCATCATATTGTGGGAAATATCAGGCCGCTCTTAGACTCCTTTTACAACAACAGGTCTCTGCTGTTCTTACTCTGTACACAGCTTGTGTATGGAACCAATATGCTCTGGGCATTTGCTTTTGCTGAAATTGTGCATCCTTGAAGGATGCCAGGAGACATGGCACTGTGGAAAAATCCACCTTCTGCTTTCCCAATGGCAGGTTCTGGCTCTCAGATCACACACAGCCAAGACTGAGAGATCTTCTAGTGGCACAGAGGTGGTAAAGAGGCCCACTTACTATCTGTGTTATTCCTATTCTTTGGACAAGTAGTTGTGCTCATTTCACACAGGGGCTCAAAGTATGTACTGTAAGTCATTTGCTAGTCCTGATTTTTCAAAGTTCTGACTGCCTTGAGTTCTGTGGGAGGAGAAAGTGAGGTCAAAAAATGCCACTTAGTCTGTGTGGAAGTGGCCCTGGATGATAAAGTTCCTACTTCAGTGAGAAATCTACTGAAATGAGGGAAGAACAATGTCTTTAATGATATTTATGCTTCTCCTTAGGTTCCTTAGATCATATCCATGGTAGAACTGAGAGCCTCAGCAGTGAAGATATGGTGCCAAGCAGAGATGCACCAGCCTTGCTCCGAGACACCTATCCCTTTCATTCTGCTTCTGCAGTCTTAAGCCCTAGCAGCAGGCATGAATCCTCCTCCCACAGGAATGGTTTGATCTTTTATGATATACCTCAGAAGAGTACTCCATCCCAGTCTTACACAGGCAGGCAACGGTCTGCCTCACCTGGCAGTGAGATGGTAACTTTGGAAGAGTTCTTGGAAGAGAGCAACAGGTTGTCCCCACCAAGTGTAAGTAAATAGAGCTAGATAGCCCATCTCAGATGTCAAAAAACTGTGCAAAGCTGGTTCAGGGGGATGAGAGCATAGGGAAACAAGAAGATCCTTGTTCATATGTGTGGAACTTGCAGAGAACTATTGAATCTTGCAAAATGAATGAAACAGTTCCAACAACTAAGGCAAGATTAACTTTCACGCAGCACTCTGCTAATGTATTTTGCTATGTCAGCTGTGGCAAGTCAGGCAGATAATTCACTGCAAGTACTATGTATTGGACTGCTGGGGCTTTTTCATATCAAACACTTGGGGTCAAGGTTTCTTATTATATCATTAGTTCTCAGCTCTGATTTTTATTTTTATTTGTGAACTCTGATAAGTTTTCTGTGTAACTTTCAGCTGCTAAATCTGTAATTAGAAATGAAACCTAACAGTAGTTTTCAATGGAAGTGCAAAACATGCAGTTGTTAAAACCATCTCCTGATCTGAAAATACCATCAGTGCATTTAAGAGAGAATATTTGTCTTGCCGAAGGAAATTCTCAATTCTTTCACCATGCTGTGTGTTTGTGTGCTGACTGGCACTGTTCTCTTGGTTCAATGACTGCAAGAATATGCCACACACTGAAGTGTTTTGTCAGAAATGAAGTGTTTGTTTTCTAGATGGCATTTGTCTTTTACTGCTCAGACATAYTGTACAGTAGTGAGGCGGTCCAGTATTGAGCATGTTAATATCTTAAGAACAATTTACTGATAGTATAAGTGAACAGATGTTTCTGTTTCACAAATGTCTTGGTAACAGTATTGAAAACAACAGAGCTGTATGTCTGATACCRTTTTATGGCATCAGTAAATTCTGGTCCTTCCTTGAATTTTCAGAGCAATATTTAAATATACCTCTTATTCCCTCATTATCCTACATACAATTCTTAGCTTTTAGACATGTTTAAAATTTGATGTGGTTTTTTTTTTTCTTCTGTAACTACCTGACCATGTCTCCATTTTCATTCTTTCTGTCATCCTTGTTCCTTTTCAGCGTCGGCGCAGTTTAAATGAGAGTGAAATGATTTCATTGCACCAATTTCTGTTAGAAGCTGATGCACTGTATCCCTCTTGCTACTCCCTATGTCCTTCCCTCCATCAGGAACATTCGCAGTCACTCAAATCGGTCCTCAGTCATTCATGTCCCGAGAGCATGAGGCACAGAACAGGCAGGGGAAATAGGAGATCTACTTCACTGTATATCCCCAGGGTATCCGTTGTTCTTGCTATGAAGGCAACAGCTCCCAACTTACCACGGCTTTTGCTTGCATATTAATGCCTATAGAAGCATACTGTAACTCTTCACTATTATTTTAAAGGCTGCCAAATCACTTGCATTAATTGCTCATAAAGTATTTCCAGCGCTTGTTCATAAACATGCGTGTGTTTGGAGGACTAGTCATTCTGTAATGTTAATGTGCGTAACAGAGGTTTGAAGTAAAGTTAAAAATAACCCTAACACTTTAACATTAGTTGAGCATAGAAATCTTCCCGCTGCACAATTACCATTGATGGTGTTCACTTCTAGCAAACGAGTTTTGTGACTGGAAGAAACATTTGGAACGCTAGTGAAATGAATATATTAAACTTTAACATACTCCCTAGAGAAGAGTAAAGAAATAAATTCCATGAGCTTGTTTCCGCACGTTTTTTGTGAAGACAGCATGTCCCTTAACTATTCTGAGCATGCCTCGTACTAATAGTCCAATGGCAGCTGATCAAACGTCACCATTTTTGGATTGCATGGACCATCCYCATGAAATATTCACTGTATATTTTCTTTTACTGCCAGGTTAATTGTCTGACTTGAAATTTGCAAGTTAATTGTGAGCACGCAATAATTTCTCCATTTTTGTAACTATTTTTTCATTATATTTACATTATATTTTCATTATATTGTACATGCAGCTTTTAACATATATAGTATATTGACTGGGAGAGGTGAGGGGAATCAATGGAGAAGCAGTGAAACTTTCTTGTAATGCTAGCACATCTCCCCAAGGTATTCTCTTCTGTTATATCCCTGAAGGTTACAGTAGAGTGTTATCCAGATGAACTGTATTCTGGAAGATTACAGACCATCATTGGTGTCTGCTGATACTAATGGCTGTCATTAATATGATATTGATATTACAGTGACAGTGGCTGATGTGAAAGGAAGCAGAAGAGCTGCTGCCCAGGTTGCAAGTGAGATGAAATTTTTCAAATTTAAGACAATTAATCTGGCAAACAAGGCTGTCATGATCTAATTATGATGAGCATTTACTCCTTGATTTGGATTTATACCCATTATAAACATTTATATCTTCTGTTCCCCACTTTAAATATAAAATATATGTTTGTATTTGGATTGAATTAAGTGGGAAGG
Organism: Oceanodroma leucorhoa; assembly: GCA_030449065.1. Lineage (NCBI taxonomy): Eukaryota > Metazoa > Chordata > Aves > Procellariiformes > Oceanodroma > Oceanodroma leucorhoa. Next base: position 3,956,734 of record JASVER010000027.1, on the reverse strand, counting down.
AAGATTATCTGAACACAAAGCTCCGCATGATTCTTTAAACAGAAAGTGACAATTAATGTGGCATGTTCATATTTTCTCACACCAGGACACCTCCAGTAACAGAGATGACTTGCTCAGTGATTATTTTAGGAAAGCAAATGAGCCTTCAGCTACTGGAAACCTGCTGGTTCAGCCGTCAAGAAAGGAGGCTGCTAAGATGCCCACTAGTCTTGTTGCTCCAACTGTAAAGATGACCATTGCCAATGAAGAAGGAAGAACGGCTAAGCCTGGAAATTACATGAAGCCAAACCTCAGACAAGTGGAACCTGAGCCTCCAGCAAACTCCCAGGGGTCCCTTAAGCTTTCTCACATGCCACAGCACCAGCCCACCAGTGGGATCCGGCAGATGACACAGCCTCAGCAGCCTGGAACTGCAAGCAGGAGGAGTACGTCACTGAGCAGGGCGTTTAGCTTAGCCTCTGCAGACCTCCTCAGAGCCACTGGCCCGGAGATGTACAGGCAGGAGAGCCCTCAGAAGTCAGCAGCAGACCTGCATGGGGGCAAGGACGCTGTCAGTCAGACCGCTAGGGCCTCTGCACCGATGAGCTCCCAGGCAACCTTAAGAGAGAGGCCACAGTCTGCAAAGGTAGCAGGTTCCTTGCAAGGTGTCGATTCCCGCTGTCGGCAGCTTGATGCGAGGCGCCTTTCCCTGGCCTCACCAAAAGATGAGAGGCCGCTCTCCTTCCATCAGTTCCCTGCCTCACCCACTGCATCCACCAGCAATATGAACGTGCAGCAACAGGAGCGTGTGAACCCTGGGCAACGCTACTCGCCCGCGTCACACGCTCCCTCTAAAGTCAAACCCAAGCCAGCCCCTCGTACCGGGGAGGTGGCCACAGTGGCCCCTGCCAGAGCTGTTTCCAGCAGCACTGAGGGAAATATTTCCCTYGGGCAAGGCCAGGGTGATGCCCTACTTACCAAGTGCCAGGGTAAGCTGCCAGAAGGCAGTGCTGGGGCTGTGGAGGAGCTCATGAGAGGAAGCAGCTCCAACAGCACTCCTGGGTCTCCGGATCCCCAGGGGGATCAGCAGACAGTTTGGTATGAGTATGGGTGTGTGTAACCCACGGATGCAGCTAGTAGTACGTGTGTTTGGCATTGCTGACATCCCAGTAGCGTTTCTCTAGACACTGTGCCAGGTCTTAGAGGCCTCACCTGCATGCTGCTCTGAGTGTTTTCTGGGTACTGTTTTCTAGTTGGACAAAGTATGGTTAAGAGAAACGAGCAAAAAACTCCAGCCCTTCTTTTGACACTGTTGTGCCTAAAACAAAGTGGAAGCCTGACCTACTCTCACAGCAGGCTTGGCACCTGATTCTCAAAGGTGCTGAGCATTCCTCTCTCCAAGAGAAGCTTATCAGGGTCCTCTGTCATTGCTGCACTGTGCACCCCTTCTACCTGCATTAAAGAAGAGTTTCACAGGTCGTGTGTGTGCTGAACCCAGCCCCCCACCATTGATAAATAACCATACTGAAAAGGTCATGTAAAAGCCAAACTTCTCCCCCAAAGACAGAACCAGACCCTTGGCTCAAGTAGCTTAAAGAGAATGCTGAAGAGCAAAACTGTGTGGCTTTAGCCATGGATTTGTTAAAATAAATTGTTCTTCCCACAGCCACGTTTTATAGAGGTAACGTAGACTTCAAGGGTCACATCTTTATCTTCCCTGCTGGGACTGTGTAAACACAGAGAGGCCAGTGTAATTACCCCACTGCCTTCACCATAGCTGCAGCTCAGTGGATCCTTGACTCTGCAAGCCAAGTGGTGCTGCATTTTGAAACTTGTTTTATATTTTATACAAACACTGGAACTAATGCAGCCTTTCAGGGGAGATGCCATTTCAATTGCAAAGGTGGCATCTCATGTACAAAAGTGTCTTGTAAGTATGTATATAAGAAGCTCAAGTATTGTATAGGAATGCTGTGTAAATTGTATTATTACATCCTTGTGTGCATGACAGCCCACATCCTAAGCGATATGTGGGATTTTGTCTCTTAGAAATCCTTGTTTGTGTCTCCAAGAACTTTGTTCATTATAGAAAGCAAAATAATTTTGTATACATGTGAAAGAAATATACTTTTAAAAATCTATTTATGTGAAAAGAAGTTCCTTGTATGTTTCTGACCAGACTGTCATCAGCTGCTTATGTATATATGACCAAATGTGTATCTTTAATTCTATTTTGTGTTTGTAAAGCTGTTTTTCTTGCAATAGACTAAATCTTGGGGGAAAAAAAAAAAAAAAACCACAAACTTGTTTTGCTGGTTCTGATTTAATCTAGTAAAGGCTAAAACTGATTCAGCTGAGGTTGTTTTTGTTATCTAGTATGTAGTAAACCCATTCTGGAAACTACAAAATTGTTTATAAATAAAGATTAAAATAAAATAGATGGATGTTGTACTTTTTTTTTCCCTGCAATAGACTAAATCTTGGGGAAAAAAAAAAAAAAAACCACAAACTTGTTTTGCTGGTTCTGATTTAATCTAGTAAAGGCTAAAACTGATTCAGCTGAGGTTGTTTTTGTTATCTAGTATGTAGTAAACCCATTCTGGAAACTACAAAATTGTTTATAAATAAAGATTAAAATAAAATAGATGGATGTTGTACTTTTTTTTTCCCTGGGAGGGGGGCGGGAAACCAAACCACGATTCATGGTGCTGGGTGGAGATCTGTCTGCAGTAGCTTTGTGTAAGCCTCAGTATTGATCAGCATCTCTGTGTGGCAGAGTTGCATTTGTTTTTATAATATTGCTACAAAAGACATATCAGAAATCTTTCCGTTTGATTGTAACCTTCTTATTGAAGACTTCAGGAGGATTGATCATGCAAATTAAGTGACTTCCAGGTCACTGTAGAATCAGACCGTTAGATTTTTATGCTTCTCTGACCACTTCGGACAGTGCCAAGCATGCTGTCAGTTCTGACCAAGCTTGCGTTTTGTACAATCTGTTCCATGCTTAACTCTCAGGATGCCTTACAAAAGTGAGGAAATTATTCATCTTTGAACATGAAGAGAATGGCAAAAGGAACTTTCTGCCTTCTCTGCTATTTTAACTGCAAACCATAGTTTTGCAACAATTTTAAAATTATGTGCTATACAGCAATTTTAGAACATACTGAGTGTTTTTGGTAAACTGAAATTATTCTTCCAGAAATTCCCTCTCAACAGTGATTCTTGGCCAGATCACTAAAGGTGAAAGACTGGTGTTTCTCCCTTGTTTCAGCTCCTTTTTGGAGGCACATGTCAACTGCCCTGCAGGCTGGACTGCTGAGGAACTGATCTGTGAGTTGTCAGTTACTGTAGATCTGCTTTTGCTGTATGACCTGCCCAGTCACTTACACCTTAGCTGTCATTTTCTGAGTGAGTTGCAATTATTTACCTAGTTCAGGTGAGTTTGAATAAAAATGTACTTAATACTTACATAGTACCTTTCAAGTATGGGGTAATTTTAAATACAGATGTTATAACATGGAACAACTGTTGAAGCACACAATGCTGTGGTGCTTGGGCCTTCCTGAGAACATTAAGGAAAACTTTGGTATAGGTGCCTGTCCTGCCACAGCAGGTGCAGTCATTTTGCAGTCTGATCAATTCATTAATTGTTTTCAACTCTGATAGACGCAGTGACTCCCCAGTAAGAGCCACCATCAGGTAAGAAATGGGGTGGGAGGGAAAACAAGGACTGCCCGCAGCTAAGATGCTGATACTCTCTCTTTGCCTTTCTGGCGTGCCCGAGCAGTTGTCAGTAGGAGAAATGGATGTTTCTGTGTGTCAAAGCTAACATGGGAGAGAAGTCAATTGTGTTTAGGGAGAGAGAGAGAGTAGTCAGCAAATCCTCCCACCTCTGTGCCAGGGGAGCTGGGCAGGTAGAGCTGCTGTGAGGCGCCAGCTTGCGTGAGGTGGCAGGAGCTGCCGGGAGAGGTTTTTCTGTGAGGGAGAAGTGGAGGGGGCAGAGCTGCCAGACCATTGCAGGCTTCTCCATTCCTTCCAAGAAGAAAAGGGGAACTATGATGAAATAGCAGCTGTTTCGATTTGCACAACTTCAGAGGCCACTGAGAGCCATCATGCGTGGGCCGGGCCGGGCAGGGCCGTTGGGAGTGCTGGCAGGGAGCTGGCCCGCCATGCGCCGGTAAGTGTTGAGCCCCGGGGAAAAAGGACTGCTCTGTAGGAGCCCGAGGCTTCAGCATGTGGGCTTTTCCCAGCTCTGCTGGGCAAAGGGCCGTGGGATGCTGATGTCTTCTGACATGGGGGAAGCGTGTGCTCTCTGAAGATTGCTAATTATGTGTGCTAAATAATACTGTGGATGGTTCTGCATGTAACGCTTCAGGTAACATAGTTCAACAGTGGAGTGCCTCAGTTCGTATATGTGGTTCATTAATTATCTAGATCATGCTTTCTGTTAAAGGACAGATTTTCAAAGGGGATCCCATCCCAAGGAGGCAGCTAAATAGCTGTTGGGCTTCTGAGAAAGCCAAGGGACTGTGCCTTTGGCAACACCCACTCCCTGCAGTGTGCTCAAACTCTGAAGTCAGTGAAGCTGTTTAACCTGAGGAAACAATTTTTGCTTAAAATTGCACACACTGCATGCCGATGGTATTTGCTTGAAGTAACAGAAATTACTCTGGAAATTGCTTCTAGGGAGTTGTGTGCTGTGCACAACAGTGGCAGTGTCTCCTTACCAAGAAGTGTGAAGCCCAGGTCCTTTACAGAGACACCTTGTCATGGAAACCTTTTTCCTATTAGATATTCTTCAGCTGTTCCTTAAACTTGGGAGCTGATTGTGAAGTGAACAGACATTTTCTGATTTCAGTTAAWTGAGTTCAGAACATAAAATCTCCAGAAGAAGAATTAAAAAATAGAATTTACTTTTTTCTGTAACAAGGGAAGTTCCAAGTGTAAGTGCATTGTAAAAAAGGCTAGTACTTAGCTTAGAAAAATGACGCATCAAGGAACACCATGTGGTTAGAAATCATTTCTGATCATCCAGATGTTTTGGAGCATGTTAGAAGTTCAGCCAAAGGTAAATGACTTTAAGACAGAACATGGAAGAAATGCTCCAGAAATCGCTAGTTCATGTGAAATGACCACAGCCTGGATGTTAAATGGATGTAAAGAAATTAATACTTTTTTTTTTTTTTTTTTTGTTAAACATGAACTCAGCTGTGCTGTGAGAGCATTTGAATTGTAGTTTTGTATTTTTAGATGAAGGGGKGTGTGTGTGTGTGTGTGTGTAATCTCAGTTGTGGTAAGCTTCACCAAAAAATTTTGTCCAGACAATTGCTTCTCTGCCCATCAGAGTTGTGGAATATCAGATCCTGGCAGCACTGGAGATGTTCAAGGCAAGGTGGAAAACTTGGGAATGTTTTTGCAAATTGCCAGTACCAGGCACAATTAACCTGACCTAACAGTGCAGAGTGAAATAGTTGTTACTGAAAGTAACAAATGAAGTTATCATTATGAAGGGTTGCTAAACTGGAGAAATAAACTGGGCTGTGAAGGTCTATCTTGAAAGCTGGTACTAAAGGCTGCAATAAAAACTGAGAGAGGGTGGTATCAGCTGGCAAGGAATGAAAACATCATGATTTAAGAGAGTACCGGCAGGAGTTTAAGGTGACTGGGAGAAGCTATGGCAAGTTTTGCAAAACTAAATGGTGTTTTTCCAGTCACAAGGATTTCTTCAAAAGTATGAAGAGAACAGTAGACAACAGAGAGCTGCTGTTTAAAAGCTTCTCAAACGGGAAAGTCCTTAAAAGGCTAACTTGGGTCCTAAAGACAGTGAAATGTGAGTTGATGAAGTGTGACACAAAGTTGAAGTTAGTTCAGATTTGGAGGATTGTGAAGAATTCCATTAACATGGACAAGTGGGCAACCTAGTGGCAGACTACCTGTGCTTACCCCTGCTGAAGCCGTGGAAGGGACAATTTATTGACTGTTGGGTTTTTTCTTGGGGGGTAGTGGTGGGGGAGCGAAATTGTTTTTTACTGAGAACAGGACAATGAAACTGGTTATTCCATAGAAACTAGGAACTTAAAACATGTCCAAAACAAAACACGAAATGCCATGGAAACTAATGTCAGCTCTCGATCATTCCCAGATGCTGTTCTGATCAGCTCTAGTTAAAATACTTGCATGTTTTTAACCAAAGATTATCATAACTGAGGATTATGTAGCTCTGGTGAGGCTATGCCGAAGTCCGTAATGTGTGTGTTGCATACCAGAATGAGGAAGAGCAATAGATCTAAGCATTGGCATTAGCCTGCGAAAAGCATGTATTGCACAAAGGGAAAACAGAAGGACCCCAGCTCCCCTTTCCGTGAGTGACACTCTGTGGTGTGATCTGAAAGTCATGCTAAAGGAGAGAGAGAGAGTGCTTAGGAAGGGAAAAATGAAGCTATTGGTGAGACTCGTTGCACCAGGCTCTTATGGAATCAAATAGATTAATATAATACCATAGTGGTTTAATGCTTTTGATTTATGGTATGAGGTAGTTTATGGGAGAGCTAAACAGCCTCTGCTTTAAGAAAACATCATCAGATAAAATATAAGAGGCTCCTCCTCCTCCCCAACATCAGGTGTTGGCTGCCTTCGGATTCAGGGTGGAGCTGGGCTACCATGCTAGGAACAGTGGGCACCTTCTCCATGTGAAAATCCCTGAAATTTGCAAGTCAAAGATCAGCTCACTCACTTTTTCGGTAGTTGGCATGCTCTGGAAGTGTGAGACACATTAATGGCAAGTAAAGCACAGTTTGTCTTTGGGAACAGACTGCTAAGGAAGAACATGAGAGTTTGAAAAGGATATTCCAGCTGGAGAAGCACAACTCCCCAGTGGACTGCTGAGGCGTCTCGAGAGACTTGCATTGGAGGGAAGAGGGAGTTTTCTGCAAGAAGTAAGTGGGAAAGTATGTCTGTGAATGTGAAAATCTTGGGAACTTTTTTTAGAACTGCAATCCTCTGAACAAGGATTCCTTGCTCATAGCGGTGCAAAAGCCTGTTAGAGTTCAGGGAGCATCTGGACGATGCTCTTCATCATGTGGTTTAGCATTAGGTAGTCCTGCAAGGAGCAGGGAGTTGGACTTGATGATTCTTATGAGTCCCTTCTAACCCAAGGTATTCTATCATCCTATGAAAAGGTATATGGAGAAAACAGGCATGCGCAAGCTGTGTGGGATAGACCTTGTATCGATTTAGTTGGGATTTAACTAAAATTAAGCTGAGGTTGGTAACCTTCAGTTTCCTCAGTTTGTTGAGCTTGCTCACAGCTTTTTTGTCCATAAGTAAATGAGACTAAGGGGTAGAACACTTTAGAGAGCTGTATTAACAGCATTGTGTAAGCAGAAAGACTGTACAGCTTATGTGCTCCATTTCCATTAGACATCCCAGCTATCTGGTAAAGTTGTTCCTCCTCCATGTAGACTAGTTTTAGGTCAGTTAGGGCACAAAAGGTTTAAATCAACATCCAATGGGGGCACCAGTATGTACACTCCAGAATGCAGCTTTGGTACCTTCATTGACACAAGGATCTTTCTGCTGTTCCTACTTTCTCTTACTTATATTTCCACACAGAAGTATATTGCTCCTGGATAGCTAAGGCTTAAAGGAGGTGGGTGATGTATGTTTGATGGGGAACAGTATATTTTCAATGATTTGGTATGCCCTTAAGCCCACTTCTTCCAAGAACAACCACATGGTGCGTTAGCAGAAAACTCTTTGCATGAAATGTGCGAACAAAAGAACCTTCTTGCTAGATTCTGTCCTGCAGCTCAGATAGTGCAAAATAAGTGTCTAAGAGAGACACTATGATTAATCCTCAGACATTTAAATKATTAACATGGAGAAAGGTAGCAGTAGGCTGTTTTTCATGTCCATTCACAGAAGGACAAGAAGGAATTAAATGAATTAGAAACATGGAAGATTAAGATTTTGATACTAATGCAAGTTTTTTAAGAATAAGCCTAGCCAGGGGATGGAGACATGGCAGAGGAGAGGCAGAATCTTCCTCAATGGCAGTTTAAGAGAAGAAGCTAAAGGTCTGGAGGAGGTAGTCTAGCTTTCCTTACTGGGCCTCAGAGTAAGGAGATGGTCTAGATGACCTCCTTCCTGCTGCATTTCTGTGGCATCTGTGACATTTATAGCACCAGTTTAGCTCCATTCTTTTTGAAGCTTGCTGCTTCTGGTTGTGACACATGCAAGCCAGGAGCTCATTCGGTTCAGTGGAGTTACTTAATCATCACACACACTAAAATGATTTGGCCAAAGTGAGCGAAAAGCAAGAATTGCCATTTGCACCGTATGATAACTATTTGTCAGCTTTAATAGCTGACATGGAGATAAAAGGCTACAAATCTGTCACTACTTTTCATTTTTAGAGTTTTAAATAAGTCCCAACATACAGTTGCTGAGTGTGTGTGATGGAGGCTGTGGTCTGCAACAGATGCTGTTCTGCCCCCTTGGAAGTGACGAAGGGGGGTGATGCAAGCCACCAAATCTCTTTATTTTAGCAACCTGCTTTACAGCATCTGCATGCTGAGACAAGCAAAATAGAATGGGTGGATGAAAGAAAAGCAAACCAGGATTTTTCTGGAGTTTATTTTGCTCTGKAACTTTTTGAAAAGGAGGTTTGTGGAAGTGACTGTTTCTGTTCCACTTGCAAGGCCTGATTTACCAGCTGCGCTGGTGAAGCGCTGCCTTTTTAGCACACTCTGATAGACATATATTGTGTCTGATGACCAAGGCTCTGCATCTGCTTTCTGGATATTCTGGTCACCTCTATCTAACATCTTTCTAACACATCTTTGAGCATGTTCACAGTTCAGCATAACAGAGAATTGCAGCCAAGGTGGGAACTAGGAAAGAGAGACTGCCCACGATGTTACTTCCACTGGTGGCTTTGCTTTCCCTGGCACCCAAAGYGGTAATTGCTGTCTGTGGGTCTTCTCAGGGCTTGTTCCCCATCTGCAGCCTGGACCATGCAGGAGGTGGAAATGCTTTCCCTGCAGCTGCCAATAAGACCTGGATACCAAAGTGATCTCTGCGCCTGGCAGGCTGTCAGGGAAGGCAAGTAGTCCAATATAGTGCCCTGTTGCTCCCTATTGAAGAGAAGCACACATATTACTAAGGAAGTAACTGCATTTCATTTTCTTAATATCATCTTTTATAAAGTCTTTAAATCTAATAAAAGAGCTGCAATATCCAAGGGTACATAACTGGATTAAAAGGCACTGGAAAAAATGTTTTACTTTGCTTCCTGAAAGATCCCAGTCTGTGCTATTTTCTTGATATATGTATTCTTATATATGTCTATAAAAATACATATAAATACTAAATGAGTACTAAATAAACAAACCAAAACAGAGGTGGGAGCATTCCAAGTAGCCTTGATAAATTGATACCAACCCTTCATATTCTTTAATTTTGCACAGGGTGTTCAGCCTCTGGCTCTGCTCCCAGGAGCCCGTGCCTTGCCTGTTCAGCCAGGTATGCTGTCTGCAACTCTGCCATCCTCTGAGCAGCACGATGATCCTGCAAAGGACTCTTCTGTGCTTTTTTGCAGCCTTTTCTGGCCATGTTCAAGAATTTCCTATTTTTTCTGCTGCATCCCTCCTCAGAAACTCAGAGAGGTCCCTTAACCCCACAGATAATTTTAGATCCCTGATCTGCCAGAGGCCCTGGCAGAGGAAGGGCTGTGCCATCTGGTAGCCTGTTATACCTGAAGAGCCCTTTGCCTGTGTTTGGAATGAGGAGTTATTTTTAATGCCGGTTCTGACGTTAGCCACGGGTACTCCTGGAGTATTTCCAAGTTTTGTAAATGTCATTGTATCCTCTCCCTGTTTTTGTTTTTATGTGTTTTTTTTCTTCTATTTTGTTTCTGAGCTTATGTCACTCTGCTTTCCACCAGGCTGGAAATGGAGAGCATGTCTTGGCGTACCCCACACAAGACTCCTATTTCCAGACTTACTTTCTCTGGCCGCCCTTGGAGCATTGTCGCCACATTACAGTGAGCAGACGGGAACTCTCGTTAGGTGCCGAACTGAGCACGCGGTGTCACTGGTGTCCCTACAGCAGCATGGCAGAGCGCTACATCAGGTGAGTTATGTACCAGTTCAGAGCCTGAACTGGTAACAGCTTTTGTTTCCAGCTTTAGTGGTGCAATTCGCATCTATCTGTTTTTTTAAGAGTAGTGTATTTCAGTTTGAATGACAGACGCTTTAATACATATCTCATGGTGCAGCTTTCGCTCCTGTGGGAATAAGAGTAGTGGTGTGAGTTAGCAGGTCAGCTTTTACATCTGCTACAGTCTTCCTGAATGACCTCGGACAAGCCCTTTGATCTGTTTGTGCCTCAGTCTATCTTGCTGTGTAGATGAGAGAGGAAGGAAAAGGAAATCCCCCCTTGCAGCCCTTGCTCTTGCACAGTCAGAAAAGATGCTCCCTTGGGCAGAGATCAGCTTCTGCTGTGTTTGGACATAATGAAGGTCTAATCTCAGCAAGCTCTAGGGACAATTTACTGTAAATAATACTAATAAAAACACTGAGTCTGTATACTTTGTAATATGCCTGCATGAGGCAACATCTGTGTGTGTTTAGATAAGCTGTAAGCAGCAGTATTTGGGCTTTGCACCAGCTGCTGTGATCACAGTGCAGTTATCTGCTGGTCTGTGACGGTAGGTACGGGTGTGAACACCGCTCTGCGTGCGTTGCCATCTCCTTATTTAGTGTCTGTTTTTGGCACTCATCTCTCTCATTTATGAATGAGTGGGTGAGGGAGGAGAGGGCTGGGCTGGGCTGACTCCTTTGCGGTTGAACCATAAAGAGCACAGGAGCTGAAACGCAATCTCCTCCTCCTCCTTCCCTATGCTGTTCCACCGGCAGCCTCACTCACAGCTGGGAGAGGACAGCCTCACCAGCAGCCTAAGCAGGAGCTGGGAGAAGGGAAGTTTTGTGCTCTTCACACTGCAGGGGAAACCACTTTGCATAGACTCTGCTCACAGGTGAGTTTCATTTTTTATCTATTCATTCTTAAAAACAAGTTAATTTTCCATCATTGAACCAGATTATACAAGGTTATGGGCCCTGAAAAGGTGGCAGGACAGTTTTTTGGCTAGGTTGTTAAAGCAAAACAATGAGGCAGTCCAAGAACTCAGTCAAAGCAACATGTCCAAAAACATTCACAACTTCAAAATTAATCTCCTTGGCAAGTTCCCATCAGTGGGAACTTTTATTCAAAGTTCTTCCAAAAAACTTTCTTGAGTTCCACTGAGGCGCAAGGAGAGCTGAACGTTGAAGTTGTATTGATGAAAGGGAATTGTTAAGATAAACCAAGAAACTGTTTCGTGTTTGCAGGGGAGAACCAGAGCAATAGCCGGTAGGTAAATTCCAGTAGTCATTTTCAGAGAACTTAGGACTGTGTAAGTTGACTAGATACAAGCTATTTTGAATGACTAATAAGTGATTTAGATACTTCATTTCCCCTGAGAACACAAGCCAAAAGTTACACCTAACAGGAAACTGCTAAACCACATTTCTTGGTGTGTGGGTGCTCTGTGTACACCTGTATAGATTTGTCTTTGTGTCTCAAAAGTATGTCATTACTATATTTTCCAAACAGTAAGCCACTTTTCTTGCTGCTGTTCAGAACCTGACTTGGGAAACTTGAAATGTGAAGGTTTGTTTAGTGAAATGAAATCCATTCAGTCAGAAATGAATCTATTCTTTTTTTTTTTTTTTAATAGGATTAAAAGCCTTTGTTCATTATTGTAGGTTGCCTGTGTTACAAGCACATTTTTCTGGTTCTTGACAGTCTTTGTAAAGCAACAAGAAAAGTAAATCACTGAGACATCAGCTTCCTGTGTGCATGGGGAGGGGAGCTGAAAACTAGAGAATTTAGGATAATATAACAGCCTTGTCCTATCCTTTTCTGTTCAGAACAAATGCAGATATTTATTAATAAAAATGTAAGGAAACTCAACAGTGAGGCAAGGAAAAATAGCTACACGAAGGCTCATAAGACGTGACACTGTCATTGTGAGCATTACGGGACTTTCTGAGCAGTTTGTTAATCAGCTCCCTCTGTGACTTTTTCCACATTAGCACCCTGTGTTCACACTGGCTCCAGAAGAGTACGGTGTCTGACCACTTCTTCTTTCAAGTTTGCTTTAATCAAGAAGGCAGTAAGACATGAGTCAGTCCTGTGTATTTAACACCCACTCCACCATTCCTGTTTTGAGGAAACAAAATTTTTTACTGTCCTCACCCCTACCCTTCCTGCCTCCCCATCTTATTGCTAGTATGTTGTTCCCCCGTACCATGCCGCTTCTACACGTGCAATTGTAAGGTCTTTCTGTTATATGAGGGAGGAGGCAGAAGGTAGCTGTTTCCAGCCCATTTTACACTCAGTGCTATACAGCTGTAATTTAGATGATAACATAAAAGGTACGTCCCCACAGTTTTAGGAGTCTTTCCAGGGTCTGGGGAATAGACCGTGAGAAAATGTTGGGTTTATAGGATCAGACCAGTATGTTGTTCTGTGATAGTGGGGCACAGCTTGGGGGGGTGACAGTGTCTACATCACAGTGTTGTGATTTGAATGTCACGGTTTTAAATGAAGAAAGATGTGGCAGTTCCASTATCTCGTTAAAAAAAAAATCTCACTTGACATCTGCAGTGAAATGTATTTATCTCACTTCGTGGCTGGTGGACAAAAATTGACTCCCTTTGTTCTGGGACCTGAGGGGCGTAAGCAATCCTAGAGAGTGGGAAAAGAGGGAAGGGAGATGTGGGGAAAGGGGAGAGAAGGGAGAAAAATGAGTCGCAGCTGAACTAGGTGTACATAGGTGTCATCATACTAGATGCGATCAAATAGAGTGAGGCTGGGGGGTGGCTGGTTCCTGCAGCTGGACAGACCTCAAACTTCTTACCTGTGGATGAGCACAGTTGCATGGGGCCAGGTGTACAGAAGTGTGGGCATTAATGTCAGTTTTCCTCCCCTAACCAGCCTTGTGGATGTTGTCACTCAGATTAACCAGCTCATGCTGTAACTGCGAGTTCTCTTGGCGTCCCATTGAACAGCACATGGAGAAGAACATTTTTTCCCTGCCAGTTTTTCTAGACCTGACCTGAGGGTGCATTTGTGCTGCCCTGGGGCTTCATTCCCGCTGATTATTCTTGTGTCAGTATGGTGATAACCAAAGAAAAGGTTGTTTCGGACTCATGAGGACACTTAYACAACTTGCTAATTATTTTTAAGTGAAGAACTGTGGAAAGAGAGCTCCAGACATGGCAGCCTTGTGAGGCTCATTACCTTATAATTAGCTGAATGTCTCCTCTAAGAGGTTTGTTTTTCCTATAAAGCTTATTCTCAGTGGCTTTTAATGCTTGTTATGAATTTTTCTGCCAACTGAAGCATTTGCAGAGCTGCTGTCCCTGACAGCTGATGTCAATTGGTTTTGAAAAGACACAGAGCAGCTTTAATACTTAGAAGAAACTGGCCAATAATTTTAAGTAAAGTTTATTATTAGTAATCATCAGCAGCTAAGAACAACATTGCAGTTTATTCTCTGAGGGATGCATCCATTGTAATTCCTTTTTCTCCACTAGAAACCCTGTTCTGAACTCTGTTAATCTACTGGGTAGTGAAAGGAGAACTTTTTAGGGACTTCATCTGGAAGCTGCAGCTAATCTGTCTGAAAAAGAAAAAAGACTAAATAATAGGTCTAAAACACTAGAGGGAGGTTGAGAAACAGGCTCACCTGAAAGTATACTCTGTTCCTCTTCATGGAGCCCTCTTGCCAGAAATCGTTTCTGTGGCAACAAATTTGTCCAGCTGGGTTGTCTTGGAGTTTGATCTGGGGTTGCTTAGGCTCAGATCTGTCACCATGCCAGAGGTGAATGGAAATGCAAAACTGATCTGGTCTAYAGGTAATGGAGAAGGCAATCTGCTGCTGTTACTGTTGCTCCACGAGACGTGTTCTCTTGACATTCTCCACTCAAAAATTGCTATGGACAGCTATTGTTGCTAGAATGAGCTGAGTCTTTAATTTCTGAACATCGTTGCTTTATTCCACAAGCTTTCAAGCTTCCTTTCTCTCATGTTGTTTGCTATGGGTCGACAGTAAAGACACATGAGCTTTGAGGAAAGGTTAGATAGCTAACAGAGGAAGGGGAGATCAAAAATGAATGCACTACAAAAGCAAATGCAATCAAAGTATCAAACTTAAGTCACTTTAATGACACCTGAATAAAATGCTAAAATGGGCAACATCAGTAGGGAAGAATGGAAATATTATTACAGAGATCTTTTGGTTTGGCTTTCTTAAAACTCAATATTTTCGTAACAATTAGAATTTGATCATTTTATATCTGGAAACATTTTGTCTTCCATCTGCCAAAGGAAGAAGGAGAATTTTTACTCTGTGATGGATAATGATTTAGTGTCTATGCACATATCTAATTAGAGGATGTATCTATTTTATGCTCCGCATTTAAGAAGTGATCAGACATAGCTTTCAAAATAAGAATTGTCTTTTAAAGTAGGAGGAGGCTTAAACTAAGATCCCTTAACTTATCATGTCAGGACATTATTATCTGGAATTTGAACTTGTGTCCAAATTTCAGAGATGGTGTTACACCTCCACCCCAGAGCAGGACCTGGATTTCCGAACAGCTCTCAGGTTTGGAATCCCACATCTCCTGTGCCAGCTTTTCCATCTCCTGCCCAAGAGCTCATCAGAACTTCCCTGTAACGAGTATGTGATTCTCTCCCYCTTCTCTAGTCAGACGCATGTTGGGAAGGGTGAACGGTTTCCAGTAAGGCTGTTGCTTTTGCTCTGAGTTGCTTTTCCGATACTGTAAGTTTTTTTTAATTTCTGGAAGGTCATGGTTCTTCAATTATTTTTTCAATTTTGGTGTTGAACCTGTTTTATCCAGATTAATACTATTATTGTGGGCAGGTTATTCCTCCCAATTTTCTTTAAAAGGAGACTAGGGAAGGGTCAGTTGGTTTTCAAGCATATGGATGGCTGAATTTGTGCCTCCAGGCAGGATGCTGGGATTTGTCTCCCGGGAGAGAGGTGGCAAACCTGACGGGGCTGACACGGGGGAATTGGGCAGTCACTGCTCGTGCGGATGGCAGTGTCACCCAAAGGTGGGATGGAGAGGTGCTGGAAAGAACATTTAGGCTCTGAGTCAGGACGCTGAAGTACAGGAATTCAGCAGCACTGTGCTGCGGAAGGCTTCTCACAGCATATGCAAGGCCAGACAGAGAGAGGCAGTTCCAAAGTATGACAAAGAAAATGGAGGAGGGAAGACGGGCTCATAAATGCTGGGAAATGAGGGCACTCAGGAGTAAGGGAAGGCCAGACTTTGTTTAAATCTTAATGAAAGCAAGACACTAGCACTTAAAATCATGTGAGTACTAAAGGAATTTTTTAAATTAAAATTAAGGGAATTGAGGAAATGAGAATTTAGGAAGTGAAAATGTAAGCAAGCCTGCAGATGCAGATGCCAGCACTATGTTTAGAATGATTTATCCATTGGGGACTAGGTTGTCGGAGTCCTGTATCCTCAAGTTAAAAAAAAAAGAAAGGACCGAAGTTTTCAATAGTCATCTAGGGAGTGAGAGCAACAATGAGGGAAAGAGCACAGAGGAAAACCTTCTGCCAGGCACACTGCTTCTACACAATCGTGAGAAGTCTGAGAAATAACATTGGAGAACAAGCCCTACGTGCGAATATTGACTTAGATCTACAGGAAACTTCATTAAACTCCAAGAGGGAAACTGCAAAAAATGAGGAAGATTAATTAAGAGCAACCAAAAGGGATAGCTTAGAAGAGTTATATCTCTACAGGCTAGATGGGGACTATTTGAAGAGATGCACAAATGCATGGGCACACCCCCTCCCCGCCCCAATGCTGGATCCAAGGAAGAAATACAGAAATACAAAACAGGGGCCAAAAAAGACTCAATCGAGTCTGAAGGGAAATGAGCACAGCTAAACAGCAGTGTGTGGAAGGGCAGATGGTGTGCTAGACTARAAAGAATTGGATCTAGAACAGAAACATGTTTGAAACACACAATGGGGATCAGTGTAAACCAGAAACACATAGTACAAAGGCACAAAATAATTGTTCCAGTTTTAAATGGTGACAGTGCACGTGATGTTAGATGCTTCAGTTGAATAGGCTCCTGTCCTATGACAGATTTTGTGTCTTTGATTAAAATAAATCCAAACAGAAGAAAAAGAATGAAGTCAAAGAAAAATGAGGGGAGGGAAAACTCTCCAAATAGTGTGAACAGCTTTTCACTTTACTGTGCCTTAAAACTTTTGCTGTACAAAATGAATCATATATTGAATCATTTATGCAGAAAATAGCATTTAAAAGAGAGATGACTTTATTGAATGTATCATTATTTGCTGATGCGTGGAATAATGAGAATGTTAACATTCTCCTTGAACAAGAGATGAGCTCAGTCTCTTCAGACACGGCAGAGTTTCAACCACATTTCAGTTAGAGCTAGCAAGCAGAATTTTTCTCTCAGACAGCCTTTGCTATTGTCAAACGTTATTAGTCAAACATTGATTATTGATGTCCCAAGCTACTGCTTGTCAGCAGCATTGCAAAATCAGTTCCATCTACTGAACTATCAGTAAAGGAGGAGAAAAAATTGTACAGATGGATGTTCGGTTGCTTTTCAAACTACTTTTGGTTAACGAGATAGTTCTGTTTGGAGGGCATGATGTGCTGATACTTGGGTTTAATTACACCTTGTTCTGTCTGGAGACAGTGGCATTATAAAAGATGCAAGCAGAAAGAGAACTTGGTCCCTGCTTTGATCTCCAACTTGTTAGTTTTCGAACAGAAGTTTTCCCTTGTAACCAGTGAGTGATGCTGGGGAGGCTTGACAGAAGGGACTGCCTTGCATGTTTTGGCACCCCTTCCCTTTTCTGTGAGAGCATATGGGTACAAAGAGCAAGTTGTTCTCAATATGCACATTGGCTATGTCTGTACAGTGCCATAAGCATCTGGGGGAAGATACAGGCTAGTATCTGACTCGCTCTGCCCGGCCTTGGTGCATGCATGCTGACCGGTACGGGGTGCTGGCAGTGTGCTATGGCCCACGTGCTGTAAATGGGTGGCCCATGCTCAGGCTGCTGAGAAATCTGTGGGGTACCTCCTACGGGGCCACGGCTCCCTTTGGGCAGTTGCTCTGTGAAGCAGGGGCTGTATGGCAGTGCCAGGGGTAGAGGGACACACTGGCAAACTGAGGAAGTCAAAAATCATTGAAATGCAATACAGATATGACCTAAACCTTAAGTCACTGATTTCTATGCAAGACATCTGGTGTTGCCTGATGGAGCACATTGCTGGTGTCAGAGCAGGCTGCAGCATCAAGAAAGCCAGTAATAGAGAGTTTGGGAAAATGAATCAGAAGAGTGATTTTCCTGAAGGCTGTAGATGGTAAAATGAATCAGAACTCATTTAGTTCAGAAGGATGAAGTTCCTATTTCTCAATCCCAGGCTACAACACAGTCGTTCCAGTCCTTGTTCCTTACTGGTAATATTGCATGTTGGTCGTGGCTTGTGTGGCTTCTAATCAGTAAGACCTGYGTAATCTTCACTTTTCTTGCATTGTCGTTTTAAATGAGGACCAGTGCACAAATTCAGGATTATAAGCAGTTGTGTTGTCTATGATTGATCGTTACTTACTTGCCTGCTGCCTGTGCAATAGAGACAGGACAGTGCTTTGGCTTCTCTGTCAAGGAGGGGTGTGGGGGAGAGGGAGGTTGAGTTGGCTGAGGTTTTAGTTGGGGGGGAAAGGAAGATATGGAGTTGTTCTCTGAGGAATACAGAGATTTAAGATTTCTGCAGAAAGTGGCGTGATGTGTTTTCCTCCACCCACTGTCCTGTACTCAAGTAAGTCATCCACGAAGCCTCAGGGAGATGTCCCCTGTGGGTAGGAGCCAGTCACAATAGTTCAGCAGTGAAGTACTTTGAGGGTCATGTCATCCACCTGGCCGATCTTTAACAGCAGGAAGGAGGGGGCAGATGAGTGTCATTTTTAAAAGCTTTGAGGCAACTATGGCATGACTAATTCCTGTTATGTGATTCACCCCCCTGATACCACTTGGACTGCTTGCCTGAAATTACACATTGTATGAACTTCTTGTTACCACAAATAGGGATTTTCCAAAGTGTAGTTTCTTTTCAGCACTTCCCTGTGCTCAGCCAGCTGTTCAGACCTTGCATTTGCTAAAAAGGACCTAATCCTAGATAAAGAATAAGAAGTAGTCTGAGATATTGGACTAACTGTGTTTATTATACTATCTGCCTTCCTTACCCTTCATGTCAAGTTGTCCTTCATATATGCAGGTCCCATCTAAGAAGTCCAAAGTCATAAAAACCTGAAATGAAATGGTACAGCAGCAGAACATGGATTTTTTTGTATTAGTTTCTGTGCATGTGAAGTCATATAGATTTCACTTTGATTCAGCTTTAATTTCTAGGAAAAAACTTTCAAAATTAAAAGCATTTCATAAAAAAGCATTAGAAAATGATTATTTGTTTCAAAACAAAATTCCTTTGTGGAAGTAATTTTACTTCATGTCAGATTTATACAATTTGTTTCCGTGCTATTGCATGTCGCTAAGAGGGACGAGTTGTGTCAGGTCACCTGGCAAACAATAGTGGAGAACAGAATGAGAAGGTCGTGAGAGCTCCCCAGACATTTCTTTGCCTTCAAGAGGCATCAGCTGAACCAYTCTCAAGTAGTTTGACAAACTTCAAGACTTTCCATGACAGCCCTGCATCCCATGCACCATCTATCCCAGTGCTCCACTTGCCTTTGTTAGTGGAAAGTTTTTCATGGTGTTTAACCCAGCCTCTCTCATCTTTGCAACAATCTTTAACATCTTTGAAGGTTGTTGCTGTGTTTCCCCTCAATCTGCTCTTCTTTAGACTAAACAAGCCCCACTCCTTCGGTCTTCGGCTTTGCTAGACCTCCGACCTTTCCCCTGCACTTCTCCTGACCACAGCCAGYGGATCCCCGAGGATCCGAGCAATGCTGTACAGCCTTACAGAGGTGCACAGGATGGAGGGGTAGTACCTACAGCCTGCTGAGACATCCCAGTGTGATATGTGTGGGGGGTGGCGTTCTATAAAAGTGTGTTGTTGACTTCAGTTCAGCATATGACCCTTGGAACACCCACATCCTTCCCGGTTTTATACTGTAAAATAGGATATGCTTTATTACTGACTTCTCGTATCATATGGAATACATAATATGTCGCATACAGCAGTTTGCACATCAGGTAAGAAAGAAGCTGGAAACTCAGTACTCTAACTAAAATGACAAATGTGAGCCTAGAATGATAATCTACTGGGTTATTCAGGACATTTTTTTTCTGAAATATTGACATTTTCCAGGAATGTACATTTTGTCTTTCAACAAGTCCTCCCTGTGACCTCTCCCAGTGCAGCCTACAGGGTAATGTGCTATTACAAGTTACTGGTGTGTAGTACCTTAGCTCTCTTATGGCCATTCAGAAGTGTTCAACTGCTTGCTTTCTAGGTGGCTTCCTGCTTAATTGAGTTTGTTTGACTTATGAAGTGGGTTGAATATAGAACATTTAGGTTTGTGATCCATATTGATTCAGCTATTCCTTACAGAGCTTCATGATCTCCAGGCCAGGGCACTTGTAAGATTAAACTACATTAGTGTCATTACTGATGGGAAATGAGCATTGAAACTAGATTTAGAGGTCATGAAATTATTTCAATTAATTATGTGGCTAATATACATGGGATATCTTCATTGGCTTCTAGTACATTGCATTCATCAGCCCACACTGCTTATGTTAGGCTGCAAAGGTCAAATTTCTCAGCTTATGGTGATGTCCAATCTAGTGCTTTCAACAAGCAACGAATTCACTATGAGAAAAAAAAGATTCATGATTCAAGTATTTTAACGTGAGCCTGCTACTCAAATCCACATGATCAGTTTCTAATGACAAATTTACAAGCTGAGGGCATGAAACCCTCAACCACCCCACCACTGTGGGCCAGATGGCATCTGAAGTTTTAGCAGTTAAATATTTAATGTAACTTTGGAGAAGTTTGGTAAGCAGAAATGAAGAAGTTGGGACAAATTCCCAGGATATCAAAGTTCAAGCAGATGGAGTGATTTACCCAATGCTGTGAATAATTGCATGTCTGTGTTAGGGAAAATTGGACATCGGTGACTAATTAGTCTTTTGTTTATGTGGGTTCTGAAAAAATGTTGCTGGCTTCCTTCTTTGACAATAGGTTTATAAATGGAGTCATATAATAATGACAAAAGTAAAGTGATTTGTAATTTACAGAATACTTTTACGGTTTCCTCCCACTGAAACAGATACACAGACTAATAAATACTGTACACAGAGGTCCATGTTAGAAAGGTCCATTTGCAAGTTAACAAACACTGAATGGGTTGCGTATAGATCTAAATTAACTTTAGAAGGGAATTCAGTTTAAGAAGGAATTGAGTTTTTGCCTTTTTTTTCCAATTTACGTAAGATGGTTTCAGAGGTTTAAAAAGATACAGTCCTTTTTTTACTGTATGGCTCCAGTAAAACTCTCTTGCAAAGAGAAGGACATACAGAGTTTGTTCTTCTAATGCAAAAAAGCAGACAGAAAAAAAATGGAAAGTTAGTATAGCAGAGAGGTAGCCTTTCTGCTTTACAAACAACAAAACAAGCAGAAGATAGAAACAAAACTCCTTGCAGTCAACTGCTCTTCACAAAGAGGTTTGACAAAAACAAAATTTCTGTGCACTTTCTGTTGTTAGTGACTTATAATTTATACTCTTAGGGACCATATATCTGTCTTTGAAGTGGTTTATGTTTCATTCCAGATTCACTGAGAATGGTTTAGAAACTGATTGAATTAAAAGATACATGGTATGGTCAGTAGAGAAATTAATCCCATGCCCTGAAAAGATACATTGATGGTGCACATGAAATGAGCTGCACTAAAAGAAAATGAGTATCAAGGTCAAGTACACTGGGGTCAGGAATTAGAAATCTTAAGGTCTCTAGTGCAACCTAATTTTTAGCCCACTTGTATATTTAAACTGGCTATGATCTTTAATGAGTAGAATTGTTATTTCTGCTGGACTTTTGTCTTAATATGAGCCATGACAACTCTGAGCTCAACAAAACCAATGCCCTGCTGCATGTTGCAGGGAAAATAGGGCCCATACATGCCTGTGCTGGTCCTCCTACAGAAAGCAGGTAGGACTGAGGCCGGAGCTTCTCCGATCTTTCCAAGACAGGATGTCAGGTAAGTGCAGCTGACAACCCCAGCCCAATTTCATCTTCTCCCGAGGTATGGCAGGACTCACTTGGGGTGAGTCTCTGTAGCTGTGAGTCACTTCTGTAAATGCACGGATATGTGTATTGATTGTCTGATGACTTGTTCTGGTTGAAGCTTGGCTGACTGGTGTATAATTCTCCAACGACTCTTTTCACAAGACAGGTGTTATGCCTGTTTTACCCCAATCCACCATAATTTCTGAAACATCATCAGCAATAGTTCACAAATTGCTTCAGCTAATTCCCTCAGAGTGCACATAGACTTTCAAAATATCTCTTAGCCTTTGCTCATCTATTTTTTTTATGCCCCCATCCTACTGTTAAAAATAATTTTGTTAGATGATGGCTCACAATTCTGGTACTGAAGATTGAAATAAAAAATAACAGCAAATATTTCAGCTATGTTTAGATCTATAATTTGTGCTTGTGCCTCATACGTACTTGTCTTTCGTTACCCTTCCTTTTCTTGTGTGTTAATAGAATCATCCTTCATTGCCTTTTATGGCTCTTTCTACTTGTGACCCTTCTAGAATCATAGAATAGTTTGGGTTGGAAGGTGCCTTTAAAGGTCATCTAGTCCAATCCCCCTGCCATGGGCAGGGACATCTTCAACTAGATCGGGTTGCTCAAAGCCCCGTCCAACCTGACCTTGAATGTTCCCAGGGATGGGGCATCTACCACCTCTCTGGGCAACCTGTGCCAGTGTTTCGCCACCTTCATTGTAAAAAATTTCTGCCTTATATCTAGTCTRAATCTACCCTCTTTTATTCTAAAAACATTCCCCCTTGTCCTGTCACAACAGGCCCTGCTAAAAAGTCTGCCCCATCTTTCTTATAAGCCTCCTTTAAGTATTGAAAGGCTGCAAAAAGGTCTCCCCGGAGCCTTCTCTTCTCGAGGCTGAACAACCCCAACTCTCTCAGCCTTTCTTCCTAGGAGATGTGTTCCATCCCTCTGATCATTTTTGTGGCCCTTCTCTGGACCCGCTCCAACAGGTCCGTCTTTTACATCATAGTTCTTCTGGTTGAATCCAAACATCATTGTGCCATTTCCTCATACTCAGTCATGCACCCCGATTTCCACTTTCTTCTAAATTTTTCTTTTTAAACTTGTTCTAAGGATATTAGCTAGTTTCTGTCCATGTTATATTGTTCAACTGGTCCCTAGTCTCTTCTGCTGGTCATCGTTTCCCAGCCTCTTCACCTGACCTTATTCTTCCAGGCTTTGTGAACCAGGACCAAACCAAGTTGACAAGCCCTCAAGTGTTGGGGAAAGCTTAGTGTGTGAATTTAGGGGCTGATGTTTGTGTAGGTAATGATCTGAACCAAATCCTAAACTGAAACAACCTCCGGTTTCTGCTTCCAAGGTATGCAGCACAGTTCAAGTCCTGCTATGACAGCCAAGTGACTCAGACCTGTCTGCGGTGTATGACAGGTGCAGGGACAGATTAAACAGCAGAAGAGCTACTGTCACATAAAGGCACACGACCGCATTACGCTCCTTGTTCATGGAAATGAGTGCTTTGCAGATGAGACAAGCTGTGTGCACAACTTTTGCAAATTCCTACAAGGAAGTCCTTGGTGTAGTCCCCTTTGTCTCTGCTAAAAATATGTGGGTCTAATTGCAGACAGATTTTATGACGAAAATAGTAGTTGAAAAAACCCACCTGGGCTCCATGCTAGTACTTGGTTGGAGCCGAAGAGGCGGCTGTTGTAAGTGGCTCTGAGCTATTTCCTGTGGCGCTGCCAGCAGGCAGCACTTAACGCGTGAGCTGCTCCATGGTTCATGGTGCAGGGAGGAGTTATGTTTTTGTYGACAGTTAAGGCACAAAGGAGTTTGGAAACAAGAACCTGTTGAACTGTCCAGTGAGTAATGAAAGTTGGCTTGTTTAAACCAAGAAAAAGTGAGGCTCTTAGGGATCTTTGGCTTTATTTTTAATCCAGGAACAGGAGAATTCTTTGAAGTTCATGTAGATGGTGAGAGTCTTCTAATTTGTTTCCAAGACTTGGGCTTAGATGGGTAACATCTGAAAGATGTGGGCATATATGAGAGAGAAATATTGCCTGGAAATGTCTGCAGACCCATGATACTGAAGGTGTTAGAATCATAGAATCCTTAAGGTTGGAAAAGACCTCTAAGATCATCGAGTCCAACCATCGACCCAGTACCCATGCCCACTAAACCATGACCCGAAGCACCACATCCACACGTTTTTTTAACACTTCCAGGGATGGTGACTCCACCACTTCCCTGGGCAGCCTGTTCCAATGCCTGACTACTCTTTCAGTGAAGAAATTTTTCCTAATATCCAATCTAAATCTCCCCTGGCACAACTTGAGGCCGTTTCCTCTCGTCCTATCACTTGTTACTTGGGAGAAGAGACATAAACCATGCTCTAAAAAATTGCACAGCTGCACTATTTCCATATTAAACCTGTCTAAAAGGAATGCCTGTTTGTTCCTGTTCGTAACTGCTTTCAACTTTATGATTATCTGCACCCCAGATGTTTTACATACAGCAAATTTTTTTCATTTTTCTCCTCCCCTTATGCAGATGAGGTCAGTTAGTAATGGGGGAGCTATTCGTCTTTTCTCTCCCATACCCTGCATCATCTTTCCTTCAGTTTCCACTTTTCCAGACACCTTGTAAGGTATTGTGTATTATGTTCTTAATAACAGGGTGGGCTCTTCCGCACCCATTTGTTTAACACTGCCATTGCAGTACTTTGATACCAGGTTTGTAGAAAAATCATACAGAGTTGCTCCCTGGCAGGTGCAGAGCTATGGTTAGTGTACTTGGTGCTGGGGGAAAGGTCAACTACTTTTATATTTCCCATTTGGCTACTGAGCCCGTCACTAGCCAGGCACGAGGCGTCAGGGGGCACAAAGGTGTCCCAGAGCCCACGCATTGAGGAGGCTGAAACRAGGGAAGGATTTCCTGGCTCACTGCTGTCGCTGACTGGAAGAGCAATATAAGACAGCTGTTGCACAAGCAAGAATCTGGACCGTTGTTTTTCATCCTCATCTTTGAAATCAGGGAGGAGTTGTTAGCACAAGGCAAAGAGATTAGTAACAGCCAGCCTTCTCTTCCTGCCCCCTGAAACAGCCCGCTCCAGCACTTCCTCTGGAAGCAGGAAATGTTGCTGTAATCATAAGTGTATATTATATAGCATAATATCATACCAATAAGACTTTTGCTGTCTCCTTCACATTCTGCATTCTGGCAAGACTTTTAAGCTAAACAGAAATGATTTTTAYAATCATGTTCTCTGTGACATAAACATAATTTAATAAAAACATTTTGAGTTCTTAGAGGAGAAGAAACATTTTCAAAAAACAGTGCAACTGTAGAGTACGTGTGCTTTTTCTCATACTGTGATCCATATTGACCCACTGGGTAACAATGAATGAAACTCAGCGCTGTTGAACTATGCTAGAAATACAAAGATAGTTTTGACTTTCCAAAATTGTCGACAGCTTTTGAATTACTATTTGGCCTCATCAACAGGAGCTGGACACTGACTGGACACTTTCAGTTGGTAGATTAGATGATAGGTCCCAGATTTTTAGGCATTTTAGACTACAATTAGGTGTGCCAATCATCCTGTGCAGGCRAAATCTTACACGTAGAAGTCACCAAGAAGTGAAATGGTATCAAATACAAACTCAAATACAACTGTACTTAGCCTGGAGCTCTGGATTGGAAAAGGTGGGGTGGGGTAAGTAGGTTATCAAACCAGCCTCAGCAAAGATTCTGTGCACTATCCTTGCGGGCGTGGAGCCAGGCCTCCTGTAGACAGAAGAGCTGCATGATGGTTATGAAGCCATTGAGAAACTGGATAGTGTTACAGCAGAGCTAATGGCCCCTAAGTAACAGTCCTTTGGGAAATTTGTACATAACTTTAGTGATTAATTTCTGCTGTACATGTTTGCACTGCTAACATTATCACCATTATTCCACCAGAAGGTTATGGCAGTCTCTTGGAGCAAACTTCAAGCTGAACCGTAGGCATCTTTGACTAGCTCCCTCAAGCAGCATTTCTCCTGCTGTGCTTGATTTATCCGTTCCAATTATTGTGCCACCCACAGTGGAGGGGGTGAGTCTCTTAACCCCCAAAGGAGCTGCGTGGGAGTGAGAGGAGGAGAGCAGAGCTTGTGCAGTGCTAGACTTGACCAGTCTTCCACAGAAGTTGTATTGGACAATGAAGTTAGAAGTTTTGAAAGAGATGAGCTTATGTTGGCCTGTTGTTTCATGACTGAAGGCATCTGAGATGCCCAAGAATACTTCCACCAAAACTGGGCTGATGTTCTGTCTGTCAGTAAGAAAAAGAAGAAAAGCAAAGGAAAGAAAAACACATTATAATTCTTAAATATTTACATCTACCCTGAAGTTTGCTGTGATTTCTGTGGGACTGTGCTACACTGGTTGAAGCTAAACACTGTTGCAGGTTTGGTCACTTATTTCAGCCAGGCAATTCTTTTCTTGCCCAGAGGAAGTGATTTTCTTTTCAATTTCTACAGGAGTAAAACTCACCACTATTTAAAAAAACATTCATTAAAAAAAAGTTATTTGAGAGTAACATCCTCAAATGCTGCAGCAATGACAGTAATTTTACTGTAGCGTCGTCATGTTTTCATAAGGGTTGCCTTTGAAAAAACGGTATGTTCCTAGACAGGACAGAAGATGATGACAAAAATACAAATTAGGATAGTAAACAGGAAAAAGCAACAAGGCCTTATCTTTGTCCCTGATAGTGCTATCTTCTTTTGAATCCATATTAACTGAAGCTGTTCCTTCAAAAGGAGGAGTACACAAATTGTTAACCTTGCAAAAGTATACACTACAACCGTGCATTTTCTGGGAAGATATTGAAAGAAATACAGTCTCGCTGTTCTGCATCATCAGGTAAAACATACATCTCCTTCAGACTGGGCACAGTTTGCCCCACTGTTTTCCAGTCCTGAGCATTTGTGCCAATGTGAATATATCACATGAGGCTGATAAAATGCTGAATGTGATACTTCATTTAGTCTAGGGTTTAATCACTATGAGCTGGCTCAAGGCTGAATGCTTGTCCTAGTTGAACTGAGTGCTAACCTGTTGTCAGCAGTTATTTTTATAAGTGTCTTAAATAGTAGTAGTATAGTATAGCAATGGTTTGTATGGGTATGTGCTTGGATTATAGAAGATTCTTCAGGTGAAAACAATTATATTCAATGAAGATGAAACAGAAAGATAGAAATGTATAGGTAGTAACAGTAAATGAGTGTTTTTGAGAGTTGATGGCAAATATGGAATCTGTAATAGCATATCCTGTAGGACTGAGACCATGGGGATACCTTGTACCAGATTTTTACAGTGTCCTTCCAACAGAGAAAGACAGCTTGCTTTCAGTATTGTGCTTACAAGTAACTGTAAGAGAGACTGCTAAAAATTCTATTTTTTTTTTTTTATCCTTATGGGTTGAACTGCATATTCCATGGTATTCTGTATCTAAAGGGAATTTAATAAATGGAAATTAAAAATCAACTGTTTTGTGCACCCTGTATAGTCTAAGGAAGTCTGAGTGGACTGCTGGTTTGCCAGAGACACTTCTTCCATCTTGGACAAATCAGATTACTGCTTCTGTGCCTCATCTGTAAAAGAGAGATGATATTTCTTCACCTTTTAGGTACCGGTAAAGCTGAAGAGACAAATGTTTGTAAATTGCTTTGGAATTCTTGGACACAAAATTTTCTGTACTAGAACTTACTCATATGAATCATGATTTCTCAGACAGGCTTTATCATCTATCAAAGATTATAAGAAAATTTAGGGCTAGGAAAAGGCAGCTTACTGAAAACTGTACTGTATATTTGACAATCATATCCCTTCTGAAGATTTTCATGTGTTTTACCTTCAGGTTATTAACATCCTGCAGCAAGTCATCGCTTCAGCCTAAAGGTTTTGTGGAAAAAATAAGCGATAAGTGACACTGGATGAAATTAAATTTTACACCTCTTCATTCGGGACCCTGATGAATGATATACAGGGAGAGGTAGAAGATGGTGAATGTCACAGAGAATGCAACTGAGAAGTGCACTATTAATCATGATATCCACCAGACATTATCCCCTGTGGTATACATATTTGTATTTATATTAGGCTTGCCAGCTAACTGCCTGTCACTGTACTATGGGTATTTACAGATCAAGGCTAAAAATGAATTGGGTATCTACCTTTGCAATTTGACTGTAGCAGACCTGCTCTACATATTTTCTTTGCCTTTTTGGCTTCAGTATGTTCTACAGCATGACAACTGGACCTACAATGAGCCGCTGTGCAAAATTTGTGGCATCCTCTTGTATAAGAATATCTATATCAGTGTGGGCTTCCTCTGCTGCATCTCCATTGACCGCTATCTCGCAGTGGTGTACCCATTTCGGTTTCAACAGTTTCGGACAATGAAGGCTGCTGCGATTGTGAGCATCGTTATCTGGACCAAAGAAATAACGTCATGCTACTTTGTCTTTATGCACGAGGAGATCAGTATGGATGCCGAGAGCCACATGGTGTGCTTCGAGCATTACCCCATCAAAGAATGGGAGCACAATGTCAATTACTACCGCTTCTCTGCTGGCTTCCTTTTCCCCTTCTTTCTGCTGGCCTTCTCTTACTGTGGCATTTTACGAGTTGTCCACAAGAGTCATGGCACTCAAAAGAAGAAGAAAATCCAAATTAAACGACTGGTTTCAAGCACTGTTTTAATTTTTTTAGTTTGCTTTGGACCATACCACATCCTGCTTGTGGTTCGCAGCTTGTTGGAGAACAACTGTTCATTTGCTGAGAAAATATTTAATATTTACCATGTTTCTCTCCTGTTGACTACTTTTAACTGTGTTGCTGACCCAGTATTGTACTGTTTTTCCAGTGAAAGCACTTACCAGAACTTTGCCAAGATGCGAGACTCTTGTTTAACATGTTTAGGGTGTCTGAGGACTGAGACGAAGGAATCCTATCCACTGAACGCTCCAGAAACTCCCAACAGGCCACAGCATGAGCAACAGCCAGGGCTATTACAAAAATCACATGATGATACTGGAATGAAGGACTCCTCCACAACTAACATGGGCAGCCTATAGCCTATAGCATTTTGATCTATATAGATCAAAAAAGGACATTAATCTAAAACCTGCAGCTATGGCCTTGTTTGTGTATCCATCTGATTTATCCATGTATTACAACTGTGTTACCTCCCACAAGCTTATTAATCAATGCAGTACAGTGAGGTCATTTCTGGAGGTGCCTGGACGTTGGCAATAGTGAGGAAAGCACATGCTAAGTCAGTTCAGTTACAATCACGTGTCTGTTGTCATTGTGGTACCACTCAAAACCTGTTGTCTTGATGACTGAATTGACTGGAATAAGCTAGTACTCATGGTGTGTGGTTCTGCTGAATTCGTCTTTAACTGCTGTTTGTCCCTGTGGCATCTAGAGAAAATAAATCTCTACAAGCCATCATCATCTGTTGAAAAGGTTGGAGGCAGAACAAATTAAATGTCCCCATATGTACTTTTAAAAAGAAAAAAGAAAAAAAATTGTATTTCTGCAACATTTCTGTAACTCTCTGAAATAACTTCTCCTTCAGCCAGTTTCGAGGCCTGCAGAGACTGTGCCAGAACCAACCTCGTAAAACAACCAATACAGTAACATGAGATGTTCCGGGAGAATATGCACAAGGAACTCAGCATCTGCTGAGACCTTCAATCTGTTGATTGACTGTTGAATGTCAGGCTGTTGAACCTCATCATAAGGCTCCTATTGACTTCCAGAGTTATGAGATCTCTTGGCTCCGATGGGGATAAATAATTTGGTCTGTTGACTTGGAAAAGAACAGGAGGTTGGTAGTACGTGAGGCGCTTTGAACCCATGCGCTTCTCTGAGTCACTGAGTTCAAAGACAAATTTAGTTACATCTGAATTCTACTAAACCTTGCTAAGGTTTGGATTGTGTCCTTCGCAATTTGTGTGTCTTGTGCAGCATGGACCATGCAGGCAATGAAATAACAATGCATTTGTCAGGGAAACTGTTAAATGGATTCTGTTTAAACTCTGTTTTCTCCCACAGATACTATAGCTTAGGGTTTGGTCACTGTTCAGTAAATACAACATCAGAAATATGTATGAATGATCTATGTTTCCTGGTCTAGACAGAAACAAAACACAGGAATAAGTGGGAGATAATGGCAGTTAAAGATGTGGGAGTTGTGCTCTATAGTATTGTTTTTACCACCATCTCCTCTCTAGGTTTGGTTTTTTCTTTATTATACTAATAAATCCTGTATGATTCTTCTTTGTGATCTGCTCATCATACCTTCTTGTATGTGTAACTGTTACACCATGAATATTGCCTTGTCCTTTTACTTCTCTGGTTTCAAACCTTTCTTGAAACACCTCTCTCTGCAACCTGGAGCTGACAACTTCCAGCAGTTTTGTTTCTTTTTTTCTAAATGTCAAAAGATTCTCTAAACAGATGGTCTACTCCTGGTGTCTGAAGTATGTCATTGTAACACAGACTTGCTTGTCATCAGTTTCTAAAAGGCAATATCTAATAGTTTTCTGGAAACCTCCTTGAGAGTGCAATAATAGAAATAATTTAGAGGATGTGTTTAACAAAGAAAGTTTTTATTATTTTCTTCCTATATTTGTTCACTCTGTGTTTGAAATAACTATCGTGTGGCTTTGGCCCACAGTTTCTATTTGTGAGACTACAGATCCTTTCCTCCCGCCTCCTGCAGAAAGGATTCATGTCCCCACTCCCAGGAAGGGATTAGATTTGCTTAGGTTAACATTTGGTTTGTTTAATTATTTTACATTTCTTTATACTTAGACCACTCACCAAGCTGGATTAATTACCTTATTCGTGCATTTTTTCTTTTGACTATTCGTGCTGTTTAGCTTTACTTTCTCCATCTTTCCTCTAATCTCCTCTGTCTCTATCAACAGGGTGGTAAGGCAGGGACTCCCGACTGCCATAATGCCGGGCTTGTATGTTGTTAAGCGCCGAGCAACTACTTGGACTCCCATGATCTGGCAGGCTGTAAGACACACATGTGGTTTGTTCTAGGACAAAATATTTGTTGTCCTGTTCATGTTTTACTTCTTTACAGTTACCCATGTTGTTTAAATTAGACAGCTGCAGTGCAGAGAATGCCGTATTACATCGAATTGTCATCTGAGGTATTAAGGCTTATTTGAGCTGGTACTTTGATGTGGTCAGCTTTTGGTCAGCTGCTGCAGTTTAAAATCAGATGGAAACTTGTGTCACAGAGTCCAGCATTCTGCTACGGTTCTCAACATTTAACCTGCTAACCTGCAAGAGAAGGGGGGATTTTTTCTTTTTTTTTTTTTTTTTTTTTTTGTTGGCGATAAGCTTTCACAAACTCAGAAAATCCTGCCTGACAGCTTGTCTCCTTCTCTAGAGCTGGTTTACTCTTATCTACTGATTTTGTTGTTGTTTGTTCTGAAGTCATTAAATATTTTACAAATCCTTTCTGTATTGTAACTGTTAGGCTTAGGCTGCAGACTGTAACCAGTATGGGAGGAAGGTAACTCTCACTCAGCTTTTCTTTCCATCTCAGGCAGAACGTAGTCAATCAAGGGTCCTACTATGGTTGCTAGAGATATGCTACACATTGCTACTGGATTAAATACAGTGCTTGGGACTGCACACGAGAAGGGATTTTGAAAACACACATTAGAGAAAAAGACAAATAAATTATTACATTTTATATATCTTAATGAAATCTGACTGTTAAAACTTGTATTTTGGGGAAAGAAGAGCAAAAACTTACTAAATGAAGTTTTTTTGACAAAAGTTAGTGTTTGGAAAGAATAATATACATTGCACCTGTTAGTGTAACATGTCAGTAAGCTACTGAGCATGTAGCACACAGAGAAGGAAATCAGCTGCCTCTTTTCCCAAACAGACATTTTTAAATGATGCCAATTTCATTGTGGGTTCTGTGCAGCAGTGAACGTATGCCATCCTGTGGGGTTACGGGCTTTGGCAAAAAGCTCAAGCATTCATATGAAATATTTTACTTAATAGTTATAGTTTGGAGACTTCTAAAGCAGCTATTTTCTAATTGTGAAACTTTAAAGATAGTTTCACTAGAACATCCTTCAAGAAGGCTTTAAATAAAGTGATTAAAAAAAAATGACTGATCCATAAAATAAACATTGGGAGCTTTAGCGAATCTGAATGTCTAGCAGCCTCTGGCATTAAGATTTCTTTCTCTCTCATGTGTTCAACTGTTTTAAGTCTTTAAAGACTGTGTATCCTCAAGGACTTCAGAAGATTAATGTTCAAAGTATGCTGGTGTTTGTGGTACGAACTGAATTTTCTCATTCTCAAGAAGTTATGTGTTTGTCTTACATAAGACAAGGAAAATCTCACCTGCCAGAAAGAAAAGCAGATACAAGGTGTTGCTGGCTGCTGGAAGTCCACTGTCCTTTGGAAAAAGCAGTGGCTAAACACAACTGCTTGCCTTTTGTACCATTATAATCATTTTATGACAGCTAAAACATCAGTGCCCGAGAGGTGCAGTGTCAAATACACCCTGTCCTCTCTGCTGTGAGGGCTGACAGCTAGCAGAACTTCAGCCCTGACACTCATCTGGAGTTAAAGTAATATATCAGCTTTAAATGACAAAATTCAGGAACAATTCACAACCATTTGTCATGTACTGGTTCAGCATTAGTAGGCCTTTGAGATATAATGTAATTTTGCTTCACTTAGTCTCGTCAGGAGCTGAATTTCTATAACTGGAATTCATCTAAATGTTCATTTACATAATTTTATTTCATACTGAATGCAAATGTTTTTTAATTTCTAATCAGGTTTTAATTTCTAAGCATTAATTTTTAATCACTGTTTATGTATTTAATTCATTTATTCTTAACAACAGGATAACCTGAAATGTCTACAACATTTCTGTATTACCCAGCAYGGGACAAAATATGTAAATGGCAAACTACTAATACGAAGGAGGCAAATGGTATAGCCTACCCTTTACAGGGGAGGTCTGCAATGCTGCCCTTATTTTCATTAGCTCAGTTAAAGCTCTCCCCTTATGTCCTCACACTTCCACAAACTATCCACCACCATAAGAAGACAGTCTTAGAGGGCCTACAGGAAGTGTGCAAGGGAGCTGTATTTAACAGCTTCCACTACTGTAACACTTAACCGGGTTTTTCTGCTTTGAACCCCCCCTCTCCACTGCAGCTGTTTTCCCCACCACAAGGTATTTTTAAATCCAAGTTGCTACAAGAGTTACTTCCTGTTGCAGTTATGAGGTTAGTAAAACGGGAACAGCAATGCCATAATATTTCATTTCAATGACAAGCTTTCCTTGGAAAAGCTAGATCACCTCTTAGTATATAATATCATTTAATATCCACTACAAAATTACACAAAAGAAAGGTAGACCAAATCAGCATGATGATATCTCCTTCTCGCTTCACAGAGATGTTGTAAGGGTAAAAATAAAAGGTTGTGTGCGGCCAAGACACCAGAGGTGAAAAGTCATCTTTTCTGATCTTTTATTCCTTGTGAGGGCCCAGGGAATAAGGAGATAACATGAGAGCAACTCTTGATATAGAAATCATTAGGGGCAGTCACTGCTGAGCTTCTTGCAGCAGCTTTTCAATCATAAGCGAATGGGTGTTGTAGAAGGGCAGCCCATCCACTTCCATTTCTAGACTGGCAGTTTTTCCACTGCGGACCCCGTGCCGCACAAGTGTTTTCAGAAGCTTTTCTTCCTTAAAAAAACAAAGCAATAGAATATAATTAAAATCCTGAATCAGACAAGAGCATTCATCAAGATCTTTATTTTAATTTTAGGGGAGACTGACCACATTCTCCATATTTATTTTGACAGCAATTTGCTAACAACTCTTTTCCTTGTCCCAAAGAATATGTGTAGCATCTGGAACTTAGGGAGTGTCAAAAGGCTTATATTCTTGACTGCTATTTAATTACTGAATGATATCATTGTTCTCCACACTCCCTCAAACAGCATATTAGTGTCAATTCAGAAACATGTATCCTTTTTTGCCTGGTTTCAAGTTCCTATATTGCACAAATCAGAATCAGAGGAACCTCCACCCAAAGTATCTCAAAAAACTACCTGTCATTTCCCCAGCGTAGCAGCTGGCTGCAGATGCATTTTTAAAGAAAAAGAACAGAA
Organism: Oceanodroma leucorhoa; assembly: GCA_030449065.1. Classification (NCBI taxonomy): domain Eukaryota; kingdom Metazoa; phylum Chordata; class Aves; order Procellariiformes; genus Oceanodroma; species Oceanodroma leucorhoa. Next base: position 3,923,132 of record JASVER010000027.1, on the reverse strand, counting down.
GGAAAAGAGGATACATGAGGAAAAAAGGTTATAGAGAGTACCTGAACAGGCTGCACAATCACTTTCCCTTCCTGCATCTTCTGTGATCTCTGTGTGCCTTTTGCTTTCTGTCCTCTTTTTTTCTATTGATTTTATGAGAATTCTGGTTGCTTAGGAAAGGGATGGGGAAAAATTGGAATTGTGCTTCCTTGGGATTCTCTGAAATAGTGTATACTTTGTTTAGAACTGCAACCCAATTTCACGTTTATGACAAGTTATTTTCTTGCTTAACAGTAATGTRAGCAGATAGCAAAGCATGTTCCAAGTTGAGCTGTTAAAGTACACAGAAGGAACAAAATCCTCGGTTGTGAGTTACAGGCCAGTTAGCATTGCGAGATGAAAAGATGGCATAAAATCAGCTCTGAAAAAACACTAGTTCTATAAACAGTGAAATTAGAAGACCTGGTTTCAAATGGATGTATGTCTAGCATAAATTGCTTTGCTTTTCTTTTGATATGAAATGTACACAGTAAAATTCTTTCTACTGTCTTAGCATTTACTATAAAGAGAATTTATTTCTCTAATTCTGTTAATAAAAATCTAAGAAAAATAAAAAAGCCTAGTCATGTCTTAGCCCCCCCCCCCGCCCCAACCCCGTGCTAATTTACATAAGACCTTGAAATAGTCATATACCTATTTTTTCTTCCCTTTCTTTGCTAGTAATGCCTTCTCTGGTCTTGTTCTACTGTTCTGTTTCCATTTGTGAGACCCTGCTTTGACAGAAATCACTACTGAAACAGCCCTATTAGTGTCCTTGACAAACAGTTCTATAGGTTTAAATAATTCTGGTTTGATATCCCCATACAATAACCTCTAGCAAAGTCCTTTATCTCCTGGACACAAATTAATGATGAAAAAATTATGAAGTTAAAATGTCTAATACTCTTTTATTAAATGTTAGGTTTTTTCCTAGGAAAACTTCTAAACCGTAAAGGATACAATAGCTTTAGAGCTGAATTTATAGAATCATAGAATCATTTAGGTTGGAAAAGACCTTTAAAATCATCAAGTCCAACCATTAACCTAACACTGCCAAGTCCACCACCAAACCATGTCCCTAAGCACCACATCTACACATCTTTTAAATACCTCCAGGGATGGTGACTCCACCACTTCCCTGGGCAGCCTGTTCCAATGCCTGACTACCCTTTCCGTGAAGAAATTTTTCCTAATATCCAATCTAAACCTCCCCTGGCGCAACTTGAAGCCATTTCCTCTCGTCCTATCGCTTGTTACTTGGGAGAAGAGACCAACACCCGCCTCTCTACAGCCTCCTTTCAGGTAGTTGTAGAGAGCGATAAGGTCTYCCCTCAGCCTCCTTCTCTCCAGGCTAAACAACCCCAGCTCCCTCAGCCGCTCCTCATAAGACCTGTGCTCCAGAACCTTCACCAGCCTCGTTGCCCTTCTCTGGACACGCTCCAGCACCTCAATGTCCTTCTTGTAGTGAGGGGCCCAAAACTGAACACAGGATTAGAGGCGCGGCCTCACCAGTGCCGAGTWCAGGGGCACGATCACCTCCCTACTCCTGCTGGTCACACTATTCCTGAYACAGGCCAGGATGCCGTTGGCCTTCTTGGCCACCTGGGCACACTGCCGGCTCATGTTCAGCCGGCTGTCGACCAGCACCCCCAGGTCCTTTTCCGCCGGGCAGCTTTCCAGCCACTCTTCCCCAAGCCTGTAGCGTTGCCTGGGGTTSTTGTGACCCAAGTGCAGGACCYGGCACTTGGCCTTGTTGAACCTCATGCARTTGGCCTSGGCCCATCGATCCAGCCTGTCCAGATCCCTCTGCAGAGCCTTCCYACCCTCAGGCAGATCAACGCTGCCGCCCARCTTGGTGTCGTCTGCAAATTTACTGAGGGAGCACTCGATCCCCTTGTCCAGATCGTTGAGAAAGATATTAAACAGAACTGGCCCATATTTTACATAATACAGTATATGGCCAAAATATAAACATTTCTGAAAGAAAAGCATGCATTGCATAGTCAATTAGCAGAGAATTTACTATAATTTGGTAACCTGCTTTCTGAATGCACTTAATAAAGATTTGTCTTCTATTTCCTGGTAATGCATCCTAGTTCTCAGCTGCAACAAAGTTAAATGCAGCACTGGTTTTCTATTAAAGAAAAAATATGTATAGTTACGTGGTGTCAGTCTTGACATCATGTAACAATGCAGAAATGATACAGTTATTTAAGGAAATTATCTGGATACAGTGGTTCCATAAAAACTGCTACTTTGTAATTTATAATATTATAAATATGCAGCAGCTTATATCATATTAAAGATCTTATATATGAATACAAATATAAGCACCTGATATTTCTGCATGAGAGAGGTTTTCTTAGCAATGAGTATCTATACACAAAGTGGCAAATTAAATCTTTCGTGTCACAGAACAGATACCTGAATTGGATATGCAAAAGGTAATTTCTAATTTGAATTGCTTCTCCTACATATTTATATGTTAGAGGTCTCTGATCTGCTTACATGGGGAAAAAAGGTTTGCTTGCTTAATACTATAGAACTATGTCTGATAAACTGTATTCTATCATAAAATGTTATTGTTTCCATTTGTAAAGAACATACACAATGCACAGCATGCTTCCTTAGCTGTAAAGTGCTGCAATTTGCTCACAGTTCTCTCTTTAGTAAATAATTATGTTGGGAGTGGGGTAACCAGAAAAAATCAAATTAATAGAAAAGAACTTGTTAATTTGCACTTTATTCAGGAAAAAACCTTATTTACGAATGACAAAGCTAATAAAGAATACTAAAAGAAATGTCACATCTTTATATATTGCTCATTTATAAAGCAATTCATATTCTTATAGGTCATAATTTCAAAACAAATAATATACAGTTCATTTCTTACTATTAATAGAGAGTTCAGTAAAAGAACAACTGCCTGATATAATAACCTGGTTGTGAGATGCAAGGAAATGCAGAGTTGACTGTAGGATGTTCAGCATTAGCTACATTTGGATATGGATGAATTAATATATTTCCCTACAGTCACTTCGGTAAAAAATAACACGAACATCTGAAAAATCAAACCCATATTGTATTAACCAACATAATTATGATTCAACTCCACAACTGAAAGGTAAGTAAAGATTGTTTAGATCAAATTGTTTCTTGCTGATCAAGTTCTCAACAAGGAACAAATGCTTTGCAGTACCTCTTATTAAAATATACGCAAAGATTAATCCATGCACTTAGAACAATCTTGGCATTCTGTTCAGTGGGAATGGAGAGCTCCACAGTTCTGTGGTTTGTTGCAGTGCAATCCTGACACTGCTTGAACATGAGGCTGCAGAGAAATTACCTTTGTGCTTCAGGGGAAGTCTTCATTTAGTAATTATGATTTACAGTTTTCATGGAAGGAAGGCCATTTTTGGAAGAAAAATAAGACACATTATAAGGAAGCTATTTGGTGCTTAGGCACTCCTTCAAATGTCTTCTTTCCAATTACAAACAGACAAACATAAACACTGAGGTGGGTATGTGTGGTGGTGCTCTTTATCTTACCAGCGTAATTATTATAGCATTAAAAGAAGCTGGATTGGGCAGAAAGTAGCCATATAAACATAAATAGTCTGATTTTCTTTTTATGCTAATGGAGTATATGAACACTAATGCGTTCAATCTTCTGCACTGTTTACGCTTGCGTGATTTGTAATTAAAGATATCATATTCTCTTGTCAGACATTTTTTAATTTTCTCTCCTCCACAAAACTGTTTCCATTAATTTTATCTCAGTAGATTTTTGTATTGCACTTTCAATAGCCCATTATTGGATCATTATCAATATTCCCAGCTGTAAAGCTTAGTAAAGCAAAAATAAGAAGTATTTCCTGTACACAGTATCACATTTAATTACAGTATCTCATTACCAGGAATTTGGATCATAGTAGTTTTTAGGATATGTTAATTTAAAGGGCAAAAACTGTAGATGGAACTGGAAAAAAAATTGAAAAGTGAAAAGTAATTAATCTATTTTTGGAAAAGATTGCACTGAAAGGTGCCATATGCTCTGTTAAGTCAAAGGATAAGTGGCTATATGGCTATGCTAAACATTGGGATTAGTTTCAGTTTTACAACCTTTAGATGAAAAATCAAAACAGCAAGAATTAAAAAAAGTAAGGTGTACTCTAAAATATTTAAGAGGTGCTTCGTTAGAATTTCACGCAGAATGTACTGTCATCTCAGGAGAAATGTTCCACTGTTGTGGGCAATATCTATGGTAAACGGATTAAATTTTGCTTAGCATTCTTAGAGGTCACAAACTTACTGGTTTTGTCCAAGTCTCTATAGAGGTACTCTGCCAATAAAACTGAAGTTTGAAGTTCCTAAGTTATTACAAATATGGTGGAACAAACCTTACTTGATCGTTGGGTATATATATATATATATATATATATAAATATATATATAAATATATATATATATATAAAAAACACTGCCAAGTTAAAAATAGAGCCACGTGCTTGGCAGGATGAGCACAGATCACAGTCATTTCTCACCCCTCTCAGTTATTTTGCTTTTTCTCAGTCTGAATCCTTTGCATTCCCAAAATATCACACTGTTCAGAGCTGCATTAGTCGAAACACATTTAAAAATATTCATCTGCAAGTCTTTCTCCAACTTTAATTTAGAAATGTTCAAAACTAATTATAGAAAGCTTCTACCATAACTAGAAAAGGTGGAAAGATCAGAAGTAAGGTGCAAAGATCAGAAGTATGGAGTGGCTTCTGTATTAGAACCGTGACTTTTGATTTTGGAAGAGAGACATCTAAGGGAGGATACAACAGAGATTTATAAAATCAGTACAAATTTATAAATTTATAAAATGCAATACAAAGATTTCTTGCACTGCCCATAAAATTGTAGCACTATCTAGTGCTTGAAGTTGCAGCACATGAATACATTCATTTTTGAGGATTTTTATATTCAGTCTGTCTTGAATCCTTTGCAGAATAATCTATGKACAGTGTGGCTGCTCGTTCATCAGGGGTTCCCAAAAGTCACCAAAAGACCATGTGAAAGTAACCTATTGAACTGGACTAGGCAGGATTTAGCGGCTGGTAGCTGACTAAATGCTGGTAGCTGGTAGCTGACTACATGCCACGAGCAAATCACAACTCCTTGGCCCTACAGAAATTACCTTGGTAACCGATGGAAGTGCCGATAGCCAGACCATCTTCTTCGATAACTGTGGAAACCCAATAGCTTTCCTCAGATAACGGTCATGTATTTCACAAGTGCTGAGAATATACAGAGCGCAAGCGATGGCATAGCCTCCCCAGTTAGAGACCCCTGCAAAAGAATGTCACCGTGAAACCAAACTGTAAAAAAACCCCCAACAATAGTTATTGCAAAGATACCTAACCTGCACAAGTCATTAGGCATGTACAACTGAGTGTCACGTAGTGATGGTGAAATGGAACGTGGATATGAATTAAATGTAGACACGAATCTGGAACATTTGTTTCAGAAATACACAATTGCTTAACATATTAAAATGTTTTCAGTAGTATTTCAGATTGAATTTCTGCAAGTTTCCAACTAGCTTAGTTTGCGGTTTGTCTTTCCAACAAAGAAAAAAATCAAATGGGCATGGTCTATAACACAATTCCGCTTGGCTTAATGTGAAGTCCATGAACTGTGAGGAGCTGTGTTACAGCCTGGTGTCTTTTGCTTTTAATCACACAGAGGTAGAAGATTTTGATAAAGTATCCTAAACCAGGCAAATTTTCACTGGTGTCAGATTTTATAATGGAATGCTGTACCATCGCAGAGAATCCCTTTTTGGTCATGACTGATAACCAAATGATGAGTGATGACATCAAATGATGACTGATTAAAGAGTTCAGCTATTTTATAAGACATGAAGCCATGGTGAAACTGTGTCTTGACGATGTGTTCTTGGTATATCATACACAAAAAGACATTCTAACTTAATTAATATCCATAAATCTTCTGTACACTGTTATCAGATCAGTCCACAATGTCTTGTTTGACAGCTGCTTTGTCAAGACTGTATCGGAGATCACTAGATTTGAAACTTGCTGTGAGCAGTTATCTCTGCTGCCTGATACCTTTTCCAGAGACGCAAAATAGCAAAATTTTCAAACAGTGTGGGAGTTGTTCTAGTGCATGTAGTTTTCCACACTTAAACATGTCCAAACCTCCGCCTCACTTCCCTTTGCAGGGTCTGAGTGTGACAGTTGCTTTCAAAGTAAAAATCATCAGAATTGCCAAAACAGCCACCGTAGATACTAAATACATACAGCCATAAGAAACAGATGTGATTATCACCACACTCTCATTTCTCCCAAAAAATTGCTGGTGTAGTATCAAGAGTGTTAGATACCTAGGTTAGAAACCTAGAAACTTGAGCCTAAGTACAATATGGACTATTCAGTTCATAAATTGGTCCTTGCTGAACACATCTCTCTCACTGCGAATTTGATTTCATGCTGGTTAAGACATTAAGGTAGAAGAGAATTTTAACTATAGCATTCAACTTTTGTTGTACATTAAAAATGTACATCTGTCCTCGAGTGGCTGTTGAAAGGACTTATCATCTCTTCATGTAAGAGCAATATGACTGACGAACCTGATGGGGTCACCTCATCAATTATACTGAAAATTCATATGTGCATAGACATTTTAATTCCCACACAGATCACTTCTGCAGTCTTCCTTGTTATTTTATCTAAGGTGTAATTTTTCAAGAATATTCAGGACTGCCCAACTATTTCAAATAAATGCACTTTCTTCATGGAACATCCTCAATTTTCAGTCATTCCTGCTGAAACGATTACTCCTGAAAAAGTTGCTTAACTGTTCAGAAAATGGACCTAACACAGAAACAGAGTTGTTTGCTAATGATGACTTGGTCATACAAAGAAAGGGCCAACACAAATTAGTTGGAAAGACGGATGTTTTCTTGTCAATTCTATTCTCAAACATCAACAACTCTCCCACTCCCCAAAAAATCCCTTACCAGCTACAATAGTAAAATCAGCTTCAATGTCACAAGCTATAACATCTCCATTTTTGATGTGCTTCTTTACAGCATCTTTTACTTTGCCCATTCCTAATTCATTTCCTCCATCTCCAACACCTTTATTAAAAGAGAAAAAGACCAAATGAGTATGAACACGGCATATAACTAATAATCCATTTAGAAATCATCCAGTGTCTTCCTCGGAGTCTCTGTGACAGTTCATAGCTCCATACGAGACGACTGACCCTTTTTAATCAAAAGTGTCTAAAACCAGAAGACTGTGAATGAAACGGCTGAAAGAATCACCTATCACATGCTAACCTGTAAGTGTATATATGCAATATATGATGTACTGGTTCAGGCAAAAGAAATCAAAATTATCAAGTGATAATGCAGACAGAACTCAGAACTCTCATGAACTGCAGACAGAATTAAGATAGTAAACTTTGCTTATGGAAGGCCTTAAATGAGTGTTCTATATAATGCATTATCATAAGTACATTAGCACAAATAGAGAAAGAAGATAGAAAACAAATCCAAAATAAACCTGAGAAATTAGCCTATGATTCTCTAATAAAGCAAGCACAGAAAACTTTGGTTTGTTAAAAGCCTTAATTAAAAAAAGAGATTAAAACTAGCAATTATTGCAGAAAGATAAGCAAAAATATATGTAAGGACTTTGGCAGAAGTAGGACTTACTGCACTGGCAATCTCTTTTATACAGATCACTACCATTGTGCCACAGTGTACAAAGAGCCCAACCCTGTGTACTACTACTGTTTTCATTTCTTCTAGTAATTTACGAAAAAAATAGCTAGTCTTTTTTTTTTTTTTTTAAGTGTTCATATATTCAGGGTGTGGGGCCTTGATTTTTGTTGGTTAAGTAGAAACAGTATGTATTTGTCTCAGTGATTTCAGTAAAATTAATGGGACCTATATAATTTCAGGAAAATTCTAGACAGCCCTATGTTTGGGACATAAAATTGTTAGATGTCATTCAGAGATGAAAACCTGTTAGTACCTTTAGTCTCTTACCAATGTTTAAAAAAAAAACACCAAAAAAAATCAATCTATGTAAATGGAAATTAACATTTCTTTTTTCACCTGTTAATCTAAATGGCATCTTCTCAAGTTTGAAGATTTTTATTGAAAAAACCTAGTTAATGTCTGTGAAACAGAACAGTGAAGAGCTCCAAGTCCTCACTGCAATGTATCGTATTTGAATTTGAAATGTGACTGTGCTCTAATGCATAGCATGTGTTACAGAAGAGAAATTACAGTATTTATAATTTACACTTCAGGCCCTGAAAATTGATAAATTTAACACTTTAGTAACTGCATAAATATCTCACATAAGTCTGTAGCAAATTTCTTCTTTAAGTGAAATTGAAAGTTATTTCTCAGCAGCAATTTTTTATTTAACTCCTTAAGTCTAAATAGTCAAGGGGAGTGTAACTGAGTGACATATAACTTACATAAAAGGATTTGCCATGAAACAGCTAATCTTTTTTCTTATCTGCTTTCATAATCTGTTCACATTTATTTCGGTGTTGGGATTTAATGGTGCTTTCTAAAATCTGTTTGTTGGTAATACTTTTCAAATAGGTAATGACATAATCATGGTGCCTCTGTCATCATATATAAATATGGTAGTTACTACTGTTTTGTAAGAATCCACACAATGTTGTGATTTTTCTTATATTCAAAATCCAAAATTTTGCTCTTAATAGCCTTTAAAAAAGCTAAAATGAATTCTTGTCCTTTGAAGATGATCAACAGTTTCTTTAACTGAAAGATACTACTGTGTTGCTCAGGGGGTTTTTGTATCAGCCTTACTTTGGTTTTTGTTGTCTTTATGGAAGTTCTGTCACCAGGATGGTTATGCAGTTAGTAGATCTACTGCTGTGGATGGATCCCATTAGCATTACACTGGGAGGAAAAGAACACCACACCAAAAATTTTCCTGTACCATCTGTTTTCTTCTTCCTCTACACATTGGCAGAGGACTCCATTTTACTGTTGATTTCTAGAGTGAGATTCACCTGACAAAACGCAGCCATCTACACACGAGCTAGTCAGCTGGACTTCTTCTAAAGTCAGCAGAGAGAAACAGGCCCTTCAAACATTCGACTCATCTCGCCACAAGGCAGACAACTCAAATATAGATGTCTGAAAATAGGCAAGATGAATCCTCTTCTTCTAAAGACCTGAGTGCTTTCCAGGCAGAAGAAAAATTCTTTTTTCCGATGCCGATTCTGTCGGACCTTCCACGCAAGTTTTCACCGACTACATTGTTTTCTGAAACTACATTCATGAAAAATGCAGGAAACGTCAGTCTTCTGTGCTAAAAATCATGTGTATGAAAGGGAAACAAGTGTGACCGCATTTTTTCATGCAGTACTTTGGAAAGCTTTTCATTAGCTCCTTTATAAATAGCATATAACTATGTCAATTGTATGACAGCTGAAGAAAATAGCATGTGGTTTCGATAAGGTCTCTTAATCTTTTATTTTAATCTTTTGTGGAAGATGAGTCCTTCCAACCTCAGTCTTTCATGTCTTCTTATTTTGTATATTCCTGAAGGTTGCTGCTTACTCCATGATTTTTTATGATATCGGTACCCGTACAATTGCAGGCATTGTTCATGATTTGTCTGTGGTCAGGATCCTAGGTCAGATTTTTTTTAAACATAGATCTTGTTTTAAAAGCAAAACTTGACAGCAATTAATCAGCATGTAACAAATGTTCTAATATTTCCCCTCTCCACCTACTAACACAGTACTTCTCGCCACAGAGGACACTATATAAAGACTTCTGCAAGGCTGAAAACTCGATCTTTCTAGTATCCTTTTCTAGTCTATAAAGTTATCTGAGTACTCTGCCCTAATGGGTGCTGTACAATATTTGCATTTTATTTTGGAACTAGATATATGCCTCCAAATTCCTACTGACCATGAAGAAAGTCCAAGGTAGCCCCACCAGAAAAATGTATCGTAATCAATAGCAATACATTATCATCAGAAATGAGAGACCAGATGCAAAGGCCACAAGGCAGTTTTGTGCCTTGTTAAGCTAGGCTTTGGAGAAATACATTGAAAAAGCCGACAGCCACCCCAAGAAATTGTAATCAAATTAAAAAAGAGATACAAAAAGTTAGTGTGATAAGCAAAATAAGAAATGTTAACTAGGTAACAGACAATGTAAGAAAAAATTACATTGTTTTTCTATAGATACTCAATTAGTTCTCTAGTGTAGAATATCCATGTACCCAAATTCGATGGGAGATCAGAGCAGACAATACCTTCATTGGTTTTTGAAGCCTATGACTTGTTAAATCATTTTCTATGCAGACATCTCTTTAGAGAAAATTCACAGCAATGGGACACAGTGAATCTGGATAACTGCTTCTTTTATTCTTATTCACAACCTCGTGATATTTTTAATTAATAACATTTCATAGTATATTTGAATATTCAGAGAATGTTTAAAACAAACTAAATTCTGCTGAATAGGTTCAAATTCCCACTCTGCAGAATACTCCAAACTCTGCCAAATCAATAATATACTTTGGCTGCTCTGGGAGATATTTTAAGAGATTAGGGTATTTTTATTAAAGGAACCAGGATGTGAAGTTACGTAAGTAGCTGGAGAGACCAAGTCCTTGTAACAACAGTCTGAAATCAGGGACAGCATAATTGAAATTAGCTGCAGCAGATAAAGCTCTGAGGCATTTTGCTAAAGATCTTTATGAAAGAGAGCTTTTTCTACCCTTATTCAGTCAAACTTTGGCTTCTCTGCTGAGATTGCCAACACAGTGCCATCTAGAGTGCTTCTTTTTGAATGTTGAATGTTACTCCTTAGGAATGGGACAAAAATTTGAATTAAATCTAAGTAAAATGTATTACAAGTTTTAAGATAATACAAAAAATACCAGTGAATTCTTCTGCTATACAGCTTTTAAATTATTCCAATACAGTGAAATCAGACTACGCATTATCTCTGCAGGAGCCCTCTAAATTCTGTGGAAACATTTGAAAAACATCACTACTGAGAAGTCAAAGTTCTAGAAAAAAAGCCAGATCAGCAGACATGTTCTGATATGACTGAAATCAGCCTGGCATGGACACTTATTTCTAACTTTGTAACACTTATTTCTAATTTTGTTTCTAATATTTATATAGATTATATATCTCCTAACTCCATTTTGGGCCACACAGTATAGCACAAAGCATTGATTGTACAAGGACATTGTACAACACTTTGTATATATCTGGGAATCCTTGATCTATGGCATATTCTTTCAAAATGAGATACAAGTCAGTATTCAAGAAAAAAAGGAGTATCGACAAAAGAGAGGAGCACGGTGTTGACAACAGCGCTCTTATTAGACCTATTAGTCAATGCTAATGTAGTTTTGGCAGGAAGAACAATGTGTTCCTTTAAAGATTATTGTTGTATATGTACATTTTGTTAGAGAAGGCTCTATTACAATAGATGCAAATATGCAATCCCGGCTCAAGAGAATGTACTGCTAAAAGGCAATATAAACTAAGATTCTGTGAGACTGCTGTTTTAACACAGGTGTAACAATCATAAAAATAACTATAGTATTTTAATATGTAATGTTTCCATTCACTAGTCACTTGCTTTCTATGYTGCCTTTCACACTTAAAATATAGAATAAAGTCAGTGTCAAAAACCATACTTAGAGAAGCATATCTATGCACACTGGTGTATAGATAATACACACATCTGGGCTTGCTTTTTTGTCCTTAAATAACTTTGAAATCAACCCCTTCATTTTTTTTGGTTGTGAGAACCCTTCAGTAGAAACCTCTATTTTTTCTCCAGCAACGGTCTTTAAATTCAACCACGACAAACAGCTGTAGCCCACAAGCAGTTATTCAGCACCTGCCTCCTTCCAGTCAGAGTTCCTGTTTTGTGCTTCTCTTGCTTCTGAGAATATAACACAAACTCACACATACCTGTTGTTGTGACTCCTGGGATGGTTTGTGCAGCTAAAAATAGTTCATCTATGGGATCCACTAGATGTTTAATGTTAACTTTCCTGGCATTGTAATAATTGCCATCAGCAGCCATCCCAGCACGCTCTATTGCTATCAGGTGATCAAATCTGGTTAGAGACGAGTGAAAAAACAGAGGAGGGGAGTCAAAGCTGTGATTCTCACATAGCAAACTCTTCTATTAGCTGCTTCTCCTGTTGTGCTTGGTTCTACTTTTTGACGATTTGGGATTCAAGGTTAGTCTAGTCCTCTTTATACCTTTAGTGCAACTCCCTCAAACCACATTTGCCACCCAGAATTGGAGAAGTTCCTGAAATCCTTTGGGTCAGCCATCTGGCCTTGCTCTGTTTAATGTTAAAATACAAAATATCTTGTAAGACATTAGTCTCTAGAAGTGTTTTTAAAGAAAACAAAAAAGTGGCAAATTAATGATCATCTAAATCCTTGTTAGTGTAAATCTAGTCTCTGCTTAAAGTACATTGCTTGGCAAATGTTCATTTGTTTCTAGTTAGGGAGCTTTTTGGTTTGGGTCTTTAGATTTGGGGGATTTTTCTTTAAGTCTATGGCTATTTTGCTAGTTATGAAAGTAGACATGGACTGCAGATGTCCTATGTTTTAAGCAGAATTTTAGTACTCAGTTCTGCCACTGTATGTTAGAATTAAGTTATTTTGCTTTTGTTTCTCCAATTTTACTGTCAAGAGGTTACTAATTCTGCTGAATTACTTAATGTTTTTGTGGGTGGGTATCTACTGTGACTCCAGAGACCTTAAGCAGGTTAGCTGTCTACTTTAAAGAAACACTTATGTTAGCTTTTTGGGACTGTGGAATCAACTGAAATAGAAACTGGCTATAATTACATTATGCATAGCTATAAAACACTTTTTTAAAACAATACATAAAAAATGAAGACAGTATCATGCATACTATTACAGCATGTAATTATAGCATACACTAACCTGTGGAAAGAAATGGGAATTGAATAAGTTGATGAAGCAAATACCAGGGTGAAAGATCTTTTTATTAAAGAGAACAAACTGAAGGCAACTACCTTAAAAAGCTTTACAAGGAAAGATCAATAAAAATGAGCAATGTATGCCTACTTAAAGGAAATGTAAGTTGCCTGCTAAGTAATGAAATGTGTGTGTACAGCTACTTAGCAAATTCTCCAGTGCATTAATGCTAATCACACACTTTGTATAAATCTGAATTTTTGCCCAACATTGTATACTCAACAATGCATATGCAAACAGTTCAAAACAATATTGGGAAGTGCATGCATACATCTATAATTTTGGCTTTGGCTGCCTAAAGACAATAGGATGATGACTCTCACACTGTTACAAACACATGACATTTTATTAAATCAGATCAGATTCCCCAGTTGTCAGAGTTGAGCCAAAGCTCTAGAAAGTGAACACGCTCCACAACTCTTTTCCTAGCTCTTTCACTGACTCTGACATAATACTTCCCCTTTCTGATTTTCTCACCAATTTAAAAATTGGTAAAATAATATATTGTGTGTGTTCATATATCTATAGAATAACAGCTGAAAAGCTTTTAGAAATTTTTCAAAGGAAAAGAGCTATTGATATATAAAGTATCATTTCTTTTTTTGTACTCCAGAATTGTATATTTGCAGAATAACATGAAATTCTGTACTCTGTGTGCTCCAATACCAATGTTTGGCTTCCAAGTTTGTTCTGTTCATTCCAAGTCTCAAGGATTTACTTGTAACCACTACACCTTCTTAGATCATGGTCATTATTTTTACTATAACTTTGCACAGTAGAGGTGTGACCCATTCTCAAAAACTGAATACACATACCTAGGTCTTCCAGGATTCCCATTCTCACACAAAAACATTAAAGCTGAATCAGCACTTTCCTTTTGATAACTCAATAGAGGGACAGGTCTCTTCAGAATTCCTACAGGAAAACAAAATACAATTCAGATACTATGTACTTTTTTTTCTGATGTGTGTTTGAGTAACTTTAAAAAAAAAAAAAAAAGAAAGAACGGTTAGAATAGTAAGGACTCAATGTCTTTACATAGTTCCTGATAAGCTCCCTGCATCCTTACTTTAATTTAAACTCATTTGGAAGTTAGTGCTAGTAAATGGGACCTTGAGATAGAAAACAGGTCTACAAGAATAAGAACAGACATCCAGAATTCATCACAAACAGCTAATCCAGAATCAGTACCCAGACATGTAAGCATTAACTTGATGCCAGCTAGATTTAATAAAATGTCATCGTAGCAAGGCTGATCAGAGCTTTAGAGGATGAACTCTGGTTCATTCTCTGGAGAATAAAAAAAAAAAAAAATAATCCAGTACTAAGTGGCAGTGAGATTAACTGAAGCAAACCTTGGCTCAAAATGGCAAGATAAAACCTGAAAAAACGTGTGTCTTACCTAGCTGAACAGCCTCTTCAATAATCTTTTTATTCAGATTCATGGCTCTCTGATCTGTTACTATGGCAACCTCTTTCTCCAAGGCCTGCAATATAGCTGCAATAGCAAGGGCTCCCGGGGGCCCGTCGTTCTCTTCTGGTGGCTCGTAAGTGAAGTGGGTAGGAAATCCCGTTGTTATCAGCACCGACTGAGCGTGGGAGAGGGACAGGCAAGCCTTCAGCAGCTCGTCCTGCCGGTGTAGATGAATTATACCCCGGTCTCCTATAAAAGTGTTTTTAAAGAGAGCAGTACGTTTCAATATATCACTTTGAAGTTTCTGTGTGGGTGAACCTGCATACTTTAAGGACATAAAATGGGTTAAAAAAAGAGAAAGAAAAACTTCTGGTCAAGGCAGGAATTGGGGTAATTTCCTCAGGAAACCTGGGAAGGTGTAGGATATGAGTAATGAACATAATGGGCTGTGCTTCCAGGTTAAGAATTTCAGTTAACTGGATTTTTTAAATTACTATACCTAGCATTTCTAGGTATTAGCGTAAATAGCTTTTTCTTTTTCTGAGAGCTTATTGCATGTTGTTTCCTTTCCTTTGGCTCCCTGCTTTCCTCTGATCTGTGGTAACAGTCATGCTAGACCATGCCTAGCTACTGAAGCTAGATTGCAACTCAAGCATCCCAGATCTTACAGAAGTTTCAATGCAGACTTCAGAAGAGTAAGCTGGTCCTTCGTCTCCGTTTAACTCTACCCCCCTAGGGAAGAGCTAATTCCCAAATAAATTCCACTTAATGAAATGATTAACCACGGAAGTGAGGTTTCAGAGACATTGTAAGTTACCAGGGGACTTTATAAACTCAATTAATACAGTGGTATCCAGGTGACTGCTAAAAGATCTTGTAACACTTCAYGTAGTAGAGAACCATTGTATCTGACCTTGAGAAATAAGTGAATATTAACAGATGCCTCTTCTTGTGGGTCAGTCCCTAAAGAGGCAGCACTGTGTCGCGTGCGTCTTCCATTGTTCAAACGCTTCCTATCCCTTCTCCCTTCCCTGGCACTCAGAAACACAAGTTCACAGCACAGTCCTTTCGATTTGCTAGCACTTCTGAAAACCACGAATATCAGCATGAGGTGCCGACATTCATGGGCTGATAGCGAGAGGTAAGTCCTCACTACTGTTTTCTGGCCTCCTCACATCTTCACATTTCTCACCTTTCCCCCCCTGCCACACACTTTCCTCTTTTTCTCCTCAGTTTCCCCTTTGCCATTTCTCCCTCTGTTCCTCCTACATAACATACAGGCAATATACAGATAGCAGACACAGAAAAAATGTCTGAACAAAACTTAAGTAACAGAATCAGAGAATATTAGTCTCTGAGGAGTGGGGTATATTAACTGAGATAAAGTACTGTACTCTCCTTTAGCAATAAAATGAGCTAACTCTTAAGTTAGGTCCTGTATTTCTGCAGAGCATGGCATTGTGCCAAGCTGATCCCCAGAGAGTGGGAAAAGGAGAGGCCTTGTGAGTAAAAATAAACAGACCCAAACATATGCACACAGCCCAAACTTGGAGCTTGGGAGAGCTGGGCGTAAGCTGTTTTCCACTACTGCCTACAGATGATTTCAGAAAATTTATGGGAAACTGAGATCAGAGTTTAGAGCGGACAGAGGGGACTAATTCAGTGTGCATTTTAGGAATGGTTGCGCTATTCAGTTTGCCTTTATGTCCCTCTCATCTTCCTTGTGCACACATGCAGCCCTACCTCTCAACCTTCTGTGCTGATCAGGTCACTTTGGTCCACCACGCAACACCTCAGTGATGAATATGTCAGCAGAGCTTGATGTAATTCCACCCATCAGAGAGGGATGTTTGAAAAGTACATGCAACTACTAGAATTTTCTGGTAGGAGCACAGTAGTCATGAATATATGTAAAGAAACGTGCTGTTTACTCAAGAGTGAATACCCATGTAGCTGTTACCAGCATGCTGAGGTGCCCTGTACTTTACATACCAATTTCAGTTTTATTCAGTAACAGTTCTTATTCTCTGTGGACTCTCCAGGTTGCTGTAAACATCGATGCTTCTGTGTACTTTGAGAGTATACAGTCGTCAAGATCAGATATTCCACTACCCATAAGGTTGAATGGTTTTGGTCAAACTCTGATATTTAGTACGGTAACAGAAATGTAAGACCTAGTTATATTAACTCACTGTATTCCACAAAGAATTTTTAAATTCTTAAAATTGCCTTTAGATTCTTACCGTGTTCTTGAACTTTATGAATACCTAAAAAAGCAGGATAGGTCATATCTACCTCATAACAAACCCACTAAAGGAAGAGAGTTTTTGTTTTTACCTGGATCTATTCCAATTAGGGCCTCTAGAGTCCTTATCTTTTGGGCTGCTTCTGCTGACACAATACTATAACGCAGAGGATCTTGAGAAATGCAATGGACTTGTGGGACTTCTCCTGAGGATCTGACTGAGACATTGTCGTTCTTTAGGTCGGTAATGAACATGCAGCCAGGAGAATGAGTAAAAGCTAATGGAGCTCCTAAAATGGGTGAAAACTTCAATTAAACATGTTGTTATTGCAATATATCGAAATATCAGAACGATAAAATCACAAAAAGCTATTTAATCTAACAACACAGAATCCCTGCCTGATGACACTTATATCATAAAAACAGGAGATATTTTAAGTTACACTGCAGCAATTAATACAGTTTGAAAAAGAAATGTATGCATATACATCTGAAAATGTTTTCACTTTCAAAAAGCTCACATGGGTAGTTGAGATTAGGTTTTTCTACAATATCCGTTTTGGTATGAACTTGAGGCAACTGAGGAACTGAACACTGGTACCCTCCAAGGAATTCTGTCAGGAATTGGCAAAGCTGAAAATTGGGTTTGACATGCATGAAGGAACCAGTGCACTGGCATAAGAACAAGTTAATGCTTAGGTTTGCACAGTGTGTTGGTAATACTGTTTCCATAAGAATAAATTCATTTTCTAGGTTCTAGAGTGCTGCTAGAAGCTATAGTGTTTCTCTTGTACCTTTGAATATCCTTGTAATAGTGATATGACAAAACTATGTCAACTACTGCCTGCTGGCTAGCAGTAGTCCTTTATTGGATTAAGAAAATGGGGAGTAGCATGTCTGCGCAGTGTCTTGCTGACCTASCTGGGAGACCTGTAAACTGGCAAGGAGTAATGACAAAAGGTGACCAATAAGCCTCAGCAAAGGGAATCTGAGTAGCATCTAAAACCCTGGTGAACAATAAGCGTATTCAGACCTGACAGCATAGTAACTCCCTAAGCTGAAAATATTTGCTGTCTTTATACTAATTCCAGAAGTCTTGATCTAGATTATACTTGTTTTGGCAAAATTGGTATGTTGTTGGATAAATCACAACCAGTACAAGCAAAATCTTATTTTGTTAGGATGGTGAAAAGAAAGGAGATACTTAACAAGTCCATAGGTGCTTGATCTGTGCTAGGTCTGTTGGGAGTCTATGGCTAGTTAATTTAAAAGCAGCTGGGGAGCATGGTTGTTGAGGTTTAATATACCTCACCAAACCATGTGAGTAGACAGTATTTTTTTGTGAGAAGCTAGCCGATTCATCTGAAGTATGGGTACTGGTGGTATAGCAGAATTTTGACTACCTAGATGAGAAAGGAGCACAGAAAGATACAAACTGACAGAAAATTCCTGGAATACATTAATGACAACTGRTTGACAACTAGTGCTGAACATATTTACAGCAGGTGTTGAGAGCAGTTTAGATAAACATCTGTAACAAACCACCAGGATCTAGCAGATCCTGCAAAGAGAGAAGGATGAAGCAATGACCTCCCAAGGCTCTCTCAGTTATACAGCCTATGATTATTAAGCTTCTTTTTCAGTAAGAACTAAAATATGAGATTTCATTACACACTAGTGATTTAGAGCAGTATATAATACTGTCACTACGGTTTAGTTGCATTTTCTTGTCTTTTGTGCTCACGCCTGTTATAAATGACTGGATAAAGTGCAGGACAGCTCTGTGTGGAGGACAAAGCTTAATTTATGTAAAGTGTGTCACATTTACTTCATTTTAGAACAAAACTTAAAAGCTCAAAATTCTTTTCCAGGTCAATCAATTTGCTAGCTCTTGACAACATTTTGGAAAGATTTCTGGCTGCTTTTTCTTTTTCCTTTTTTTTTTTTTCTTTTTTCCCTTTATTATTGCTTTACTGTAGTGTAATACAAAATAATATTTTAAAAGGAAGAAGCTTAAAAAAGAATGCCTTTAAACTTCTAGTATTTAATAATGCTTAAAAAAGACTTGATGTTGCCAGAGCTTTAGATTTCTGCCTTTAAAATACTCAAACAAAAGTGATGGAATTTCAGTAAGAACTTCCATGAAGGTAGACCTGAATTTCACAATGGAGAATAGTCCTGCCAAAGGTTTTTTTGTTGTTTGGTTGGGGTGTTTTTTAGCTTACCCTAAAATAAAGCCTGCTAATCAGCCAACTCATTCAGTCAGTATTTAAAAAAAAAAAAAAAAAAAAAAGAGAGAGAGAGAGAAAAAGAGGTTGAAGGATAATTTAAAAAGAGTCTCCAAGTATAGCACATACTGCAGTTGATGACTGCTTCTACTCCTGTTACTCCACAGGCCCAATACACTGGAATATCACCAGCATGAAGGTGAACTGGATCTCCATAATCTGGTTTGGAAAGATCTTGTATTCCCAGCAGACCTGGAATTGATAAAAAATGAAATAATGAGAGATTCCAATTAAGCAGTACTACGGCAAAGCCGGGGGGGGTGGGGGCAGATCCAAAACATCATCGAATGACACTAAGCTAGAATCGCAACAGTGGCAAGTCCCACTGAAGTGGCATATTTAGTTTGCCTTTGAGTGCATGTCCCAGAACCCGAGCTGACTTGTCTTCCCTTTTTGTACTTGATGACATCAGTAAAAATGTATTAACAAAACAAAATACAAGCTAGACATGTATGCTGAGTTTCCAAGATATTATAAATCTTCTCTATCAACACAAGAATTATATTCATAAGACTGGCAAACAAGAATAAATGACTGCAATGCAAAATGGGTTCATTCTAGAACATGTTTTCTACTGCTTTAGCTTCCTATGCTCTTTAGTTAGACAAACAAGCAACCACTCTTTTACCCCTCTGGGTTAGATAACTACACCTCACTCTTACCCAGCTTTCACTAAATTGTCTTTTGCTTTACTCTAAGACCCACTTGTAATATTCTGGGTCATTCTAAGCACTTGCTCTCTTCCYTTGGTTTTAAATTCTTCAGACGCCTTAATACACCACCATCTTTTCTGGAATTAATTTATATAATCTGCATATATAATAATTTACTCTGTTAAAAATAAATAAAAAGTGGAGACCCTCACTTGCCCAATCATCTTGTTGCTGTACTCTAAGTAATGACTTATTACTAGTTCCTCAGATTTAAGCACTCAGGGGGAGTTCTGGGGAATACTGTTACCAATGGCATCTCCTTCCATGCTCTGCAATGTGATTCTTCTGTGTATGCAGCCCATGAGTCTACTGATTGACTAATTTCTGTCAGCAGAGGGGAATTATTTTTTTTTTTTCTTATTGTGATCTATCTTCATCTTACAGGTGTTTGGTTTGTTTTTTTTCCAAACAGCGTCCTGTTTTATCATTATTTTTTCAGCTCTCCCTTGCAAAGAACAGGCCTATACTTGCTTGAGCTGAATTTAAAACAAAATATATATTCTTGTCATATTTCTATTTATTCTGTCTTAAGTGTTGTGCTCAATGTATCCTATTTCAGTATTTTTAAAAATAATGCAGTATTTACTTTCACAGTCATCCGCTAAGATACAAAATGCATCCACACATACTTCTCCCCATGCTGTCAATCATTGCTACCCTGTCACTGGAATCTCTGATAGCAAGAAAATATTCAAATATAAATGAAACTGCATACATTTTAGAAAAATGTGATTACACTTTTTACCAAAACCACCCCTGCCGTATAAATTAATTTATCTACATCAGACAGCTATCTTTTCATAGAATCATAGAATCATTAAGGTTGGAAAAGACCTCTAAGATCATCAAGTCCAACTGTCGACCCAACACCACCATGCCCACTAAACCATGTCCCGAAGTGCCACGTCTACACGTTTTTTGAACGCCTCCAGGGATGGTGACTCCACCACTTCCCTGGGCAGCCTGTTCCAGTGCTTGACAAATTTCTTTATCCAAGAAATGTCTGTGTTCAGCTCATTCAAAACCTACTTTTCTCTTTCTTTTTCTTTTTTTTTTTTTTTTTTTTTTAATTCAGGTTTGTGACCATTAGAAAGGATTAAAATATAATAAATTTACTGCTGCAGGTATTTCAGTCCCCACTTCCCACGGCTCCCCCCTCCATTTTTATGCCTGGTAAAGTGCACGCAGAGTGAAATGTGAAAAGCACTGACCAGGGTCACCCACGTGAATGGGGGCCCCGTGGGCTTC
This sequence comes from Oceanodroma leucorhoa, assembly GCA_030449065.1. Classification (NCBI taxonomy): domain Eukaryota; kingdom Metazoa; phylum Chordata; class Aves; order Procellariiformes; genus Oceanodroma; species Oceanodroma leucorhoa. The sequence continues at coordinate 3,902,138 of JASVER010000027.1, read as the reverse complement.
TCTTAACCCAGATGTGGCTCGCACAGCTGCTTCCAGCTTGCTCTCGGGAACAGGTCTCATTGTGACCACCAAGTTGCAGCAAAACGTAGAAACACTGTAGCAAGGCACAGCTGTCTGGCGGTTTAAAAGAATCCAAGGTGTTAGCAGGGATATTGAATAATACTTCTAAAGTATTAGAAGAAATAAGTTTAAAACTTTGTGCTGTACTTGATCTTAGAAAGGCCACATACTAACATCCATTTTAAATCCTTTAAAAAAAAAAAAAAAAAATTTCTTAGCATCCCATAATTTTTTTTTTTTTTTGTAAGCTCCAGCAGTGCAGGAGTGAAACGTTCCATCCTTGAGCTTCTTCGTATTGATCACTAAAATTTTCAACATTACGCATTTCTTGCTTCGGTAGATGCAGCACACAGCGTGGTGAGCTCAGTATATTCTGAATATTGTCAGAAAATAACCGTGGGCTCCCTATACAGAAAGGGAAAAAGCTAATAAAAAGTATCACACAGTGACAAATCTACTTGGTCTGAACATATTCTCTGAATTTGAATTCAGGGGAGCTACAGTTTTCTGTAAGATGCAAGGCTCAGGAACTCCTGTTGCTGGCAGTACCCACTTCTACAGAAGCAGCATGCCTGTTCCACACCTACAAAATCTTTTGTGCCTCTAGAAAGGTTCTATGGAATTCACCATCCTCACTGACTGGGATGCTGAAGCACCGTTTCTATTCAGAAATAAAGCAGTCCGGCTTTTTAGAACAGAATGTCTGATATCTAAGTTGCATTTGAACATAAACAAGATATGTAGAGAGCTAGTGCTGTTTGGAAAATCTTCATTAATAATCTTTATAATAAAAATCATTATACCTGTCACTGAAGAAACACACTGTACGGTTCTTCACAGTATTGATGTGCTATAAACTATGAAATTTTCCTAATTCTGAAATGTTATAGGCAGATACATAGTTGTATTTTTTTTCTTTAAGCTTGGTAGAAGGACTCACGTATGAGAAAAATTTGTGCCTTCATTTTGACCAGGAGTATAGCAAAAAGATTGTGAAATGATAATACTGAAAACAACAATAACCTTTGTCTAGTAGAAYAGCATACAAACTATATGAAAAAGGCATGCAGATGTGTACTTAAGGGTTCTTAATATTAAAGGGTCTACCAGAATTATTCTAGGGCTTCTGCCAACATTAAAATATGCACTATAAACTTTCTGAGAATAGTTACAATTTTCAGTGCTATGGTAGATGCCTCAAGTTTTTGGGAACATCATCTGTCCCAGAGGTCTGGGTCATAACAGATCAGTTTAAAGGCTCTACTGTTACAGGAAAAATCCAAAATGTGGCTGTCATATGTGCAGAAGAAACTGCTACTGTTATGGCTCCTAAAAGGAATATTTCCTCTGCAAGCTGGAGCTGGCATGGTCAGAATAGTGCGTGGGTCACCGGTTGAAACAGAGAGGCAAACCAGAACGGGATCCAAATGAAATGGCTGCCACAGCACACAGGGAAAACCTCTGTCACCATAAATGAATAAAAAAGCAGATCAGCCTTGCAGGAAGTTGAGAAAAGCACTGAACTGAGGCTGGGCGTATTTTACCCTGTGTTTTTATACACACAGCACTAGCACATGTCTAAAGTTACTATGCAGGTAGGAAAAAAAGGTCTGATTTTGAGCAATAGGTATATGCACATAATGTGAATATGGACAAATACTCAAAGGCAAAGTTATGACAAAGACTATGTGTGTGTGCATATACTTACCTTATACATGCTTACGTTACATTTTTGCTCAACATTTCTCATGGGAATGCCAGCATTTTGGACTGCTTTTTCAAAAGAGAAGCTGCAGCCTAAATAAAAAGTCACCATGTCCTTAAGTTGTTCAGAATACTCCTTTAGGCTTTTCAGTGATCCAGCATAAGCTCCATGCTCATATATTCTGTACTGTAGGCAGTCAGTTCTAGTGAAATAAGAAGTAATCACAGCTTTATCATATTTTTTGAAAACTATGTGAATTGTTTGAATTGACATTGACCCAGTATCAAATCACAAGATACAGCCTACTTTATCCATGTATTTTCTTTCTGAGTACAATGAAACAAACACATGCAAAAACCCCAGAACACCTTATTCTGCACAAAAACAAGCCAATAAACAGAACACGTTAGAGTTTGGTATTTCTTAGGTTTTACAGGTAAATGTCCCTTATACGTATCTTGTCTCCAGGCTTCAAAAATTAGGGAGCTCCTTTAAGTCTTGCTTTTAGTGTTTACTACAGCAGTACATCTTTCAAATTTCAGAGACCCTACAAATATCATGCGGTCACCATGCCTGCATTACTACTAAATAAAACAAAGGTAAAACCCTATTATTTAACTCTGCTGGCTCAGACTGCAAAGTGTTTAGAAATTACACAAAATTTCACTTTTGCGTGAGAGAAATACTTGTAATACTGACAATTATCATAACATGTTTCTCAAGAACAAGACGATCAGGCTGTTATACTCATGCATAGTTTTCATTCAAAGGTATAACTCCAAGAAAAGAAACGTGTTCAAAATGCACAGGAGTGTGAGCAGGCTGTTCCCTGAAACCCTCCTAATCGCCACTGGCATTCACTGCAGAATGTTGAGAAGCAGAGTAGTTACCTGATATCAGAATCACTGCTGAGAGAAGGACATTTCCATTCACCTGGTTTACTTCTGTAGAGCAGCGGCAGGGGTCCGTCATTTGCATGGCAAAACTTCTCAAAGTCATCAGCCAGGGACTTGTGCAAAATCACGACATTGGCCTGTGTATAGCCTGAAATTGTAGAAGGTAGGAATGACTGGTTAATAATTCAGCTTTTTGTTTGTGAAACAGTAACTTTTCTGTATAGATTTCTTTAGATGGTCTATAAAAAWTTACCTCGAGGAAGTTTTTGATTCAGAAGCCCATAATTAAATTAAACAACTTTTTGAAATGTTTTTAAAATCATAGCTAGATGTACTCTATATGTGAAGTTGTTCACAGCTAAAATAGTTGACAGACACGGATAGTACTAGAATATGAAGACAGCGTAATTACTTTGATAAACACTTCTATGAATTTATATATAAACATAATTTATTACCTAACCTGGGAAATTAGTATTCTGTAGGAAAAGGCTTTACTTTGCAAATGTTAGCACAGAGCCAAAGAAAGGCTATTGCATACCACACTTTCACCATTTTTTTTCATTTAATACCAAGCTATAAATCATGGCCAGTCCAACAGTAAACTCCTAGTATCCTGAAGTTATGTAGCCCATTCTTTAGAGTGTGTTGGGTATGGAATTTTATTGTGGGCTGCAATTTAACAGACTTAATTACAGCTCAGGAATAAACTCTTGCCTGTCACACTGAATCTCAGTCATTTCTACTATTTCTAGTTTAAAAAACTAAAATGACCAGAAGTGCTACACTTTCTTCACTTGGAATCAACTTTGATTTAAAAGGTTGTTGACTACTACCATGTGATAGCTTCTAAAGACATTAACATTTTTGCAATGATTATCAATGAAGAAATCACATTCATTTATTTAGCAAAAATTTATTTTCTAAACAGTAGTAGTAAATACCCATGTTATTTTAATTTTCCTGCATGTAAATACCAGCTGTTCAAATACAGAGAGGAAATTCGGAGTACAACTAGTCTGTGGTGTATAAAACCGCCAATTAACAGTCCCTACCTCCTGTATTGATACTGTCTTGAAAAGTTATTACTGTGTCTGATATCAGACAGGCAAGTAAGAGGCCGCATAGAAGCTCTCACTTTCTTAAATACTGCAGTAGTCTGTCATCCAAGAGGCAATCATTTAGTTGAAATCAATGATCGGCCTTAAAAGGCTGTAGAAAATCAGCCAAATCTTACTCTTGACCAACGCTAACAAGGAAACCAAAAGATAAAATTCTATTCCTGATGGAAAAATGCAAAGCAAAGGCTGAGGTAAGCATGGATTTGCATACTGAATGTGCCCACAAACTGCTCTCCTGGGAGTACTCAGCACAAAAATTCATTTTATTACTAGCAAAAGTTACTAAATACAGAAACAGTTTCTTGCTAAATACAGAAATACATTTTTGTTAAATAAACATACTATGTTTACCACTGAATAAAATACTACATTCAGTTACCCCTCAACTTCATTCCCTGCTCCCCATGTGAAATCTGCAGGCACTTTCTGCTTTGCTGGTCATATTCAAAAATTCTTAAAATTATGGTTTTAGTCAGTGCATTCAACTCAGACAACACTGAATTTAAAATACTAGTCACAGCTGACAGGCTGAATCTGTAGGTAACTTTAAGGTATTCTATAAACTCAGGAAGCTTTGTTATAACTCTTTGACAACCTTATTGCTCCTCCTGATAACTATTCTTACTTTCTTTATAGATGAAAAGATATTTTTCCCTTCCCGTATCAGCTTACGTACATAATTGCATTATGTATCCATCATTATGGATACATTCACGAGCAATGTTAGTGAAGCTGGACATGCTGATCAACCCATGCATTAATTCAACACACTTATGTTCCAATTCAGAGATGTTTAGAAAGAGTTTTTAATTTCTTTGATGAAYGACAATGAGGGCAGTAAGAAATAATTATTTTAGTAGTATATCACCCAACAATGTAAAAAAATTTTAAGGATTCTGAGAAATTCCAATTACCCTAGTTTTTTTAGTCTTTGCATAACGGAGCTGTAGGCTCATGGCTAGAAGTCTAAACTTGTTTTGTATGTAAACAATACTTTTTTCAAATGTTAAAACTAACACATTTAAAACTACTGCAGCAATACATGCACTTAAAAATACAGCTGGGGCAAACTGCAGATTATTAACATTATAACAAGTTTTCCATTAGTATTTTTCAACTTATGTACTGATGGAAAAGAAAACCATAATTTCAAGACTCACTATGATTCTATAAAAAGATGCTTCATGTTTTTATAGTAATGATAGTACACACAGCTTTGTTGATCAGCTACTTGCCAGAGTATTTTTAGTTATGCTAAGTTACATTTTAAAGTTGAACAGAACAATGACACAGTCTTCGCTACTTCTGTAAAAGTCCAGCTATGAAAGGCAAGACAGAAATCAATTTTCCAGAATGCATTCAGTTATCTGAGTATAAAACTACTTTTCCCCTTCCCCTTATAATTCCCCGTCTTGCTGAGTCAGTAATTCCCAACTTSTGCAACAAATGAAGCAGAAAACCACTTCTGCAACTATACGTCTCTAATTTTTCCCCAAAGTGTACCCGATGCACTAAGTAAAGCAAGGTCTCTGTGAAGAACATACTATGTCATCCTACAAATGTGATCGTAATGTATGCAAGAAAAGCCAGATTTGGTTAAAGATTTTTCAAATATTTTCTGCATCAGTAATTTCTCACTGACATAACTGGGAGCTGAGGGATGCACTGCAAACTTTGAAAACAAAGTCCATGTACTTTACACAGGTATGATGATTTATATTCTCTGACGTAGCTTTATGATTTAAGAAGACAGTGTCAGGCGCTTACAATGTGATTTGAAAAACACCCAAGTGACTTAAGAACATAAGTCAACTTAACATTTTCTTCTGTTTTACTTCAGTGCTTTTGATATTCCTACATTCCTTCACAAACAAAAAAAGAAAACACGTAGCTATGAATCTAAAATGGAGTCACTTTCGCACTTAGAGCTGTTAGGTTTACTTACCCTCCGCCACTCCAGAAGTATTACTAATACTGAGTCTGTTGCATCGAATTATTCTTCTTAGCACATGGGGAAGGAGAGATTTCAAGCCTCCTGTCAAAATCATCTCTTCAGCCTTAACAGAAAGATAATTATAAATTTAAACACAAAGCACATTTATTTTTTTGACATTTTAAATTCTGATTTGCTGGAGAACTTAGCTTAAGTTTCCTCCTCGTGCTCCACCAAAGTTGTTATCACTGGTAAATTCTAAGTTATAACGCAAAAGGCAGATCAAAGGCAAAAGGTTATTTCACTGACATTTTATGACTAAATGCAAACTGAATCTTTCAATAAATTAGCCAGAGACATGCACTTTAACATTCAGGATAAAATGCAAAGTTTTGCTGGCCTGTAATGTAAGAAACAGATTTCTTTCCTCCCTGATAAATATTCATTTCCTAGAGTATTCACTTTTCCAAAATTCATTGTAACTTTAAAATTGCAAAAGCACAAATGGATTAACCTACCAAGCTATAATCTGTAATTTTACTTCTCTGTTCAAAATGCTTTTAGACAATTAGCAATGCAATCTTGCGGTAAAGAGAGAACTATATTCAGAAAATGTCATTTTAATACATTCCACATGTATTATGCTTTTCAAATATTAATTATGTAGAAGTGAATACTCCCATGGCTATTCTTCCACTGGGAACGCAGACATATAGATGTTTAAGTCACTTGTCATACAATCTGGAGTAGGAATAGAGGTAAGTGCCCTAATTACAATCAATATCCGACTCTTTTTACATCTGTTGGAGATTTAAGATATCTTTTTTCTGCAATCTAGTCAAAGTTCACACAACATTTTTCCCTCAACCTAAACTACCTAATAACTAACAAGGTTTTATTACATCACTATTAGGAAAAAGTAAAAGATAGCTCAGGGTAGAATAACAACTTGGCTGCTTATGGTTTTACCTTGGTCACTTTTAAGTAAAGAAACTGAACTATCCTCCAAGTAATCAAATTACCAACCTCCAAGTTTTTCTTTAATTCAAAAGAAGCCATTCTTGATGTCATTCCTATGAAGTAATAAATATGATAGAAGCTGTGCTGCTCTTTTTAAAAGATGCCAGTAAATTAATGTACTATGAGATGTTACAACCTTCTAGCAAAAGTTAACTTTTCTGTTAAAGGTCTACAGTTTTTGTACTATAACTATGATAGTACAAAGTTTCACTCTCACAGTGGAGTGGAATATAAGTGAAACCCTTTACTGTGAAMATTTATACCTCTGAGCAACTAATTCCTTAATTATCTTGAAGTAAGAGTAGTGATATGTTTTGACTGAAATTATACTCATAATAGGTTGTCTGTCCAAAATGTTTCACAAAGCTTGCAGAATTCTGAGAGGTTAAGTTGGGTGCACTGAAATTTAGAGTAAGCTTTGTGTTTATTCTTAAATCTGAAATCTTTATATAACATTGTCAGCCAAAATAAATCAGTCTGGATTCTTTTTSTTAACTCCAACTTACTACTTTCTAACTCTTCTCATCTTTTCTGCTTTTACATTATCACTCCCTATGCTGCACAAAAAATAGTCTTCATTACAAAATCATGAACAATTCCAAATACACACTTTAAAGATAACAAGAAATTGGATTTAGAAATGTAGCTTAGCTCTAATCCACGCCTGTAAGTGTCAATTTAAGAGACATTATTCTTACTGCAAAGAGAATTTCTAACACCAGTCTGGAACTATTCATTCAAGAGGTTTCAGATTAAATGCAGTGATCCTAGGTATGTTCATTAGATTCTTTCAGATTGTTTTTCTTTATTTCTGAGCATCTTTGAAACCATCTAAATCATCTATAGGATTGATGGCCTTAAGAACTACTAGCTTACTTGGATTTGAAAGACAGTCTGAATGAAGTTCAGGAAACTCGTTTGGGACAAAAGCTGACTTCAGCTAGGTATTTTACCACAAATGCTCTGGTCTGATGTYGGGCAAGCCTGATTCTCCCCTCATAAAGTGTGTGCCCCGTAGCAGGAATGGAAGTACCTATGGGATTTTTATCAGCAAACACTTAGGGTCCTAAAAGTTTTAGGTTCATATGACAGCAAGTGGCTAACAAGCTGCAGGACTGTGAATATCAGTACTGCCAAAATGTTGGCTGTAAGTACCTTACAGAAACACTTGGGCTTGTAGTTCCTATTTATGAACCTAGCCCCTAGCTGCAAAGCAACATATATGGTTGATGACAGGTTAGGAAGTGAATAATTTAAACATTAACTTTGTATAAAAGCAGACTGATTCATCTCTTTCAGATGAGAGAGAAAACTCACCTTATGACCATTTGCTATCACTAAAGTTCTTGTGGTAATTTTATAAAACTATAGGGAAAATCCAATAGGATTAACATTCCGAGGTATAACTTTAGACCACTGTATTTGCTACACAATATGAGTAATAGATTATGCTGCTGTTTTGCTTTATTAGTTGCTAAATTTGGATAGATGATAAAAATTGTTAGAATGCCCATACTAAAATCTAGCTTTTGCTATTTGACTTCCTCAGGAATGGTTAGTTTCTATGCAGTATGTTATTTTCCTATGCCGGGGGGCATCGTCAGGTTTAGATTCCCCAACCATCTCTAGGACCTCCTGGAAAATTGTTGGAGCCATCAAGACCATGGCCTGTTTGAAACGACAGGGAAGAAGCACCAAGATAACTCAGGTCTTACAGCATCTTCTCCTCTTTGTCCCATCAGGATGCCTAATGAAGTGTACAGACTGGCTTCATGGGGCCCTCAAGAAGCACTCTAACTAAATGGCCTGGTACAGCTGTTAGTTATCAGGATCTATCCCCTGGCAGAGCTTTTTCAACTCCTTTCCTTTTGTTCTGAGATAGGTTCAGGTAACAGTAAGTATGAGTTATCTCATGGGGGTATGTTCGATCATGATACAGATAAGACAGGGTGCAGGATATGTGTTAAAAAGCCCTTAAGAGAASATGCTGACAGAGCTTATGAGATGGCTGTTGTGCTTGAGGGCATCTTATATGGTGTCCCCTCACTAAGGACCCTAAGATTTGACTTTCCAGTCTAGGTTGCCTCTAATGGAATGAACCTCTAAAGCAGATTAGATACAGTCCTGGGTAACCAGCATTTGAAAATCAGGTCATTTACTGGCTGCGTAATGACAAACTTCATACTTAAAGCACCCAGTCTGAAAAAAACCTTGTTCTAAGTCATGTTGCTCACATCAGACTCCCTGACTTACAATACCAACAATGAATACTGTAAAGCTTTGTAGCACTGGAGTGTCAAGATCACTCTTAAAGAACCTTTTCTTTAACCAACATTTGGTTCCACATTAGAAGCACAATAAACACTTTTGGTTTTAGAGGTTTACATGAAGATTCAATGTATTTCATGTGTATTTTGAGTTTTACATACTGAACTTAAATGGATAAATATTAAAATATATTGCTGTCTGACACATTAAAATGGCACTTACCCACTATTGATTTGTGGGCACTGCCATACCCTGAGCTGCACTTCCAGATCTTGACAAGGATGATGGAACTTCAAAGCTGGAAAGAGATGGTAACGTACAAGAATGATCTATAAGAATGATGTAAGGAGCCATGTGGTCAGACGATGGTGGTGGTGTGGCATATACCATATCAGTAGTTCAGAATAACAAATCAGCTTGTCAGAAACCATGTTGTATTGAAATGACATTATATTAAAAAGATATCTATATTCAGGAAAAAACTTTTCTTTGCATCAAAGTAGCAGTCAGGAAGTACAGAAATGTACCAGCTTTGGTGAAAGTTCTAAATGGATCTTGAGTCTGGTTTTATTACGTAACATAAAATTGTGAAGTGACATCTTCATTTAGTATATATCTGTGTAGCATCACTCCAGTAGAGTTAAGCAGATACACACTACSTGATTTATTTGGCCCAGCTGACTTGCAAAATATCCCATTACCTAGAAAACAACAACAGTTTTCAGGAAGGCCAGATTTGGAGGGTGAATATTTTTTTATTCAGAAATCATGGTCAATTGTTGCCATGTGAAGCTCTAAGTCATTAAGCATTTCTACACGCTGTTCTCAGCACGCTAGTTGAGTATGGGTGACTGTGTGCAACGAGGTGCTGATCTTTGCTGAGATGGTTGGAACAGGACTGGTTCTAAGCCTCATCTTTATAACTGATTGTAAAGAATATGCTCTATTTCCTCTTGATCCCCCAGCTAATGCTAGGAAAAAGGCATGTTGAGAGGAATGTTACTTTATCCTGTTAAACACCCTGCTGCTCGCAAGAGGCGTACCCTTGCCTGTCATATCACTTAGAGATTCACTAGCTTCTATCTTTAAGCCTTGTCTGGTAACAAAGTTAGTTACTGTATATCAAAGTAAAAGTTAAATATTCAACAGTAATGCTTGGAAAAAGTGACCAATGCCATCCACCTTTGCCAAATAATCTCCAACCCAACATGAAGCAAGAAAAATGCAGTTCCAGGCAAGATTTAATGAAGAGGTTGCCTTGTCTTTCAGATGACTGGTATGATGGACAGAGTAGCCTCTCTGCACCACCCTATTGTTTGCATGTCCTGGGCTATTTCTTGTTTCCTCCCTCTTTCTTTTGTGTACAGTGTGCCTCTGTCTCTGCCTTTTTCTTCCCTCAGTTCAGACCTCTATCTCCACAACTCCAGTCAGCTGGACTGACCTTCATAGGGCTTGCTTCCTCAGTTTGTCTGACTGCATCCTCTGGCAATATAGGACTTCGGATGCCTTCTCTCCTCTCACTAGTTCTTTTTAATTCATACACTTGCTGTATCTCTCAATTGTACCTTAAACTCACTCTCAGTTTTCATTGAGAGYTCACCTTAAATGAGCTTTCATTGAGAGAGCTCACCTTAAATGGGCTTTTCTTGTTCTTACTCTGAGACAAAATAATCTAACTTCAGAAATCACACAACACAATAAATGCACAAATGGTTTCCTAGACTTGTAAGATGCAGACTCCTCTAAACCTCAATATCTACACCTACATGTAGGTATATAGATATATGTATCTCCCCTTTTAATATTACAAATAGGCTTGGATTAAGCATTGTTTTTTCTAATTATTTCCTCCTTAATTTTTGACAGTAGAACCACCAACTAGCCTTGCAAATTTATGTATCTTTACATTAAATTGTTGATTGAGTTATAGTTTATAAAGCATTTTTACAGTCTTTAGAGAAAAAGGAGTGCAGTAAGTGAAACATTTTGTATTACCTTAGAGATTTCAAAATGAAAAAATGAACCTGTAAATTTTGCAGATATTTATGTATGAGCATAGATTCTTTCCAGGCCCACATTGTAAATTATTCATTACCCAAGAAAATGGAAAAATGTCATTTAAGTGTCAGAAAGATTACACTTTGAGATGCAGTGGGTGTGTCCATACCACTGTGCTAAACCACACCAGATAAAAATGAATCAAAAAATTATATAATAACACAAAAGGATTATAACATCCTTTAGAAGTGTCAGTGTGACTGCTTTGCCTTTACATGTGTCAAGTAAATTCATGAAATAAAACTAAAAACATAGTATTTCTGTGGTTTTAAAAATGGATCACCTGAGAATAAACAGCCTGTAAAAAGTACTGCTGATAAGAGCAACAAACAAGTCGGCTTGAAGACTGCAAAGTTGTTAATACCAGTTTCTGATGTCCCAGATTGCAGGTCTGTTTCTCCAGTGGTACTGATACACTAATAAGAATATGGTTTAATGCAGTGACTTTTTCAAAGTGTACTCTAGAGACTTGCTTGAAAGAAGCCCAAAGACTCTTACAAAATACGATCTTGCATTGTTTATATCACTTTTGTCCTATTTTCAGTCTAAAGTTTGATAATAAGAATGGGTGGTGGCGTGTACAGGTTCATTGGCCAAAAGAAGTGCATGGGTCACTCCTTAACACTGCTGAGCAGGTTTTTTTAGATATCGTCACGCAGATAGCTTACCCAAAGCTCCTGCTGCACTAACAGGAACAGCAGGGTAACTTGAAACGTGAGCCAGCCCACGGGCTGCCTTTACTGACACATAATGGAAAGTAATCTAAACTAATTATAATCTAACAAACCCTTTGTGTACTATGCCTTGCCCTAGTATGAATATGGTTACAGAGTTTTGTTAATGTAAACATGGTTTAAAATGACCTGCTGCTTAATCATCAAGCTGATTTGAAATTCGGCCAAGAGACTTCTGTGAAAAGCACAAACTCTGAAAATTTACTCCATTTGATTTTCCAACCGGCTCTCTCGGTTATACTTGTGATGTTTTATTTGAAGAATCAATTAATGATCCTTTTTCTCCCCATCTGCTATGAATCGTTTCAAAGCACAGAAGTGCTTTCTGTATCATTCCAAAGAGGAAGTGCTTTGTGTATTTTCAGACAGCTGCTTGTCCAGCAAATTAAGATTTAACTTTACATTTGAAACACAGGGTATTTGCCTTTGAAGGTTATGCACCTTTAGACGAGGGCTGCAAATAGAAATTTAAATTAGTTTCCATTAGTGTTCTCTCTGCTGCTTAAAGCAGCTAGCCTATACTCCAGATCCTGCAGATTGTGTCAGGATGAGAAACTGATGATAGAATCAATGTATCTTTGATGCAATCTTGTTTACTTGCAAAAAAGACACACAATGTTTAGTTTCTCCTGGCATATTAAGAACAAATAACAGAAAGCAATTACCACTCCCAAAGCAGCCATTTCAGACAGCGCTGCGTGTTAGTGTGACATGTCTTGCACAGGCTCCCTGAACTTCCACCACTGCACTTGTATTACTTTACACTCAGCTTCTGCTCTGGGACAAAATAAGTTGTTCCTCAGAAGGAGAAATATGGTCAGAGACTAGAGGATAATTCACACCGGGGCCCTGCCCTTGCATGGGCACAATCTATGCAAGATCTTGGTTGTCTAGGTTTTTTTATCCTGCAAAGGATGAGGCCTCATGACTTCACGCACCCTTCCAACYCCTCGGGTCATACCCTAATACCTGCATACCCTGCCCCATCATCTTACAAAAACACATGACCAGCAAGCTTTAGAACCGCCACCTCATTTACGTGCACCTTTGGCTAGATACAATACACACGTAAGAGGAGACAAGGACCTTTACTGAAATTTAAAAACCCACTTTCATGCCTTTGACTTTGCTGACAGGAATCCTCACCAGCTGCAGTAAGAAGAGACAGCAAATGATCTACCAGCGGTTGTTTTCGTATAAGGTGACAAGAAGTGCTTATTCAACTTCAAGAAATTGAAAAAAACATGAGGGTGGCATTTAAATATAGTTTCCCAATCTACACTGAGCTACAGAAGATCTTTAGAATTGCTCCACAATTCTCTGGGCTGGGTCCAGCCACCAGTTCTCTATCTTGGCCTCTTCTAGCACTGAGACAGCCCAAGGATGCAGGAGGACCTTGCCTGCAGGCCACCAACGTCAGCCTCTCCCCCACCCCCCGCAGCAGCACTGCCCAGCTAGCAGAGCGCTGCGCATTGGAGCCAAGGCGAGGAGCACCGGCTGGATAAAAATTCCTAAAGTGAGGAAAATTTTTCTTCCCGGTCTTACTCATGCAGAATGAAAGTGGAAGTCCATTGGACAAAGTACAGTGACTTGTACTGCTTTGTTTGCGAGGCAGCAGCCACAGGTGCTCATTTTGATAAGAAAGTATGTCACCGCCTAGGTTACACCCAGTCACGTCATGCATGGTCACAAGGCTGATGGGGTGCCTGTTCCTCCCAAGGAATTCCATCTGGAGGTAAGCAGGTGACTGATGATGCTCCCTACACACCATAAAAATAGTACCATGCTCCCAAAAAAAGGTGCCATGCTCTTGCTGTCAGGTCATTCAGGCTACCCCCAGGATTATGCCRTTTCTTCTGGGTTCACATGTCTGCCAGCAGCTGCTAAGTCACTGCATCCATTGCTCCTCACCAAGCAATTCTCCTCAGATATGGTCACTAAAGGAACAACTGCAGCCTATATATTTACACAAAGATAGTGTCCTTGAAATGTGGGTGTCTCAGTAGGCTGTGTCTGGGGAACCTCCAGTGAATTGTATCTCTCCAAACACTACCAAACACAAACACCTTTGCCTCCACAAATACCTCTGATGGAGAGATACTGACTTCCCTTGTTCCACTGCTTCCTTCGGTTCTTAGACCAAGAAGTACTGTGAACAGTTCAAAAGGACCAAGCGTAATTTCCCTGATGGAACTCCTGGCTTAAGCAGTGCTATTTGGATAACTAGGTGAATCAGTGGCAGGCGCTGCAAGAATAGCTCACTGCAGCTTTCAGGGGTAAGTGTAAATAAAGTGCTGTTAGCAACTGTGCTATGTGATGGCAAATGGTGCGCACTCGGACTGCTATTTTATCTCGAAGCATCCACGCTGCCCACATATTAAATGTTAATCTGCATCAAGGATGCCTGGACAACTTTGTTCTGCGGCATCCATTCCAATTGGAAAGGCTCCATGAAGTTTTAGACAAGTTATGGCTGCATTACCGTGTTTTCATTACTGCATACCTGACAGCTATGGTACTATGTGGCAACTGTAGTTGTCACGATGGAAACTGCCCTTGACGGTCTGTTTGATGCAGCCAGGCACCTGCAGACACATTTGCACTATACCTGCGAGAGCTCAGGGCCTCACTGAGCAACACTGAGTAGAGCAGCATGATGAAAAGGAATAGCTATAAGCAGTAATATCGACAATCAGACATACACTCTTAAGGCTGACAATGACCACAATCCCTATGGAGAAGAGAGTACTGCTTTGTCCCTAGCGAAGATGCCCAAGCTCTAGAAACCACATGCTACATACTTACTTGGTAGACTGCATCACAGAGCCCATAAATCATCAATGACAATGTTCACCATCCTTGAACTTGTGAACAAGAACTTGCAGAATTAGTGAGTTATAATCCTGAACAGTCAAAGCCCCTTGTGGTGGGACCCAAATGAAAATCTATGCAACATTCATAGCTCTTCTTCCCCTGCCTACGTGTCGGAGAAGTAAAGGCACGGACCCCCGCATATGCATGCACAGAATCGTTTATTGATACAATACAGGAGTATATATCCCTTACTATAGTGGGGTGGTACTGCTGTCTCTCTCAATCATCACCCGGATCGTATCCCTGAGAAAAACTGAGAAAAACAGTCTCTCTTTCCCTTGGCAATGATCCACACGTTTTTTCTCAACCTTGGACTTAGCCAATCACACAATTCTCTTGAAGTTTTCAGCTCCCTTACAGAGTAACAAGCTGGAGCAACATGTTCAGGTCTTATCTCAGGCATACGTGCACATCTGCTAGTTAAATTCCATTCTCACAGCAGCTCAACGTGCAGGCCCTTAGCACTGCCGTTCAGAATCCCCACACCTACGCAGAGACAATATGAGACTTTATGCCACGTGAACCTTTAAGGACCTCAGCTTGGCAGTAACATGGGGGATGGAAGACCTGGATGATGTGGCAGTTCAACCAAGCAAAGGAGAGTGTTGCTACACTGACTTGATTGTCCAGTCATCTGTAGGAATCAGGAATGAACTAGCTTTCTAGACAAATGGCAATCACATTGACCATGGGAAGAGAGGTTCTGCAAGTGGTGTGTTGGTGCTGCAGAGTACCAACAGTGCCTCCAGTTGCCTTCTCCATTTCTGAACTCATAACAGTCATTCAAGACCAGCATATGATGTAATCCCACTGGACAACTGTCCTCATCCACCAGAATAATCCTTGACGAAACATAGAACAAGTTACCCTACAGCCATAGCCTGCAATGGTGCCTACTGTCTAGAAGAAAGACGGGCTTGAACTGAAGCATTGTGTTCTGAAAAGGAAATCCCCAACTACCTACACTTTTAAATTGAGGGAAAGCATACAGGCCCTTACCAAACTGTCCTGGACAGCCTGACCCCACAGCACGCGGATGGTTCTGATGCAGTCAGTCTGTCATGGTATCCTCAGAGCGTCACCATGGGTGGCAGCAGCACCATGGCCCTGCAGCAAGTGCGAGGGAGGAGTTCAGGAGCTCTCTTAGGCTTGGGTCCTAACACAGGTCAGGCAAAGAACTTCTCATATAAGTTTCTGGTTACAGACTAGATCAGGCATCAGATGACTAAATGCTGTCACTCTGTTAGCTATTCTGTGGCTTATACAATACACTATTCTGTTCAAAGCAGTTACAGCAGACAGAGTGAATATCTCAAACCACTGCCTTCACGTGCAGGCTTCAGCAGAGAACTCAAGAATTTGAAAAAATACACAGTTCACCTTTCTGGCTCATAGAATTAATCCTGAACTTTTACTGCTTTTCCCTATGTTCCGTGAGTAAATAGAGTAAGACCTCCAGGCCTATCACCCTCATACCTTTTATCACCATTGAAGTATTTTTTTTTAAAAAGCAGCTCGATGTTAAAGAGATGATTCATAATGCTGCAGCATCAGTTAGCTGACTTGAAAGAGATGTTAATGTCATGATTTTGATTTTCATTACCAAACAATAAGAAGGTAAGTGCTGAAAATGTTTTACACATCTATCGCCTCATTTTGTATTTTTAAAATATAAATAAGCTACAGAGGTTGGTCTATTTTGGTGTGCTCTACTTTCAAAATTCCATTTTAATATAGATTTGAGCCCATATTTTGTACAAAAGCAACACAGAACAAGATTTAAGCTATTACCATTTTTTGTTTATTTATTTATTTAGGGTTTTGTTCCCAGATACGGTTGAGGTAACATGCATAAAACCTTGTCTCAGAGCTTACTGTTTAAGGACTCAAACCTATAGTACTTCTATGAATATAAGTATCAGAGATAAGTAGATAAATAGTCCTATTGAGTTCAAGGACAGATGAAGTTCCTAAACATTTGCTGTATTGTACTTCATCTGCATAAGTGTTTTCATACAAGCCATACACTATACACAGATCTGAGTAAAGGAAGATGTGACAGAAGAGAAAAGCTAGTTTAAAGTAAAGACAGAAAAAGATATAAGCAATACACATAAGCAATACACATGCTTTTTATAAACACGTGTATGGAACAAGCTAACACCCTTGATATAAGTTATAATTAGTAATGATGAACCATACAGTTCAGAAATAAGGTTTTGCTCTTTTTTTGTCTGCTTAGCAACTATTGATCCTTTTTTCTGTTTTCTGTATACATGCCAGACAGGCAATTGTAATAATGTACCTTAAAATTCCATAGCTTCTATTTAGGAGGTGCTTTAAGATATTAAGTTTTGAAAAAACATTTTTGTTCTTCGATTTTTTTCACATAACTTATTACATATCCTAAGTATGGAGAATGTGCTAAGTTTTGTTTTATTTTGTTTTCAAATGGGAAAAGGCTCTTGGCTTGTTTGAGCATTAGGTTTTGATGTGGCTCAATTTTCCTCCTTTTCTGAAATGGATTTTGACTTTCCATTATATCATAGTGCCTTAAGATGGTGTGGATTAATGCACGAATAAAGTCCAAATTATTCAAAATATTATTACAACAGTATTCTTCAGAAGATAGGATTAAAGCTACATCAAGCCCAGTATCCTGACTTCGATAGTGGCCAATAATGCATACCTAAGGAAGAGTTTAAAATCAGAGCAAACATTGACAAAAGCTTAGCTGGTATATCCTTCCAGCATTCCATGAACTTCGGAGCTAAGGGTGATTTCTTTCTTTGTGGAGGTTAATGTAAAAACTGATAGCCACGTGGACTTKCTCCTGTATAACTGCAGTTTGCAGCATATCACATGGATTCTAGTAGCTACCTCCTAAATTAATTTACTTGGGGAACTATCTAGATGCAAAAACCAAGAATTTTGCACATATTGTTTTATTAGGATTCCAGTTCCAAAGCTAATATATTTAAAATTAACTAAACTATCTTTATATTAGAATGCAATCTACAAACACAGACATTTCTTTAATCCTAATTCCATAAATGTATTTCCTCTTGAGACAAGCATCTTAGAAGAGTGTTCCAAATACAATTAATTAGCTATTACCGGCAATATCTTCTCCCAAAGAAAGGTCAGACTACACAGTATATGGAGTGAAAAAAGACAAGACAAATTAAAAGCACTCAGCAGCTTGAATTAATGGGCTCCAAGTCTGAATGTACAATTAAAATAGAGCATTCACATTTGCAAAAACTGAACTGTGAAAATCTGTGGGTTTTGTCTCCAAAAGATTGGTCAAATGTGTGGGGTTTTGATTGTGGGGGAAAGGGAATAGTGAGTTTGGTTCAAACCCAGGCCTATTTAGCTAGCTTCTTTTTTAATATAATTAGCATGAAGACACATTTTTGGGACCACCTAGAACTGTGAAAATGCAGTGAATATTTAGGATCATCATTTCTGGATGAAAAACATAAATCTACAAAATGGGTAATTGCTCAGCTACTTGGAAATAAAAACAAAAATCATATAGAGCAGGGTATATTGTATGATACATTGCTGTATCATACCTATTGGACTATTTTTAATAATATGCAAAGATGGAAGAACATTATTATTTGAATATAGGCTGAAGATGTTTCTCACTACAGAAAGAAGAGGGAGGATTTTAATCAGCTAAAAGGAAGAAGAACAGGCATCAGTTACTAGAACCTGCCTTGATTTCCAGTCAGACTGATGGAGCAGTAGAAGACTGCTATTAAAAAAAATAGTTATCACTACTAAAACATTTGAAAAGATGATGGTAGCTAATGACTTTCAAACTCCATTTTCTACTGATAGATTTCCCTAATGGAAATCTCTTCTCTATTCTCATAATACTTGTCTTTGTCAATTACCCGACTTCGACATAGAAAGTTTGGTATACAAGGCTAATTTGGAATCTATTAAGCACTTTAAACTGTAGATATATGAGATATACAATCATTGTGTGTCCATGGGAAAATTGTCAGAAATAATGCAAGTTCACTGGAGCATGAAAATACAAGACTGGAAAGAAGTGAGACTTTCTTGCTTGACATTGAAAATATACTTTACCAGAGGGCATATGAAGGACTATGAAACCTTATATAAAAATTAGCAAATCTGTGTCCTCCTGATCAAACAATAAACATGCTTTTTTTTTTTTTTCTCATTTACTGGAAAGCTTAAAAACTAAGCATTCTGAGTAGATCCAGCTTCAGTTTGGAAAATATTACACAATATTTTCCACTCCTTTTGAAGAAGGAAACTATTGCGATCAGTACTTGGTTTCAAACTCTAGGCAAAAAAAATTGTGTGCATATATACATATATAAAATAGATATGCATTCATTCCATGGTTGATCACATAAAGCAAACTGTTCTCAATTAAAGAGAGTTATTTCAAGATCGCATAAATTTAACAGAATAAAAGAATAAAAAAAAGAATAAATCTTATAGTTCAAAGAATAAAATGATMTGTATGTGACTTTTCCATGGTTACTAAGTATACAAAAGAAAATATGCAAAACAAAGTGTACTAAGTGGGCATTGTTTAGGATATAATCTATGCATATTAAAAATAGCTAAGAATATTAAGAGACATGCATCTAACTTCAGTGACCTTGGGTTCATGAGCTCTGCAGAAGTCACACATCTCAAATGTCTGTTTTAAAAATAAACAGGAATAGAGAGGATACCGTGCTTATAGATGGCCCATTTTGTTCCCGATAGACATGTATTTTTGATGGACAACCAATTTCTGACCTTTGTAGTAATTACCAGCTTCAGTGAAAAAGTCAAAGAAGTTTTCCCAATTTTCAGTTGTGCTCTAAGGGCTTTCATCATAGCACATCAATGAGGAATTCTGGGGGGCATCTTTTTGTTCTGGGTCTGTATATTGCTCAGCACAAAGGAGTGCCATTCTATAGCAAGGGCTCTTCAGCATTACTGCAGTGTGATGTAACCTCTTACCTGCACTGAACACTTGTCCTGTGACTAAAACCATAAGCATATGTTTTCAATTATAGATTGAAACTTCTGCTGAAAACAACCTCAATACCACCTATAAAATAACATTTAGAATTAATTCATTAGATCTTTTTGTAATAAATCAGAATACATTTGTGGCTTCTTTGAAACAGCTTATGAATATTGTAGGTAACTTGACTGCTGGGATATTTACTGCATGAATATGTGGATTTAATAGGTAGATGCAAGASAAGCAAATAACCAGGAAAGACAAGAGATAAGCCTCTCCGAAGTAAATAGTAAAGATTAGCAATGAACATTCTATGAACAGGGATAGTAAGATTATCAGTAAGATGGATAGGCAGACTTCCTTTAAATGTTTTGGGTTTATTGTTATTCTAGACAAGGCTCTGTTTTAGTAAGACTATATGATTTCTCTATTTGTCACTTCTAAGAATCTCAGCAGGAATAAAGTTTCCAAAACCAAACAGAACAACCAAATCAACAGGGCCAAAATAGACTGAATTGTAGCCCAAAGCTTCAACTAGGTAAGAGGATGCACTGTGGAGCTTCAACCCAGAGAGGTAAAAGCATTAAAAGGAGGAGCCGAGTGCTGATGTGCAGATGCACAGCATCACCTGCAACTATGACAATAACATCCTTGACTCTGTAACTGAAGACAAATGAATGTTGCCGCTGCTGTAGCAGAGGCAGGGAGTGGGGGGGAAGGCTGCTCTCCTGGGGCGTGTGGGTGGGGTGAGGAGGCATTTACCTCTGCAGAGAGAGAGAGGCACTGGGAAGATTAGGCAACTGTTGCCTTAGAGGAGGAATGATTACTTTTTCACGGGACATCTGAAGTCAGAAAGGGTACATAAAAGGCTACAGAAAGCATGGTCCTGGTCTGCCTTGAAACACAAGATTAAATAAGGGATTAACGCTCACTCTGTGTTTGTCAAAAGCAGGGAGATACTAATGATTTTTGCAGAAATCCCCTTCGTCTCCTCCCTATATATCCATCAAAGGATAATGCTCCAGCACTGCAGTGGGTTCACGTCCAACTCCAAACARTTTATAATTCTGTTGCTTTGGTACTTGCTATCCAAAAGCAATTATTTTGTCTTATGTATAAACCAACCAGTACCTCACGCTTGTCCATTGTCTTCAATCACATAGCTTTCTAAAGAAAAATATTGTCACACAGTGGAACAGTTTAACCAATTTATTATCCAAAGACTTGGGAAAATAATGGAAAGCATCTCACAACAACTCACTACCACCCAAAACCAAATGCTTTGGTGAGAACACATCGTAAGGCCATGTTGCAGATATATGTTACTCAGAGAACAAGTGATTACATTGAAGTCAGACCCTAACTTCCCTGCATATTACAAGTAATTCTAAGAATCTGTGGGGTTCGCCTCATTTGACTTCCCATTTTGAAGATGCATCTCACTAGAGTTGTAGGAAGGCAACACTGAGTCCAATGGGAAGAAAATCACTTACTACAGACTTTCTGTAATGACATGGTGGATTTGGTGTAATAAAATCTGGTTGAATAGGAATGTGTTCTTTTGAAGCTGGAGAGAGATGTGGTATTAGTGTAAATCTTCATTAAATCCCAGAAAATACTGGGGGGTGAGGGRGTTGAAGTAGCTCAGAGTTAATGGAGTTATTTACAATGTCAATAAACTGCACTGCAGTAATGTTCCCCATCAATATGTTAACAAGCAGTCACAACAGAAAAGTAACTTTGAATGTGACATGTTGTAAGGAGGAGGATGCCAAACCTCACTCTTAGCCAGACAATAAATAACAGCCAAAGGAAAATTGTGTAATGGGACATTTCTTTGCACAGAAGTCTGACACTTCAGAGAAAACGCAAATCCTGAGGAATTTACAAAAGGAGTGTAAAATGCCTTCTGACCAACTGGGGTTTTGATATCCTCTTGAAAGACTGCCACAGCAAACACTTGACATTAGAAGAGAAAAGAGATGTATTGAAACTGAGGGTTCTAACATCTAAATAACCTAGGTTTCCCCTATAAGCCCTTTACCTAAGAAAAATGAAAAAAATGAGGCTGTGCATGGATTACTGAAAGCTCAAAGAACTGCTAGTCCCTGGTGCATAACCTGTACCTACAGCAAATATTTTACTGGACATTTTGAGGCTGGGGGACTAGTGCTTCACATTCTGGGTTTGCCTATGAAACAGGGACAGATCCAACAAAAGCATGGAGGAGATGAAAGGTAACAATTCTTCACTCTCTCTTTTAACTAAATCATTATGGGTCATCAGATGAAACTAGCAAATGGCAAAGTCAAAGCAAACAAACGGAGGTCTTTATTCATGGACTGCATAGTTAAACCTTAGAAGCTTCTTATCACAGTTTGTCATGACACCAGACAGCTGCTATTGGCCAGTGCTGGAGATGGGATGCGGAGCTAGACATACTCTAGTTTGCATCTTATACCTCAATAAATCAGTATGGGATGAAAAATTTGAGAAAAACTAAAGAAGTTATAGAATTGCTGAGTATCAGTTACTGGTTAGCTCTAGTCCCAAGCCTCACAGTTTACGGTGCCAGTGTCAATTATGCAACCTCAGTTAAAAATCCCCATTTTTTTCATGTGTTGAAAATTTGCAATTTATTGTTATAGATACTGTTTTTACTACCTGATTTTTCACAGTAGTATTTTATATCTGGTGTGTGTTCATGGAATCATGTTTATCTACTGTTTTTATAATCTTTTTTTTTTTTTCGTTCTTTAAAACTAATCTTTCAAATCTTGCGTCAAAACATTTTCCTGGTCCTTTTAAAGAAGTTTTTAGTTGTAATGCTACTTATATTAAACCATATTGTATTATATTATATAATATTATATTACACTATGTTAAGAGGTGCCTTCCAGTCACCTGATACAGTACTTGAAAGTAATGGGAGTTTTCGTATTTTTTCTGAGGAGCTCCAAGTTCCTTCCAAACTCCAGGAGATATACTATGTGAGTCTGGAATATATTTCTCTTAATTTACCCATCCGTTTCAGAATTTTCTCTTCTGTTATTTTAATTCATGGGAGCATCTTACAGTTTTAAATTTAAAAGAGTAGGTTCAAAATCAATAGCCATACAACTTTTGTCAAGGTAAAGCAAAAAGGAAAAAAGGAATCTCTGCAATATTGTTCACTTCATTAAATCTCTTTTTTGCTCTATGGTAATTTAACAGATGTAATATCTTTAAATACGTCAGTAGAAAAAAAAAGTTGTGGAAATGAACTTACTAGTTTTCACTTATGCTTTTCAAAAACTGCCTTTTCCCCCTCATTTTATGTGGCATTTCTTTTCACTTACCTCCTTTTCAGTAGGCTCTCTTTAAGAACTACAATGCATACCTTTAAGCTCTGCCATTTAATCACTTTTTTTCTCATGTTTTTGCTTCCTTCTTTCGGGGTGGAAAGCAGATGCACGGCTTCTGCAACTATCAGGATGTATYCATGGTCTCCATGCTGAGTTAAAACTTTTAATTTCCTCATCTCTAGCTTTCAGATCATCTTGATTAGCTTCTCCTTTCTAAAGTCCCCTTCTCCAAAGTTTACAGTCAAATTTCAAAATAGTGAGAATTCACATGAGTCTTCTGAAAAGGATTTTGAGTTTGAGACTGCAGTAATGCTGCAGTCAGTATTAGTCAGAGGTTTAATGATACCATCACGTAGAACAGCCCTATGTGTTTCTTCCAACAAATTTGAAAATAATTTCAAATTATTGTGAGTGAGTGAGGATTAGGATCCAAAAGTCAATTCTTTCTATCAACTGGAAATTCCACCTTTGCCTAGTTTAAGCATTTAAGCAGATCAGAAATTGAAATAAACCCCTATCTCTAGTGCTGCTTCCTTTCCCCTCTGGACAGTGTTCATTCATTTTCCTTTTCCTCATCAGAAACCGAGTAACATAACAAATATTTTTATTGTTTCTCTTTTATAGCCATGTGAATTTTTAACAATTAAACTTTTGAAAGTGTTGCCTGGAATAGTAGTTGTAACTGTACTGTAACTGAAGAAAAAATAACCAGATGAATTTTCAGTGAAGAAATGAGTACTAACTGAAACAGGACTTAAGTTTAATCAAAGATGTAACCCTAGAATCAGTAACACATCTTCACTTATATGCACTCTTTCAAGAAACGATCCATTTCCTGACAGAGTTGTACCACTTCCGTTAAAAGAATTATTAGGCTTGGATGCTTAGCATAACTTCTCCTTTCATGGTAAGACATTAAGTGGTTTTAGAGAGATAAAACTGTTGGCCAGAGCAGTTTCATACAAAAATGCTTTAAACAGCAAATTTACCTACCCAATCTACTTTTCTGACAGTTATCAAGCACAAAATGTTCAATTGCAGATTTAAAAAAAAAATAATCACAGAGAACATATGGAAACTAGAACTAATACTCTACTAAAATCTCACACAAAAGCTGTTTCAAGTCCTGACTGTCTTTCAAGGGGAGTCCTTCCCCAAATTCATTTCTTGGTTTCCAAAATTTGATCCTCTTTTTCCCTTGCTGTGCAAATGTTCTCCGTGGAGTGATTATGGGGAACATTTTGTATCATCTGGCTTTCCAACATTTGTACTTTGAAAATAACACCTATTTCTGTAACAATTCAATGACCATAAAAAAGCGCCAGACGCCTCCAAGTTCAGCTCCATAGAAACTACATTTTTCATATGCAGCTCCCCTTCAGAAAGAAAGTAAATCAAGTACCTCAAAACTGTAAGGTAGTGACACCCTGGAATTATGCAGCTATAGCACTCATTTTCTTCTTTCTTTCTCTCTCTCTCATTTCCTCTCTGAAGGCTGTACACTGAGCATTTCAATTTCACCTCAGCCCTCAAACCAGCTTGGCACACCACCTCTTTTAGAACCAAAAAGGAAATGTTGTGACACTTTTTCTTAAATGAAGTTCAATAATAACTTTCCATGTGGGTATTTCCCACAACATTTTTTCCTCCCTCTCTTCATAATTAGGAATGGCAAGTAAATACACATATTTTTGAACAGTTGTGTTGTGGGGTAGAGAAGGGACATCTATCTTTAGAACTCTGTTACTCCATGTTCCCAAACTTGCAGCACACACTCAGCCCAAACATTGAACTGTTGGTTGATTGACCTGTCAGGTTGCTCTTATCGTACACATGAATATGAAAATGCTACTTCAAAAAAATACATTTACACTATGGAGGGAGAATGGCTCTGCATCACCCCATAGTTTTTAATTGTTTTTACATCAAGTATTTTTCCTTTTAACATTGGAGAGGTAATTTATTGAATGCACATCATACAAATAGTATTTTTTTGTTCAGTGTCACAGCACACATAAATGAGTATTTAAAATGCAAGTAACATTTTCAGTCAGTTAAACTGCACTCAGAGCTGCACTTCTAAAAGCACAGTTTACATAGCAAGGGTGGTTTTACTTCTCCAAACTATAAAGGAATCTCTTACAGACTATTCTGTACTCCCTGTGGGTCTATAGCCCATCATTGTTTCTGTACTTTCACATGCCTGCTTTGGCTGCAGGCTCAAGCCCAATTTCCTCCCTCATCTGACTCTGTGACTGTCTGTATTAGTGATTTAAATGGGAGAAAGGCATAATCTGAGCCCTGGCACACGACTATCCATACTTCTGACTGCTGGAATGCTTTTGGGAATGGTTGGGCCCCTGACTAGTACTCTCCCAGGCAATGTCCTCGTACAAGTTGGGGGCTAGCATGGCTCAGTAACGGTTTGCAATCTGTATAATTCCAGTAGGCAGTATGGAAAAGGCCACCCTGTTTTGAAGGGGAAAGAATTTAGCTGTGTGCATGCAAGCTATGCCATGCTATGTCATGCCACTTGCCCTGACACCTAAAGAACAAGTCCTAATCCGCTTTATTTTCTGGTACAGACGTAGCCTGTATGTTTCCACCTACCTGTAAATCCTATCTACCCTTAAGGCTGACAAAACTGTGTCCTTTTACAAACCACAAAGCCATGTGATACTGCTTCAAAGACAAAGGTGATGGAGGTAATGAAACCAGCCCACCATGCCTGGACCATTCCACTGAAGGTAGGCCCACTCTTAAATCAAGCACACGATCAAGTTTAATCCTCCACTGCTCCCAAAAGTTCAGTTGAAATGAAAACTTGAGCATAGTCTTGCACTCATGGACTACTGACGGGAGGTTTAGGATTTCAGTGCAAGTATAGCTCTTTTGTCTGTCAAAAGGTGGAATTTTTTCCAAGCATTCAGTAGGGCTGCTTTGCTGTTTCTGGATATGACATGAGAATCCCACTGCAAAAATATTTTAACACTGGATTGTTATGTAAAAAAATCTTAATTTTTTTAAATGGAATGACCACGTTAGTTACTTTTTCCAAGGTGCAAGCAAATCAGTGGGTCCCTCAGTGATAACAATGAACTTTCAGTTCATGCAATAGTACTTTCCAAGCCCAGTCACAACTTAAACCTAAATATACAGAGGTAATCACTGTGTCTTGCTATAGGCATAGTCAGCAGTTACCACAATGGATCATTAATCTTGGTTCGATGTTTTAGGGTTATTGCTTCATTCTTTAAAGCTGTTTTGGCTGAAATTTAAAAGGAGAAAAGGTTTTAGCCTGAGGCAAATAAGCAGATAAAGTCTGTCATGTTATGAACATCTGAAACCAAGAGTATTAGCAACTACTGGATTCATTGCCAGCTCCACTCACACCGAGTGCTAGTAAGGAACAGAGTGGAGTCAGATTGCAGTTCCTCTCTTCTGAGGCTGCCAGGGACAGTTAGTCCAAAGTGTAGGCTAGCAGAGCCACTGGATGAAATACAGTACTAGTCTCTTTAAAATGTAACATCTGGGACACAGAATAATCAGAAGTGGTTGTTACTCCTTGTAAAGAAGAAGTAAAACTGACACTCCCCGCCAGTTGTACAAAGGAGCCATTAGTTACAAAGATGCAAAAATTTAATTTAACAATGAACTTTATTGGTTTATTTTGTATTTTCATTATTTTCCCTTTTGTAGTTTAATATTATGCTGATGTAACATTTATTGTCTCTGCAATAGAGAGGCTTCTAAAATCAAGTGACAAAAGTTAGTGAATCAAATATTTTTCAGTTTGAAAATGTCTTCTGTAATCAGACTTTTTATACTTATAGCCTTGATATAATACTGTTGGAAAGGCAGTAACTGCATGGACATTTTCAGTGAAGTTATGTGTGTACCATATGCTACAGGGAGATAACTTAACAGAACACCTGCAGTGCTTTATGGAAATACCTTTGAATGTTTTACCAGGAATACTGTGAAACCCTTAAATAGTATTTTTAATTTCTGGGAAGAAAACCAACCCCAAAAGCACCCTAAAAACGAGGTTTGGTATTTAAACAATTCTATAGTAGAAAGCTCTTATCAACTTTAAATAGTTCAACTCAATCTCTCTACAGGAAACTGTAGAAATGTGTGTATGTATATATGTACATGCATTTTTTATATATATGTGTACAAACACACACACACAAAAACATATAATACTGGAATGTGCATAAAGGATTAACAGAAGACATTTTATTTCATTGACATATGATGCACCAGAATCAGACTCTGCGTGAACACAGCTGTTTTATGCGACATGGCATTGCAAATTAGCATCTTGTTATACAGTGTCAAAGAATAGGAATTAACAGCATTCAAAAGCAACAAGTCAGAAATCACTGTAAATAAGAAATGGAGAGAAAAGTGATTTGTGTGATCTGCCTCGAGGAAATGTGGACTGCTTTAGACGTATCAGACTGCTTCCAAAACACAACAGACTGAGAGGCTTAAGTGAGATGAACAGGTCTAATATGAGTCAAAACACACCTTCCTTAAAAACAAAATCAAAACCCACTGTCGGGACAATGTGTCCCACGCACCCAATAGGACCAAACGAAAATGCCTCCAGCAGTGCAACGTGAACCGGGTACACGGATGATGTGCCTCCCCAGCGCCTCACAACACACCAAGGCAGGCAACCCCCTAACAAGCACGTCCTGAGCCGGCATAACCAAGCAAGCTCCTCTTTGCTTTGTGACCTTTCAGCGATCACAAAGGTCGTTTTGTCTTCCAGTAAATTCTGCCTCTGCAACCTCCCAAGACGACGGCTCCGCTCGCTGCCCTGCGGCCGGGCCGCGGACGCCGTCTGCTCGCCCAGCCCGGGCCGTCGGGCCCCCCGGCCCCGGCTAAGGGCGCGTCAGGCGCGACCCGCGGCGCCTCTCTCCCCGCAGCCCCCTCAGCGCAGGCCGGCGCCAGGCCTGCGCTCACCCGCGGCCCGGGGGCCCCGCCACCCAAGCCCCCATTTTGTGGGGCCCTGGAGCCTGCGCGACCTGAGCGCGTACCGCACGGCCGCGGCGCTGTCACCCGGCGCTGAGCGCTGGCCTGAAGGCGGACATACCGACGTGCCACACTGACGGCGGCAACTCTCCAGCTACCTCAGCCCAGGGAGGCGGCCGAGCGGTGCCGTGCCTTGCCCTCCCGTGCCGCACGGACGAGCCGCCGCTGTGGGCCCGCACCTACCGCCCGCACCGTGCGGGGAGGCGGAAGTTCAGCGGGCGGTCAGAGCCCTGCGGAACACCCCCCCCCCGGCCGTCCCTCGCTCCTCCCTGCCCCGCCGCGTCCCTCGGCGAGGGGAAACCATCCCGCTGCCGCCTACCCCCGCGCGAGGCTGGAGCTCTGCTCGGCTCCCCCCTGCCGCCACAGCGAGTGGGGAAGCCCACGGCTGCTCCCCCCCCCGCAGGTACGATGGAACCGGCCCGTAAGCCGAAGGAAGGGCGCCACCGCCGCTCCCTCACACGATTGCCAGCCCCAGTAACCAATCAGCGCCTTCCCTTTTCTCTAGGCAACCCAGCGCCCGCCCTCAAGTGGAGGGGGGAGTGGGAGAGGCGGGCGGGAATGTTTACAAACAAGATTAGCGAGTAGAGGGATCGGGGGGAAATCGGGGGGGCGGAGCCAGTGATTGGCGCAGCCGCTGATCCAATGAGGGAACGCGCCGCTCGGCGGAAGGAGGCACGTACAACGTTCTCTGCCCAACAGCTGCTGGGGTTCGTGGGCGCGCGCGCCCAATGAGCGCTCGGTGGGGAGAGGGAGGGAGCGCGAGTGCCTGAGTAGGAGCCGCTCCTCACGGCGCCCCCTCCTCCCGTCTCGCTCAGCCTATCCCGGCCGGGCCGCGCCGCGCCGCGCCGCGCTGGGCACGGCTCGGCTCGGCTCGGCTCGGCTCGGCTCGGCTCCACTCCCTGCTGTTGGGCGGGGAGGGCGGCTGGAGCAAGGGGGAGGGGAGCTGCAAGGACATGGGCTGGCTCTGAGGGCCGGGGGAGGGAAGCCGACGTGCGTGTGCCTCCCTGTATTTTAATAACTGTTTGTTGTTGGGTGGTGTGGGKTTTTTTTTCCGTTTTCCCCAAGGCGGAGGGGAGAACAGCTGCCCCCCGCCCCCAGCGCGCCTGCATGGCTCCTCTCCCCCGGAGCGCCCCTGGAAAATAAAATCCGCCTCAGGCCAGGTGACGTCCCCCTGCCTCCGCCCTCACACACACGGGGAGCGGCAGAGGCGGGGGAGCTCCCGCCTGTGGGAACATGGAGGGACCCTCGGGCCCGGCGGAGGAAGGGGAGCTGCCGCTCCTCACCGTCAAGCACGAGCTGAGGAACGGTGAGCGGGGCGGCCGGGGGAGGTCATGGCGGGGGGGGGGAGGTGTCGGCGGCGGGGCGCTGAGGGGAGCGCTTCTGCCTGAGGGGAGGGCGGCGGGAAGCGCGGGGGGTGGTGGAGGGGGCCCGGGCTGCCGGGACTTAGGGAAGAAGTGCTGAGGAAGGAGGTTCGAGAGAGTTGATCGGGACCAGTAGGGAAATCTCGGTGAGGGAAAGGAGGATGAGCTGAAAGACATGGGCGGGAGCGTGTGAGATGGGGTCCCTTATTTTATTTCTGAAAAAAGTATTTCAGTTGGACTTCTGCGTATTTGGCTCCCCTGTCCCACTTCCCCAGTGGTATTTGATGCTTTTGAAGGAGATAAGGGTTAGCCATTCTTTTTTTTTTTTTTTTCCCCCTAAATTGTATGTTTGACTTTTATGGCTATGTCAGTATTGGGGGGTGCGGGGGGGACTGTTTGTTACGGTCCTAAATGATGTCGTTTTATGTGACAGCTTTTCTCTGACCTCGGTGAAATGCCGGAATTGTAGGGAGGTGAATGTGCCAACATGTAACCGCAGAGTTATCTGGCTTTTCAGTCTATGAATCTTGTAGCTCAGTAGTTACTGGAAGACTCTCTGGACAAGTAGTTCCACATGTGAAATATATATGACCTTTCAAGATACAACAGAAATGCTCTGTCGTAGGTTGTTGTGTTGGGGAAGATCTTTACATATTTTTAATAGGGACTCTGTTTCTCAGAAGTTTCCAGGCAACTTGAATACTGCAGTAAATCTACATTTTACTGTTAATTTAGAAGTGCGTGTAAAACATAATCAGGATGTATATTCTCTGTATTTATTAACAATGGAGGTGCTATTAACCCATGTCCTTCATTCCTTTTCTCTCATCTTTATTCTCCATGATGAAGTAAAAGTAAGTGTTAATGCTGTTCATCGCAAAAGTTTGAGAGAACTGCCCCCCGGGTTAATATATTTGACATTGTCTAATGGGCCGATGGGGAAGGCAAGTGGTGGTGCTGGGTCTCTTCGGTCGGGTTCAGCCTTCTGTGTCCGTCCCCCCCCCCCACCCCCGTCACTTGGATCTAGGGGCTCAGTGGAGGTGCCCCAGCGGAACGGAGCTATCACTGCAGCTAAACAGGTAACCAGGGAAAAGCAATTGACCGTAGTGGTGGAGTGGATTTAATATTAACCTGTCAGTTACTGCATGCGAGTTCTCTTTGTTGAAAGTCACAACTCCATAGTCTTAGAAAAGAAAAAAAAAAAAAAAAAAAGGCACTCTTCCTGATAGCTACGCAGAAACCAAAGGGACTGTAGTTTCCTTCTTTCAAGAAGAAGCAAAAGAGCTGGTGGAAAACATACTTGTCTCGTTGGGTGTTGCTAGATTTCAGTGTGCAGGAGAAAAAGGAGTAAGGGGAAAGGAAATGGAACACATTTATTCTATATATTTACCTAGCTATGTCTAGATTTCTTTTATAAAAGTTAAGACAGCACATATCCCTGTGCGATAGTTATTTAAAGATAGTTTGAGGAATAAACACATTCATATAAACTAGACAAAGAGCTGTCTAATATGGCACAATAAGCAATTTTCATTTTGATCCTGGCCTTAAAGCTTTATAGATTCAGGAAGTACCGATACTTGCTTTTAATTTAAAAATTCTCAACCTTGTTTGTATCTTTTTAAGCTTCTGAAATTCAGCTTAATAGGAATCAGTTGCTTTTCCCCTCCTCATTCTCTTCTCCTTATTAAGTATTTAGAAAACTCTGCTTTCTGAAAAATGCTTTCTAGCAATGGCTTGTCTATTTCTGGAGCATTAGGGTGGAGGAGGGAGCTGCTCTGTCATGTACTCTTGGGAGACTCCTACTCCTGAAGGTGTCAATAGTGTCATTGCCATGCAAGACGTATCAAGATACTGTTTCAGAACTTGTCTCTACACAATGCACAGAGATATGATAATTTGAGGAGAAAAATTGCAGTCAACTTCTGTTGATATAGAAATATATAAATAATCTATAGGATACTTTGGATATTTTTCTTGGTTTTTTTGTACTGGCTCTGGCTGTGTGGGTGCCTAGCTGCTGGCTAGGGTCAACCCACCACAGTTTTAAAGCGTGCAGCGTGATTATTTACTTTTGCTTCATTTCGGGAAGAGGGTGAGGGGACATGCAAGAACTGGAATTGGAGCCAGAGGATCTTTGTTGTTTTTAAATACTGAGGCTGTAGGCCATGAATATCCTTTTAATGTGCAATTTGTTTAGATTCTAGTGTTCTCCTCTTGTCTGTGTTCTTTCTTTGATGTTGCTAGCTCTGTGACTAATTGAATGATTTAGAATTACATATCGAAAGTAGCTGTCAGTTGGCAGATGAAAAATAGGTCAGTCTCCACAGTGCTTTGAAAGAATGTACTATTGTGGTAGAAATAGTGGCTTCTTTGAGAAGGGAGTGTCTCATTTTCATATTGTGGAAGTTGTTGTTTGAACGTCTTGATAACAAACTCAAAGTACAAAGAATCATATATTCAAATCAACTAAATGCAGGTGAACCTACAGTTATACTTTGCATTTGCAATTAGTTAGGTCTTGGAATTGCTCTAAAAATATTAAACGAGTTAGAGACAGGCATTGATTACGGTCAAGGGAGTAAGTGAACATACTATAAAACTTGAATTTAAGATGAAATGAATATCTTCAAGAATGAAACAGATGATTGTTGTTACCTTCAAGCAAGTATTGCGGCATATGAAAATGCACAGTTAGAGCATATGCAGTGCTATTTCTACACAGCTCCCAGCTGATTGTTAACCCTATCATACCATGGTTTGACTTCTTTTAAACTTTGACTTTGAAATTACAGTGCTGGCTTTGATATGTAGGGTCACCCTTAATTTTAGCTCTATATCCCTTATTTTTAGGGCCCTGAAACTCCTCTGTTGCGTGACCAAAAAGCAATTGCTGAAAAAAACATCACTTCATAGATTGGGTCTGTGATAGGGAAGGAACTGTGGTGCATAACACTTGAGTGCCCCTGTGAGATGCCATGTGATATGCTGTATTACAAATACTGGGCACTGCTCTGTGTATATATATTTTAATAATGATGCAAAGAATCAGAATGTCCCCCTACTGCTGGGGAGACTGTAAGCATGCATGTGCTTCAATGATTGTTCTTTCAGTTGGTTGTTTCGCAGATTAGACACAGAAGTGACTTTTAGGACACATTTCAGTTAATAATGATTTTCACCTAACATATTTAGCAACTTTTTTCTTTCTTTTTCTTTTCCTGTCACACAAACCATTTCTTCCTCAACAGAAACCTCACAATTTAGCCACTTCAGAATAGTCACCATATTTCTTTTCTCACTTTGGGAAGGAAATGAGGTTTTGGGGAAAGTGGAATCACCTTCTCTTTTTTCAAGAAGTAGAAGAAAAAAAAAGCCAAAGATCAAATGGTAGGAAGTGGTGACTGCCTCTTGATCCTCACTGAAGCTCTCCAGTGAAAGTCATAAATAAAGGAAATTTTCTGCAGCATCTGTTTCTGGAGTCTTGTAAAGGAAAAGGTTTTATTTTTTGAAGGCTAACCTCAGATTTAGTACAACTTCTAATATTTTTGGAGACTTAAGAAGTTATGTATTATCTACAGTGAAAAAAAAATATCATTGCCTCTTCGTATTTTCTGTTTCTTGGTAATGCTGTGGAACTGAACAATGGCTAATGTAAAGCCTATAAGAGGAGAATTTTTGTATGATAGGGAAGGATATGGGCAGAGAGGGAAAGACTTGTGATGTAGGAAGATGAGAAGGAAATAGAACTGTTAACAGCCACCTCCTGTTGGCTTCTGCCGTAGCTCTTGTTTTTGGGAAAAAATAAGGATCAAAAGATCCTGAACCTTCAGTGTATGTGACTAGGTAGGAGGTTGCCTGTCTTGCAGCATGCATGTGCACTCCCTGCTTTGCCCAGTGAGAGGCAGGGGTTAGCAAAACTGGTATCTTGAAAGGAGCTTCTGAGACGTTCCATGAATGTTATGGTCAATAATATCTGTATATATGTTGTTTGTTTTGATTTAAGATGTTGTTCTCTTCCTTTTGGCAAGTCAATTTTGAAGGGGTACTGGATTCATTTTAATGCTATCACAAACTTTGGGCTAAAGAACTTGCTTTAGTTTGCAATTTGTCTGACTGTAACGTGACATGCGAAAAGGCATGTGCAGCCCAGAAGTCTATGTAGCGATGGGCTGCAGGGCTCCAGAGGCAGAAGAATTTGGAGCTTCCACTTGAGTCAAATAGTCTAGCTTATAATTCAGTATGAAACTATAAAAGGCTTCAGACAATAAATACATGGACTATTTGAAGGGCTTCCTACTGCAAATTCTTAGTTACCCCTTCTTGAATGAAAACTTAAACTCGCATGGATTTATTTGTAAACTGTAAGGTTCATGTTACATCATAAGGCATTGTGAAAATTCCTATGACTAAAAAACATGATGAATCATGCATTAAATAGAGTATTCAACCTTTGCTATGGAGCTACACCTGTCACCTCTACCTCTTTTTTATTTTTAAAATGAAATGTTCGTATGAAAGTTTAAAGATACTTTTAAATTTACATTTTCTGTAAGAGATTTTTTTTTTTATTTGACTCTGTGTACTAATTCTGTATATTGTTTAGCGATCAGGAGAGATTAATAGCTGAATATTTCAAAGCTTGGATTGCTTTTCTACTTTTCTCTTTTGAGCACTAAAGTATATGTGTTCTCATATTGCTTTTGGAAGTATAGAGTGTTTTAAGAGAGTAAGTTTATGAATCATCCTTAGTACAACTGAAATCTCTGGATTTTACTCTTTACAGAATCAATACTTTTAAAAAATGTCTTGTAGTTTAGGCATTTATTGTTATTTATCTTCTGGTAACTTTGATTATGATAAGCTTTGATTACGAAGGAGGAGAATGACTATCGATCCTTCCCCTCCCCCCCGCCCCAGCTTTGGAATCTAACAAACCTGGCTAAAATTATCTGTAAAAGGGTCTGGCACTATTGCTCATTTTGCTTTCATTGCTTCAGTGATATTCTGTAAAATGTCTAATACAAATGAGGACTAGTCACAGTCTTCATTGTCAGCCTGTTGTTTAGTTTTGTTCTAATGTATTCTAAATGTGATGGTTTAAAAGCTCATGCTGGATTCCACGAAAGAGTTAGAAGACTTATATGCCACTTTAATGCACTTTAGGATTTTATTCAGGAGGCAATTCAGAAAACACTTGCCAGAGTTGCTTAAACATATGAGAAAGCCTGGGTATCTGAGGTTGTGATTTGCAGCTATATTCTTCATGTAAATATTTCTGTTGGATCCCCTTCATTGCTTGGCATCATTTGATATCTTATGGTAAACATTCTTTCTTTCTTTCTTCCACTCTTTTTTTTTTTTTTTTTTTTTTAACCATTATACGATTGTAATAATGAGGTGCAAGCTCTGCTAAGATTTCTTTGCTTCTGACCCATTCTGTAGATAGGCAGATGACCTGGTTTATGAAGCACTCACGTTACACACAGTCACTTTATTTGTTTTTGTGTTTTGTTTTGGGATCTATTGTGGCTGTTTCCTCTTCCCATTTTTTGGTGATATCTGTAAATATTTTATGCTGGCTTGGCCAGATGGTTATAAAAGCTTTACCTGAGAGGGGATAATTATTAAGCTTCCTGGTTAATGTCTGCATAAACTAATATGTAAATACCTTCCATCAACATTTGTCAGTTGCTTTTCTTTTGTTGATAAACTAATCTGCATTCTGTTACTTTTAACACTGTGTCCAAAGTGCCTGTGATTGAATAAACTGTATTTTTTTCTTGAAGTGTTGTACTGATTTCTGATGATAGAGAAGACCAAAGCTGATTATATCTTGTACTTAGGTATAACTTCTTGTTTGAAAAGGTATGCACAATCTTTAGATATGTTATTTTGATCAGACTGTTTCAACTCTGTTCAGCATTAGATTATCTATAGTAACTTTATTCATTACCATCTTGTCTAATTACGTTTGGGGTTTTTTTGGCTATTATGCGATGTATAGTGTTACTGCACATTAAGCTTCTAGCTAACCACGGAGGTGCTTCTAGGTTGAATCTTGGTGACCTCATAGTGATTCATCTCACAGTAACGACAAACCTCATAGCAACATCGCCTCTGTAATAGCAAAAGGGTTATTGCTGATGAATGCAAATAGATCTTAACATGGAGCATTTTCCAATTCACACTATTGTGAGTCTGGATCGTTGATCTTGGATGTCTGCACTTTTATCTTTATTTCAGCTTCTGATGTGCAAATGATAACTTCGGTGGGATAGTCTTCCGCAGCTTAAGTCTATTTTTGTAATGGTAATGATAGTTTCCTGTCATGTTCCCCACAGCATTTCATGCTTCTGAATTTCCACATACTGTATTCAGCTTAGCTAGTACTTCAGGGGTCGTTGYCATCTCTGGCTGTGTAAAGTTTTGGCTTCCAGGCCTTCTAGAATGGGATTAGCAGCTTTGAGATCTTGAGATTTTTGAGACCAGTCAGATGGTCGTCTCCTTAAGCATCCAACATTATAAAGAATGAACAGTTGTCACCCCAGTTATCTTAGTTGTGATCCTAGAGTTCAGAATAACATGAATTGCATTTTCTCTTCTTTGATGTGAGTTCAGAACTGTGTGCATGTTTTATTTTTGCTCTAAATTCTTTTTTGGCCTAAGAAAAATGCAGGTAGTCCTTGAGATGGTATGCTTTTCAAATTCCATTTTAAGTTTGTAAGATAGTTCCCTATCCTGATTAAATGGTACTCTTGTTCAGTGACCTGACAATTACTAGTTGGTGATGGTCTGTCAGATTTCAAGGACTGTGGAGTATTTTTCACTTCCCTTCACAAATAGTTCTCAGTTGCTGTAACCAGTTACAATTAAAGTATAATTTTATATATAGTAGAAAACCAGTATAATGTCCTAGATGCATTTTCTTCAGTGTCTAACAAGCAATAGTTATATCGTTTCTGTTATGTAGGGTTTTTTTTTTCCCCAGAAAGGAATGTGCTAGTTTTGCTTAATTTCAAGGAAAAACACCCACTCTTCACTCTGAGTAAGGGATAATCTCAAGTTTGTGTTCATATAACTTTGAAAACAGCATCTGTTCTTTGTTGCTGTGACTTAAAAAAGTAGATCTGTTAGGTGAGTGGAGATGGGCTATTCTCTGAAGTAAAAGGTTAGAATCAAGTTGATCTTGGTACCAGACACTAGGCACCTAGTAGCTTGAAATATTAGAGTGTATTCTGTCCTGCTTTTCTTCTTGCTTTCTCTATTCTGCTTTAAATTGTCTGACATTCATTGTTCTACTCAATAAAACAGGAGAGCTGGTCTCATGTTGCAGAAAATAGCAGAGACAAGTCGCAGCTTTCAGGCAGAGCTGTCTTTGAAGGTTGCTTGATCTAGTTCAGTAGAGAAGGCTCTAGTTTCGTTTGTCTGCCTCAAAACCTGTATGCAATGGAATCCAGAAACAGAGGACACAGCACGTTTTAACTTGAAAACAGCTGCTGTTGAAATACTATTTCTTAAGATCATAAAAGTACAATTAAAAGCAAATATAGTCATTACACAGTACCAGCTTGCACAGTTCTTGGTTCACACTTGCCTGTCTCAAAGTTCAGATATAGTGCAGGTGACAGTCATGTCTCTTACGTCATCTGGAGATCCTTCATCAAGCAGAAGTACTTTGTTCTGGTTCCCAGAGTTAAACAGACTGTCCTATTTCCAGGGGGCTGAGAATGATGATACTAATCTTCATGCATTGGTGTCCCTGCATGGAGGTTTGTCTTTGCAGTGGGAGTATTTCTAGATATTTGCTTTCTTTTTGCCTTTAGAGGTGATAATTGCTACCAGTACCACTATTTCCTCTTTGTTTTTACAGATGCCATGATGTCTTGGCCTTTCCCTTTAATCTTTGTTTCTGGGTTGATCTGTTGTATCTCGCTGTTGCCCTCAGCTGCATACCCTCCTTCTTACTGTGTTGGTCCAATGCTGATTACTGTGGACTACAGTAAAAAAATCAGTAAATGGGAGCTTTTCCTAATTGTGCACCTATGCAGTTAGCTTGTGTCCTAGAAGACAGCTTTCTGCTTTTTCTTCATGATGTATCATCATCCTTTATACTGCTGTGTCATGCGTACCTTCAGATCATTTGTGGAGAAACTCTCGTCCTGTTGACTTGAGCAGTACTTTCTTCCTGTCCAAGCTTAGTTCCCTTTCCTTGGTACTCTTCAGCTGATGTGTCAACAGACTTGAAGAAAAAGGGCATGGAGAAGTAAATTTTCTGTTTCCAAAACTGCTTTCCTTGCGTTCAATTCTTAAATTAACAGCTTTCCTAAAGCCACTGTTTCTGAATGGCATCTTTGCATACACTGACATGTTATGGTACTATTTGCTAGAAATACTGCTAGCTGGATGCTAGAGTGTACATGCTGTTGTACTCCTGACAGATACATTGTCTTCATGCAGATTGCACAGCCAGTTGTTGGGTCAGGTTCTGATACTAGTCCTAGCGTGGCGATGTCTGTGAGGTGGGAGAAGCCT
The DNA here is from genome assembly GCA_030449065.1 of Oceanodroma leucorhoa. Lineage (NCBI taxonomy): Eukaryota > Metazoa > Chordata > Aves > Procellariiformes > Oceanodroma > Oceanodroma leucorhoa. The sequence goes on along the minus strand of JASVER010000027.1, from coordinate 3,864,175 downwards.
TTAACTGTCCTGTAAGTGCTAGTAGCAGTGGCCTTCTTGTTGCATCCTTTAAAGCCTCTCAAACTTGGAACATTGTCTTGTAATTCCTTGTGGAAGGTCCTCCAGCAGTAGTCATTTGGGTTCCTGGGAGTGACTGGTGAATAGAATAACTGATCTTTGGGGGTTTATGCTCCTGAAAGCAAGTTGAAGGAAATCTTGGTATGACGACGCTTGTTCTGGAGAAGCTGCACCTCATCTCAGCTAGAATGTCAAAAAGCGCTGTGCCTGGTTTCAGCAGGTGAAGACAAAGAACTGCTCTAGCAGTGTCATTGGAAAGAATGTGGCACAAACACAAGCTCTTCAGCTTGCTTTTCTCGGGGTATGACTGCAGAGATGGACTGAGTGCAGCAACTGAGGCTGTTGGAGCAAGCCATTGCCAGCCGTGGCAACATTGGGAGAAGCACTTTCTGGGAGTTATTAATCTTTTCTTGTAGCTTTAAAGATTTGTGGGTTTTGTGTGGTGGTTTTTTTTGTTTGTTTTGTTTGTTTTTTTTTTTCTATTAAGGATAATTCTACTTCTTGCTTTTGTCCTGGTTCTGACTGGGACAGAGTTAACTTTCTTCCCAGTAGCTGGAGGGGGTGCTGTGTTTCGAGTTTGTTAATGAAAGGAACGTTGATGGCCCATTGATGCTTTGGTTGTTGCTGGGTGGTGCTTGCACCAGGACTTCTCAGCCTCCCATGCTCTGCCAGGTGCAGGGGGAGCTGGGGGGTGGGGGTGGGGAGGGAGCATAGCCAGGGTGGTTGACCCAGCTGGCCAATGGAGTATTCTATACCATGTGACATCATGCTCAGTATAAAACTAGGGGGTATAGGGGGGGCCTCTGGGGTTTGTCTYGTGGTTCATTTGGAACACGTGGGGTGTGAGCAGTTGCATTGTGCATCGCCTGTTTTGTATATTCTGCTATTGTTGTTACCATTGTTGTTATTACTGTTCTACTTTGTTTTATTTCCATTATTCAACTGTTTTTATCTCAACCTGGGGATTTTCCTTCGTGTGCCCTCCTGATTCTCTCCCCCATCCTACCCGAGTGGAGGGGTGGTGAGCGAGTGGCTGCGTGGTGTTTAGTTGCTGTCTGGGGTTAAACCACAATAGCTTTATAGGGCATAATTCTGAGAAAGAGTTTGTATGTCTCAAGTGTCCTATCATACCTCGATGTGTTATGCAGCACCTTTTAGCTATCTGATCTTGTGGGATGGCTTTTTTCCTCAGTATAATGCAAAAAGAATGAGGTGGGACTTATTTTATAGTGATCATATGCTTATTTGTGATGTAGTTTCCCATTTTACTATGAAAATAATATTACAATAACCTTCAAGATATTTGATATTTTTTTTAGGATAAGGCAATTAAACATCCTAAATGGAAGTAAAAATGGGATTAAGTRGATAGTGCAAAATTACAGCTCACATTGAAAAAAGTACATAATTCAAACTAGGTGTCACTCAGCTTTTTACTGTGTAACCTTATGAAAGTGGGAAAGGTTTTACTAATGTTATTGAACGTGGAATACAAGTTAAATTGAGTTTATGGTACAGTTTAGATTAGTGGGTTGAGTTTGGGACTTGATTTCTTTTTAGGACTATAGCCAGCACTACAAATCTTAGGCGTGTTGCTGGAGGTGCAGCGTTTTTCTGTTCCACTCTCTGTCTTCCTATGCAGTTCCAAGAATGTGACAGGATTAAATGACTGTTTTGCTTTCTAGAAGAGTGTGTAATTGAAAAGCTTTCTGCTGGCAGATCTTAAAGGTTGTGAGATGTTAAAACCTTTCTGGAGTACTCCATAATGGAAGAGCCAAATCAGTCGATTTCTCAGTGAAAAATTTCTCCCCACTCTGAATTCAGCACTTACTTAGCTAGTATCCAGACAATTTCTATGTCCTGAATCTCCTCAGTGACATCCACTGCTTCATTAAAATTGTGGACTACTCTAGCGCTGATCACTTTAGGATAGTCCCTGAATCCTGCTGTCCCTGACGGGAAAGACACTGTTTTGAAACGGTATACATTGAGTACCATTCTCAGTACTTGTTAAGAAGAGTAATATGTAATATTAAGTTGCTTCAAGACAGACTGCTTTATGACTGTGACATGACGTATTGTAGTTATATAGACACTAACTCAGTCTAGATTTGCCTTACCTGCTATTACTCCTTTCTTGGCATGTGAGTGCATCTTCCTTACTGCTGACTTCAGTAATGACTGTGAGGTAGCACTAGCAACAGTATTTGTTCTATTTGCAGTGAAAATAGTACAGCAAGCTTCAGTTCAACTCCTGTGGTGCATATTGCCTCATTGATTTGTTAATTATTCTGGTACTGTCTTGCCTAGTACACGTTATTAAAATGGAATTGATCACAAAAGTAGTATTTCTCTAATAATAATTTCATTTTGTTGTGTGTGTTTGTGGTTTTTTTTTTTTTTTTTACATGTAGTATTAGGATAGCTTGTAGATTCCCTTAGATTTGCAAAAATCATTGTCATGTGTACTTCTGTTTCTACCAGAAAAAATCCTGAAAGCTCTATTAGACTTTATAATCTGCCAGTAATTTCAATTGGTCTCTCTGCACTTATTCCAAGTTTGATTAATCCTTCATAAAGATGAATGATAAGAATTGAAAATAATATTTTAGATGAGATTTCATCAGTGCCTTGCATGAGAGCACTAATGTTACCCTATCTCAACTAGATGCATTTTGTGTATGTGTACAGATTCCTAGGTTTGTTGGAATAAGTCACAAATTTGCTCGTTCATTTATTTAGTGTTTGGATTTTTCATACTTGTTCCTCCTTTGTCTTTCTGAAGCTAAGTTTTCTGTTTGTTTTGAGTTGTTGAGTTACTGCAGTTCTGTGAGTGTAGATTAACTATACATTTTGATAATTAATTCAGAAAGCACACTGTCTTAATAAGGTTTCTTAGAAATACCAAATGATAATTTCTGTTGATAGGAGATGCTGAAATTAACTTACACCGTCAAAGAGTTTTCCTCTTTTGRTTAAGAGGTCTTTGTACTTGAAATCTGTGGTGCTGCTACTGAAAGCTGCTTGCACATCTTTCCTAAGCCTCTTTTTCTTCTTTTTATTTWTTTTTTTTTTAACTAGCCCTTAGACATACTGTTTGGCTTGAAGTTGCTCTTTGAGAGGCATTCTTTTAGCAGCCATGCTAGCTTATGCAGCTTCTGCTGCTTGATGCTGCATTCTTAATTGTGCTAGTAAAACTGCTTATGCAGCTGCTCATTAAAGAGGGTCAGGGACCTGAACTTGGTTAAGAATAATCAAACTTAGTTACTTTTTGCCTTACTGCTTTTAATCTGAATCATTTCAATGAGCAGCTTTGCTGAGTGGCCTGCAGTCATATTGATGCAAATGGATGGATAATATTATGATAGGAATGAAAGATGGAAAAAATAGGAACTGCTTAAGGCTTTCTTTTAGCAGCTTATAAAAGAAAAAAAACCACAAACCAACAACAAACCAACCCACCACAATTCCTTTTTTAAATAGGGCTCTTTACTTCCCTGCTTAGAAAAATGCCTGTTGGACAAAAAAAAATACTCAAAGTGGTATAGATTTGCATAAATGTAGAACCTCCTCCTCCCAAACTCCCCAACAAATGAAACAACTCTGTAGCAGCTTAGATTTTTCCAGACTTGTTGGTTATGTAGACTCAAGGTCTTTCCTACTGGCTAGTAGTCGAGAGTCTTTATGGGTTTAGTAATCCTATATGAACTGCATGAATAGTTATTAGAGCTCTGCTTATGTCCTCCAAGCACCATATAATCCAAGAACATGAGAGTATTCAGGGTGATAGGGCTAAGGGATGACCTGATTGCTGTCTATAACTATGTGATTAGAGATTACAGACAAGGTGGAACTAGACTCTTCTCAGAGATGCCCAGTGATAGGATGAAAGATGGTGTATACAAGCTAGATGGGCTTCAGTTATTATTCTGTGATTTTATACCTCTGGGAACACTGATGTCAGCAAGAAAATTGCTCTCCCTTGCTTTTCAAGTTAAAAGAATACAGTATGCAACTGGAATGTCCTTTTAGTGCTGCTTATTTCATTCATCTGCTAGCTTGTTTTTACTGAAGCTGTAGTAATATGTCAGAATGATGTTTCAGTGTACTACATCTGATGTGATTTTTTTTTTTTCCTTCAGCAAATTTGACAGGCCATGCAGAGAAAGTTGGCATTGAAAACTTTGAACTCCTGAAGGTTCTTGGAACGGGGGGTAAGAAGAACTATTTTTCAAAGTTGAATGTTGGAAGTGTAGTTTTGTTTCCTAGCTGAGGTTTTCATAATTAGAACATTCCTTAGGAAGATATACCACTTTTGTATTGCATAGCATGATTTTCTTCACTTTTTTTCTGATAAATATTGTGCAAAATTGGAGGTCACGTGTTCTAGCTTACAGCACTTTTGAAGATGCAGTTTTTCAAAAAAATGGAAAATAAATGGCTTGAGACTTGTGACAATTTAATACAGTTTGTGAAAAATCTGATCTAAGTTAAGGCATGATCGTGATAATTTCATTAAATTTTCAGACTATGTTTTCATGAATTTCTGGAAAAAAACAGTAATGTTAGTATGTTATTGAATAGGATGCTCCACTCTAACTATATGTTTTAGAGTTGGTGTTGGCTCTACTAGTCTTTTTCTATTGAAATCCCAGTAATTTTTAAGATGGAAAATGTTCTCTGTGTATTGTGGATTTCAGCACAATGTTGGAGATTTATAGGATGTTTTAGGATTGCTGACTGTAGCCAATAAAAAATAAGCTTTTTTTTCTCCTTTGTTAAAGGGACACACACACACAGGCCCGTACACAGACCAAAAGTAATGGCTTTTATTCTTCTTAGTGTGTTTGTGCATTTTTATTTTTTTTTTTTTTCAGTATTAACATCAGATGCAGCGTTGGGTAGATTGGGATAATCATGAGGGTGAACTATCATTGAGGTCTGTAGAAGTTATTAGTTATGATACTAAATTTTGGATGTTATCAGTCATTACTGGCTAGTGGTGAGGCTATAACTGCACAAGCTGCTCCATCACTGGAAAGAGCAAAGCGTTTTGATTTTCACATATAGCTGTCATGCAGATTCTTTCGTAAATTCATTAAGCCGCTGAATCACCCGAGAGTATATTTTTCTGTTTGTGAAATAATTTTTTTAAAACTTAAATTTAACAGGCTTAACAACTCAACCCTTGCTGTTAAATTTGAGTAGTTAGTGGTAGAGGCAAGGAAGCTTTAGTATTCATAGATGTATATTGCATATTCATAGGTAGAAGCAGCTATGCTGTTCTGAAGTGGTCAATATTGGTCTGAGTGGGGTTGACAAAAATGAAATTACTTATGTAATTGTATGTAATTATGTACTCATGTAATTGCATGTAAATGCATTTATGTGAGGATGTCTTTCTCTCCTGCTGATGGAAACATTGGCTGGATTTTTAATAACACGTGTGTGTGTGTATATGAAAACAAGTCCCATACCTGAATTTTTTCCTTTTTCCTTACCACTGCCATTAGTCTGAGATCACCTTAATATTACAACTATTGCGTTTGGAATACAAAGTAAGTTTTGGTGGTTTCCTAAGTGTCAGTCTTCAAGTTCAGACTAGTAGTAGCCTGATCTCCTTCTACTGTCTTTAGGTAGTACCTCTGAAGCACCCCTTTTGGTGCTGTTAAACTCTTGTCTGTCATTCATTACTACCTTCCATGCCCTCTCTTCATGAACAGATTAGCCAAATTTCTCTTGGCCTGGGATACTCTTAAGCATAGCAGGTATTCCTTAGGCTCATAGTGCAAAGCTATCCTATTCATTCACGTTAGCAGGATAATTTTTATGAGTGACCCCTTTCAGAAAAGGTTACTTCAATGGGTTGACAATGGGATTGACAGTGTGTATATCTGAAGAAGAAAAAGCTGAGGAAGCATGCCTATCTGTCTTCATCCTGATTTAGTAATTACGTTGCTCTGGAAACATCTTCTGTCTTAGACTTCAAACTATTTCAAGAACTGACTAAAAGATTTCTGCAAACTTTAGGAATCCAAGGACACCTTGGGTATCCAGGAATGGCATTTGTAGGAAGAGTAATTTTTTTTTTTTTTTTGTCAAGGAAATGCTAGTTGCACTTTTTAATATGTAATTTCAATCATAGCCTGAGGTTCTTGCTTCGGAAATCTAGACCATCAGGGCAGTCAAGAAGCTTTGTTCAGTCTTAAGCATATCACAGCTAAGACTAGTGCACTAGGTGTGTCAGAGGTTGTTGCTTGCCAATTAATGGATAGCATTAAATGCAAATGACCTGATCAGAATGGAGCTAGTTCTGTTTGCTTTTGGGGAAGTGACCATCTATGAATTGTCAGTATTTGCAGTAATATGGAATCGCTGAAAATAGGACTGGAGTGAACTTGAAGAGGTCTTCTAATTGCTTGGCCCAAGGCACAGTTACAGCTGCATCATCCCTGAAAACGATTCGTTCTTAAAAGCCTCCAGTAGTAGAGATTCTACTACCTTCCAGGATGTTCTTGCTGAGGATGTTTAATTTCCTAGCTTGAGAAGCATTCTGGGGATTGCAATAAGCAAAAATCTCCTCTCATCCTTGCAAGAGGTTTCTGAAAGGACATTATTTCTCAATAGGATATACCTGTGTTAAGGCATTTCTGCTGTAAATATCATCCAACAAAATTCTGATGCAGCTCTGAACACCATCTTCACTTTCAGTGTATTTCTAATTGTTATGGTCAGAAGAGTTTCTGTGTCCTTTTCATTGACTCGACAGAGCAGAACGGAAACTGAAGCAAGATATTGGCCATTTGGCTAAAATGATCCTGAAATGTTCTACTGTGAAATAAATTTTTGTGAGTATTGGGCCTACTGTTAGAGAACTGCAGAGAACTTGTATAAATTGACTCTGGTGCTGTTAGTTTAATAACATACAAACCCCTTTGTAAAAAACTAGTTTTTAAGAAGTTCTAGAACTGCCTTGTCAATAACAAGAGTTATTGTGCAAGCACTCCATCTTAAGTATGGAAAACCAACTTAAATGCTGTAGACCATGCAGTATCTGCTGCATGTGAAAAGTCTGGGGCTATATATTCAGTTATTTAGCGATCTTACTGACTGTATGKTTTTTTTTGTGCAATATACCTTGCTTTTTTCCTCACAACTTCCATAGCAGAGAGATTATTTTTCAAAAACTTCGTAAGACTCTAATCACCTGTTTGCATGCAAACTTTGCTACAAGATCTTAAGTGTACTGTGTCATGAGTTGTGGGGTCCTGTTTAGGCTTGCAACTTCTTGTTCTCATACTTGAATTGAGATTGGAGGAGTKAGTATGATTACTCTGACTTCTCAGTTCTTTGTACCAGAATATGTTTACTTGGGGCAATGAGGAAAAAGCATAAATAAAACTGGCTATAATCACAATAACATTAGTCAGAAATATTTGGAATAGCAGGCTCTTATTGCAGACTTGTCTTAAATGACACTGTACAGGAGTAAAACCTCATTTAGAACTTGTGCTCTCTTGTACAAAACTACTCATCTGCATTTCAGTTGTCGTCCTTAGGCTTGCTCTCACAAAAAATGAGGAAAAAATTCAGATGATATTTGCATGCCTTCTGTATTGATAATTAAGAGTCTGAATTCTCTTGTTCTGTAGTTTTTATTCTATTAGAGTAAGAAAGGAGGATATTTTCTTCAATGTATGTCTAACTAATTTTTATCTATGTATWGTTGGCAATCTAATTGTGGTGAAGCTAAATGCCATCTCTCTAAACAGTAACTGCCTGTTGGCTAGGTTGCGAGTTGCAGGTGCGTATTAGATGCCTTTTACCTTTCAGCCAGGAAAAAAAGCTGATAATTTCATTATTTCAGAAATTTGAAATATTTCAAGTATTTTCAAGTGGGGGGTGTGTGTGTGGGGGGGTTGGTTTGTTGTGGTCTTTTTTTTTTTTCTTTCGCTTTTTTTTCTTCATTTTTAATCAGGGTCTATGGGGAAGGCAGGGTGATTCCTAGAACCTAGAGACCTCTCCAAACAGCTGTTGTATCTCCATTAGTGACTTGCCCCCATATTATGGGCAGGATGATGAGAGAACCATGGTGTTTTGGTTTTGGGGTGTTGGGTATTTTTGACAATTCTGAGAACTTCTCTGTTCTTTTACACTAGTAAATTCTATGAAGTTGGAGATGGGGCTGGGGGTTGAGGTCATCTTAGACAAATTGATTCACAGAGACAAAAGGGATACTATTGCTTTTTTGGGAGCAATTTAAAGAAAAATGAGGAAGAGGGCATCTGATGGCTTCTGTTTACATGTTGCTGTGTATTTTTAGGCAAGAGCTATCTTCACTTTGGCAGTSAAAGCCTTATCCTGGTGTGAGCTTTTAGGTATTGCTGATACTACTGTAATACAACTAATGCTAAATAGAAGCTGTGGTGCTGTTTAAAATTCTTCACTGTGGAGTTATGCAGCATGCAAAGTGTTTTCAAACTATCTGATACTTAAATGATCTACCGTAATGCAAAGCAGAAGATATTGAAACCTCACAGTCATATTAAGTGATGACTGTAGATGCTATTTTAACTAATTAGTGTTTTAAATACAGTCTGCTATGAAGCAATTGGAATAACTAAAGATACTAAAAATACATTAAATTAAATAATACCTTGCTTAAGTATATGTAATTGTGTAGTTTCGTGTAGACTTTTTCTCAGGTAACAGCAGTGAAGGTTTATTTAAATCTTCATTTTTAAGTTTTATTTTTTAAAAAAGACAAAAATTAAGATTAGTAGAAATAGTATCCTTGTGTACTGATGTTTCTCCTGTGGAAATGATATTTTTTTTGTGATAATATTTTCTTCATGCTGTGGCTTAGCATAATTTCATACTTATTTTCTTTAATTTGCATTTCTTTCTTTCTATCATTCCTTCGTCTGGTTTGTTCTTGTACACACTTTCTCAATTGGAAGCATGCTTGTTATATTTTGCTTTTTGGTGTTAAAAGAGTATTAGAGTATACATGTTCCTTTTTTGACCTGAGTCTCACAGGAAAAGACAAGGAAGCAAAAATCTGAGTTAGTAGCCTTTTAATCTGTGTTGGATCCTTTTATGTTGCTTTAAGGAGCTACTAACAGAATAAACTTCCCCACTGAAGAAATCAGTAACACTGTACATCACTAAAACAAAATACATGACAGTATGCCACTGTTAATAAAGTTGTTAATAATGTACTTGTTGCTCTGGGAGCAAATTATTGCTTACTTGACTTCTGACTTGCCTGTGTTCTACTCAGTATATGCTTTCTGTAATTCCCGTCTCTTTTTGTTTTCATTTCAGTCCTTTTCTCCTGCTGTTACTGTATAGCCTTGCTAATTTGGAATTTTCAGATTTCCTGTCCACTGAATTAATGTTTCCAGTTGTCCCTCCTATCTAGTCAAGGCTTTTTTTCCTGTGACATAAAAAACTAGTGTCTATTCTATAGRACAAGGTTACTTTACAGCAAAGTAATCTAATTGCTTGCCAAAGCTACAAAGGGAACAACAAGAGAAGGTTGCTGTATTGGTTTATGCATGCCCACTTGGCTTATTTGCTTCATTCTTTGTAAATGTGTTTTTAAAATAAAAAAATTGTCAAAAAAGAGTGCATTCTGGGTCATACATTTTTCTGCATGTAGATTATTGCTTTTTTTTTTCTCAGCTGTTGCTGCTTCTGATTTTAATAAATGCCACTTTCATTAAGTCTTTCAGCTGTGCTTAAGAAGAGACAATACAAGTGATTCCTGAGCAGCATAATTTGGTCTACTGCTTGAACTACAGACCACTAATAAAGACAAAAAATAGTGAGAAACAAGAATATAACTGCCATATATAAAAAAGAATATTTTATACATGATCTTTTGGAATTAAGTACTTATATGGGAAGGATATTCTCCTTATACGTGGAAGATACTTAGAATCTGAAGGATATATTCATATGAAGGGAAGAAAATTGGTAGGATGAATGTCAGATTTAAATAATCAGCTCAAAAATATTGTTATGCAAGAAGGTATAATGAAGTTCCATCTAAGAGGTCAGAAAGTATTCTGATAAAGTTGACTGAAATGAAGTTAGATCTTTCAAAGATATTGAAGAAAATATAAAATATTTTTCTCATAAAAGGAGGAGAAAGAAAAAAGTAGGGTTACTGTGCTCAGGAGAGTGAGCCAGAATTAGGGAGTGTCTAAAAATAGTTCCAAACTCCATTTTTTTACTTCAGTTTCTGCTAAGGGTAGCTACGATGAATACTGAATAGAAAGTGGGATGGCTAATCGGAGACAGAGTTTGGAAAAATGAAATTATTTTTCTGTACGAAGAGCAGACTGAAAAGAGGGGACTGTATTCAGTCTAAGAACCTGGACAAATTCTTCCCATTCATCCGTCCATTCATCAGAGAATTCTGAAAGAATCTGGACATTAAATTGGAGATCACTAGCAAAGATTCTCACTGGAACTAATGTCAGAGGTGGTTCAGTATAACTGGAGAGAATAGCAAATGCAATCCTACATTTAAGAAGGAAAGAAGGAAGTAAGAAGATGATCCAGGCAGCTATTGGTTAATTGTTCTGACTTCATCTGACTTCAGCAGTATGCAGTGCCTTCAAAGCAATTTTGAAGAAAATAATTTACCTTAATTCTTGTAATAATTAAAAATGAATGGCATGCTTATCCGGTGGTAGATTGCCTTATATATATATGAGGGCTTTCTTCTAAAAACTTACTTTCTTTAAAGAAGGAAAAAAAAAGTTATGCATGTATTGTCTGCCATACCTATTTACTGTAATAACATTACTTTTTTAAAAAAGCTTAAGGTGAAAAGCACAAAAGCAAAATGCTGATAGAAAGTACATTTTAAGATGCAACTTACCCTCTCCTGTCTCTCTCTGCCTTTCTTACCTATCTCTCACTCACTTGTTTAATGGGACAGGGAACTTGTTCTTGGGGAAAGAAGTCCATTAAAGATTTTTGCCTATCTGATATTTAAGGAAAGATGACAGAGAATGCTTCATCTTTTACAGTTTGGTGGTAGACAGTAAAAATCGGAAATGCTTGTTCAGAATGCAATTATTTGATCTTTGTTAAAGTTTTTGCTTGGCTTTTTTTTTTTTTCCTGTTTTAGCTGCTAGAGCTATATGCCTTTCTGAATTTGTCATATCCCAAATTTTAATTCATATGGACAGATACTTGCACAGTGAGAGTTCTGCCTCCAAATTCTTTAGGAAGATTAAATCTAAAGACTATATTAAAATGAAAAGTGCAGAGGAAAAGAGRTCATTAGGCATACATCATGCAAGAATACGGTGAAATTTATTCAAATCATTAAATACTTTGTATCTCTGAGCCTTTTCCTATTGTTGTGTCATGATTATTCTTACAATGATAGTAAAAAAGTAATTTAAGAAAGAGATGCAGCTTATATTAACACTTGAAAATATTGCTTTATAACTGCCTGTGTACAAATGTCAAGTTTTGGTCAATTTAGAAGTCCGCATAAACCATCCTCTGTGATACAAACAATAAGAATTGCTTGTCTTTTTCTCTGTAAGAATTAGCTGGCATGATGCAATGGCTTAATGTGCTTGCATTTATACAGAAAGAATAAAGAAGCAAAGGATACTTTATATTTTTAATTCCTTGTCTTTCAGCAAGTGTGTACTTTAGAATATTCTAATCACTTGCTGAATTGTTACTTAGAATGATATGTATTAATATGAATGTGTATTCATGAAAAAGGCAGTAGTGAAAGTTTTAACCCCCAGTTATATTTTTCTGTCTCACAAGTTAAGTGGAAATTTAGTATAAATTACCACTTTGATATAAATATACCAGTAAGAGTATTCTCATCTTACAAGCCTGATATCCATATCAATCTGCAACTGATTGATTTTTCTCTTTAAAATTTTATTTTATTGCTCTTAATAAACTGCAAGGTCAGTCTAACATAGTTTGTGTATGTATATGTGTGTGTGTGTATAGTATGTATTATATAGCCTTTTAGTTCTTCCATCATTTAAAAATTTTTTAATTAATTTTGGGGGTGAATATTTGGTGACTCTGTGTGTGTGTTTCTTTATGGGGGATATATTGCTGGCTAAATATTCCTGCCTTGGAAGTCGTTGAGGTATGCATCAGATTTTATGAGAATGAACATTAAAAGGTGTCTCTGAGAAATTAAAAAAGCTCTTCTGAAATAAGATTAAGTAAGGGTATTCTTTCAATTAGCTTATGTGCCTTCTCCTTGCTGCCACTCAAATGAATTGCTTTTGCAGTGTTGTCTTTTAAGTAGGTTTCTCGTGGTGATATCAGAGATTCTGATGTTGAATATATCATGAGTCATTTGATGAAAATAGTGCTACTTAAGATTTATTCTCATCAAAACTGCTGAGAATCCTCATCATTCTGTCAGTCCTTTTCAGATTTCTGAAGAAACAATTTGTACCATGGTAAAGCTCTACTTTGCAAATTCTTTTATGATAACACTGGTATAGTTTCTAGAGATTTCCTTACAGCTATTACACTTACTAGATAATTTTCTTCTATGCTGTATGTAAAGCTGTAGTAGGTGCTGTTAATATACTGCTAGCAATCTGCCACTTAAGATGCATTATTGTATGTTTTTATAAAGTGTGATTAAAGAGACAGGTAGCCAAGTATTAAAATCTAGGGGCTTTTGTTTATTTTAATTTAGCTTAACTTAATGTTCTCCAACGTTTCTGATAAAACTACTGTTTCCCAGGAACCTAAGGAGACTTCTGTTTAATGCTCTAGACTGGGCTTTTCAGAGAAGCACAAGGAAGTTCAGTGTCAAGCTCCAGCTGAAAATTGGTGAAAACTAAGGCTGCTCCGTTAAGCAGTTGAGAAATGCAAGCTAAGGCCATTCTCCACACTGTTTTTGTTGCGTGTTAGTAGAATGCAGAAGTGTTATCTACATTTTTTGAGAAGTAACTCCTTAAAAATATGTAAATGCTACTTTTGGAAGCAGTTTTTTTTAAACTAATGTTCTCAGTAGTAGGGGTCTGTTTTTTCAGATGCTAAAAATAATTTAACATCCAATATTGGAAAAATAGGTGAATAACATTAAAATTGTGCATATGTATAACAGTATCACTGTGGTCACAATATTATGGTCTGTACAACCTTGATTCAGATCACTTGTGTCTGTATGTCATGACAGGCTTTATGGCCCCTGCCTATTTTACTAAAGTAATCTTTTCACATCTATGGTTATCCATTTCTGATGACTAGCTGGTGACTATTGAGTCTGACTTAGATATACTTGAGATCTCGTAAGTACAATTAAAGTTGGGGAATGCAATATAATACTGAACATCCTGAAAAAGACTTCCAGGGTATCTCGCATTTGTCTCCCAAAATAGAAAGATAGGTTTACACTAACCTATTTTGACTCTGTTTGCCATTCTTGACAGATATGTTGTGAAAACTTACTTTATGAAAGCTCTGATTGAGAATGACGGGTTCTGTAAAGAAGGCAAGCATGATTCCTTAGGGTGTGATGAGTCAGGTAAAGAACTACTTAAACGGAATTGTTCATTATATGACCAGTATCATTTTTGTATACTGAATGAAGCAGAACTCAGTTTTAGGAAAAAACCACATGTCATTTGATAATTTAAAAYTCTCTATTACCTGTCTGGAAAAAACAGGGAAAACCTGGAGTTTCACATAATTACTTACTGGGAACAGTTTATGCTATAGCGTTTTTAAAGACCAGCTAAATTTGAGTGTCTCGCATCAGAACTGCATACCCTGTCTAGTATATTTACAGTTTTGAGATACTTGAGCATTCTCTTTGAGAAAGTAATGTGGAGATAATTATAGGGGTTAGACAAAACACCCAGCTGGTTCAGATTTCTGTCTCTCATGATGGCTTAAGGAGACCCTACAAGAACACGGAGAGGCATACAATAGTGGTTTCCTTAGTGAACTTTTAGCAGCCTGCAGTTGGGGTCTGCCTAAGCCAGAAATTTTCTTTTGCGTTTAGCAACACTTGGTATACTTTCCTCTCCCTCAAGGATTTATAGAAGAATTCTTTTATCCTTTTCTGTATTTTTTTAATGTTCTATACTTTTTTTTTCTGATGGGGGAGGGGAGCTGGGAACAGAAGAGAGGAGAGGCTGAAATGGTGTGCATCACTCAAGATACGAGCACACAAAGACTTCATACCACAGCATAAGGCATTTCTGGTTTTGTGTTGAAGGTTTGGGGGATGGTACATTTGTGTCATTTTTCCCTTTTGATACTCTCCTTGAATTTCTAGCATTCTGTTTGCTTTTTGGATTACCACTGGTGTTTTCTCATAGGGTTGTCTGTGGAAACTCCAAGTATTTTTTTTCTCAGTTATAACACTATGCACAATTAATTATCATACTTCACGCGGATTGCTCATTTACCTATTTGAAAATTTATCTGCCATTTTATTTTTCAGCTACTTAATATTTTGATACTGTGGTGCAGTTTTCAGCAGTCAGCTTTGATTTCTGTTGCAGTGGATAATTCACTAAGCCAAGAAAATCAGCTTCCTCACTGTTCATATATGACTGAATCAGGCGGGATGAATTCTTGTGGTGACCACCTTTCACTGAAAAAGCTGAATATTTATTTTTAACCTTTTGAGTTTTTATCTGCTAATAGAGCTCTTCATTCATAAGAGGACTCCCCTCTTTGCACCCATGATTGTTTAGTGTTTTTAAGACAAGTAAGGGAATTTAAGTAACTTGGAAATCTGAATAAGTCAACCATATAGTTGTTCCTTCTTCCTGATTCCTTTGAGCAATTATTAGTAGAAATAATTATCATCTACAAAAGTAACATTCTTTCACATAGTATCCTGTTTGTGTATGTACTAATTCTAACCTTTACTGTTTCTACAGGTTTGCGTAGTAAAGGTATTGTACTGTACTTGTGTACAGTTCCCAGGAGCCCTTTCTATTAAAAAAAAAAAAATCCATGTTTGCCAGTTCTTACTCCAGTATGGAGTGTATTTTTAACCAAATATGTAACACCTAGACTGAATAATTTAAAACTCTGGAAAGAGTACCTTTTGGTCCTGGTGACTATTTTTTTTACTGTGTTCAGAAACTTTCTTTTTGAGATCATTCCTCTAGTTTATTCTCATTTAAGTCCAGTATGGGAGCCTCAGAAAGTTCCTATGTACTGAATACTGATGGGAAGAATTCATTGGCTTTTCTATGGGTTTTTGGAACTTCAATGCTATAAAGCCAGTAATGAAAGCATGTAAGTTGTGCAAATATGGGCAGACTATTTTGAGGACAAAAAAATAGTATATCTTTTACTGCAAACTCTTGCTAAATTCTAGGTATGGAAGTTTTAGGTTATTACAAAGGAAGAAATCATCAGCTTTTAAAATTGTTCTTAAATACTGAAATTGTGTTTGATTGTTTTTCGCACTCTTGCTGTGTTCAGTCACTAAGCTCGTTTGGTTGAAATTTTGCTCAGAAAAGGTCAGTCTGAAACAAAAAAGTGTTCTGGAAGATTTTAGCCTGAATGGTTACTGTTTGCCATAATAATGAGTAATTGAAAATAATAATGAGATCAGCCAGACCTGTAGTACAAGTAGGTGACTGTTGTGGTGGTTTTTTCATTGTTGGTTTGTTTTTGTTTTTTTTTCGTCTCCCCACTTTTTCTTTTTTAAGCTTATGGAAAAGTGTTCCTAGTAAGGAAGGTAAGCGGCCACGATGCTGGAAAGCTGTACGCCATGAAAGTACTGAAGAAAGCAACAATAGTTCAAAAAGCCAAAACAACTGAGCACACAAGGACAGAACGACAAGTGTTGGAGCACATTAGGCAATCACCATTTTTGGTCACGTTGCATTATGCCTTCCAGACGGATACAAAGCTTCATCTCATTTTAGGTGAGTAGTTTTCAGGATTCTAGTCTTATGTTAATGAGAAAAAAAATAATCTGCCCTTTTATCTCATGTTTTGTAGGTTTTTTTTTCATGTGGTCTTAAGTACCGTGTGTTTGGAGATTGCATGAGAGACCATAGGAAGTAAAATACTGTTCATCTTCAACAGTGTCTGTGTTTGTGGTTTTCCTGTTTGAACTTTAGTGTGCTACTCTGACTTGGGGCGGGGGGGAGGGGGAAGTATTATCGGTGACTTACATGCAGCAAAAAATGTATATGACCACAAGTACCTAAACCAGAGAAATATTTTCTTGAACTTACCTAGAAGATGAGATTTTGATTTGCACTTTTTTAACCATTATTATATACTGCATTAGTTTTCTACAGATTTTCAGACAAACTGCTATCGTGAATGAAAAAGTTCTTAGTCTGTATGAATACGGGCATTACAGTGATTCGGTTTATTTTCTCTGCATGCTGCCTTTGCGTATGTGGCACAGAGGTTAGTGGCACAGAGGTTATTGGTAAGGTGGGATGACCAAACATGACTTTGTTACTGGGATTAGTTGGTAGGAAAGAAGAAGAAAGTAAGGAAATGCTTAAGCAGCAGAAAGCCTTCAAATTCAAACATACTGCACATTTCACTCTGAGAACATGTTGCATATTGTCCTCAATGTGATCAGTGTCTTTGAAATGTTTCATCTGTCTGAGAGGACAGGGCTACCTGTCACTATGCTGACCAGTTAGTATGCTGTTTTAGCACTGAAATGCTGCAAACTGAAAGATTGTATCAGGCAGGTCTTTTTTCTGAACAAATGCACTYATAACGTGGGCGATACCATTTAAAGATGATTGTGCTTTCATTTATTTCTGGTCAAATTCCTTACAACACTGGAGTCTACAAGTTGTTGGTACAGTTTCCTGATGTAAAATGCTGATGAAAATACTTATATTGTGGATCAGTTTCTTGTTTTATGCATTGTGACACTTCATTTTGGTAAGTTCTACCAGTAACTCTCATATATCTCCATTTACGAGAGATGCTTGATAATGAACTATTGTACAGCAAGCCTTATTAGAACTTTTTTCATTCTGCTTCTGTCCTTGCCATTTTGCTTTCCATTTTGATGTGAAGAACCACATCTATTTCTGTAGTATTTACCAGGTTGGCAGAAGACTGATCAGGAACTTTCTTAGGGTTTTCAACTCAGATATAACTTCCATATGTGCGTGTGTCTCTATTCCCTACCCCTGTCCTTTTTCAGGACAGTAACATTTTGGGGGAAGATGCTGAGATTAAGGAATTCTATTCCTTTTGCTTTATTCCACAATTTCGTTGCCTTTGAAGAGCCTGTCTTTCTCAGGAAGATGAAGGATTTTTCCTGATAATGAGGAGCATTTGCTTCAACTCTAAACCGTACTGCTTGAGGAAGCATTTGCTGCCAAAACTTTTTGTTATGAAACCATTTGATCTTTGAGTATTGAGATACTTGCATGTTTTAATTTTTAGGTGTTAAGAGGCAGTCCAAAATCACACATCTCTGAAAGTGGAGCTTGTTCATAAGCTTGGTACCTGTCTAAAATTAGAAATACTTCTACCTTTCAGATCAGCAGCACATCTTTGTTTGGTATATAAGATGAATTTGTAAGAAAATTACAAGCAATTTTTGAAGACTGCTTGCTTAGAGTATTTTAAAAGTGTATTAAAAGAACTGGGAAATGAATGATGAGTTAATGCTTGGATGCAGAATACATTTTTGTAGTGAATTATTTGAGGAAGTAGATAATCCTTTAATTGAAGTACAAGTTTTGCAATTCCTTTTAGCTTGTAACTTCCATTTATTGAACCTTTATTAACAGGCTGATTTAGACATTAAATTAATTAAATTTTATTAATGTTATATGAATCTACACTACTGGCTGTCAATTCTTAAGAAGGTGTTCTATGCATGTAACTTACTTTCGTATACTACAGTGAGATAATACAGGTATCTGAGGAGCTCAAGCTCAAATGGAGCATTCACTAGATTCCTTTTGAAAATGAGAGTTAAAAATTGTAATAAGGATTCTTACAAATTCCTCTGACTAGGACATTAAAGAAATATGTAAAATATTGTCACAGTCTGGAAAATGCTGAAGAGACAAAGAAAAAGTTAGAAATACATCAATAGCTTTGTGATTCTTTGTTAACCTTTAATAATTAAGGTTTCATATTTTATTTTTTTGGTATTTAAGTTATTGATTAATAATTTGGAAGAAAAATTGAAAGATTAAATGAGACAAAATGTGAACATGTATTATAGATATTATAGTACCATTCTTCAAATCCAGATATTTTTGGCTAGAATGCAGTTTAGATCCCATTAGAAATATTAAAAAAAACCCCAGCAAACCAAACCAAAAAAACCCTCATACCTGAGATGGATTTAGCTACCTAAAAATAAATACATAGTAATGGAGAAATTTAGGTGACAAGGATAATGAGGAGGCCAGAAAAACCTCTTCTATGAAGGGAAAATTAAAAGCTTGACATTGTATCCTCATAAGAATCAAAGAGGAGGGAGCCCAGTAGTTCTGAAGAACGTTACACAGCAGATAGTGCAGACTGGGCACATGCCCGCCATAGCACAATGTTAAGGTGATATTTCAAGCAAGAAATTCAAAGCTGATATATAATTAAAGGCTTTTGTTTGTTGTTTTTTTTGCTTTCCCACAAAGTCTACATGAATCCATTCTCTGAATATTATTTGGGGTCAGAAAGGTCCTTTTTTACTACTTTTTTAGCAGAAAATGGGAATAATTAGAGGGGGTTTAAAAATTTCTTTTAATCACTTTCTGTAACAGCGAAAATCTCTTCTACCTAACATGGCCTAAAGCTACTTTGTAATTCAACTGGGCTTCACACCCTCCCTGACAAAAAAGTAACTGTTGCAAGTTCTTTTTCTCATTATGTAAATCTTTGTAAATCACTTCTTTGATTTAGTTTTGGAATTTGTGTTTCAGAGGCTTCTGCATTTTTGGGGAAAACAGTCTCTGCCTTTGTTTATGTACCTAGTTGAACTTGGTCTATGAGCAATGTGTCACGTCAGTTTCAAGAGGTTTTAGAATTGGAGCCTCAGTGCAATATTTGATACAATTCTTTGTGCCATCAGATTACATAGCCATATGAATTTAGTCTGGATCAAGTGCAGACATGCAGCTGCATTTCTGCCAAATTTCCAGAATACAGGGTTTGGAGTTGATTCCAGTTTTTAGGTTGACTTCAAGCTATGATTGAAAGAACAAAGTATTGTATCCATGTGAGTACCAGTTCTATACAAAGCTTGTCACATGAGGTTAACCTACTAATACTTAAAAAAAAACCCAAAAAACCAAAAAAACCTGAACTGTCAAATGGAGTTTATATGGAAGTAATTGATATATTTTTTTTTTTCCCCATTGTGTCAGTGGTGCATTTGATCTAGCACTAAGAATTTGAAGGCTGCTTGTTTCATTGGGCTGTGGTTAGTGTTATAACCTGAATAGAATTAGGCTTGTTCTGCCTCTTCTGTGGCAGCTTTGGTTTGTATCTATCACAGTCCTTACAATAGTGCCTGGGAATTCAGTTCTTACCTTGTACTAAGTTAGCAGTTCTGATGATAAATATTTTAAAAATTTCCTTATCATCTTTGTTTTCTCCATGATTAGAATCCTGAAGTTTTTTTGGAAGAAGGAAGCAATTCTAAAATATGGGTTATTTATACTTTATTATAATTTTTTTCATATGCTTACTGGTCTAGATAAATAATCTTTTTCACGTTCTTTGATTCCACTAATATTCCTTCTCAAACAGAACTGGAGAACTAAAGAGGAGAGAGGTCAGAATGTCTGTAACTTGTATATATGCTTTCTCATTCAAAGTAGTAACTTTTTTTTAACAGGATTGGACCCTTTTCATGGATTTATGTATTATACCAATGAATCTATAGAAACCATATTCAAGAAAATATTGAGTAAGATGTTGTGAGGCATGTTCCCTGCTCTGTATATATAGACCTCAAATACAGTATGGGGGCTGTACGGTTGCAAATTAATGGCTTTAATGTACACTGCTAGCATAAACAGCTCTACCTCTAAAATGTTTGTGTTGCGGTGGAGCTCTGTTATAATAATTACTTTTTTTCCCCCTCTCCCTGACTGTGGGAAAACCCTTGTGTCATAGCCTGCAAAGAATGAAAGTGTGGAAATAATCTCCTCCAGTAAGTTTTGCCATCAAAGTTCCCCTTGCGAAGGGTAAAACTTGTCATTGCCCATAGTTTATTATTTCACCTAATACCTGTTTTCTGAATTGCCTTTCTATGTCAGTCTTTGTTGCTCTTAAGTATTTTGTGAGAGTGTATGAGTATTCTGTTTGTAGATATCATTTGTACTCCTTTCTTTTCATATTCATAAATAACTAAAAGACTGATTTTGCAAAAAATATTAATCTTTATAGTTTATGGATATTTGAAGCTTATTTTGTGGTTTGCGGCTTATTTAAAAGTTGGTCATGTTCTTCTGTCAGTCCTCTAAGAAGGAAATTGAGTATTGTACAACATGATGAAATATTACTGAATTACAATAAAGTAGAAGCATCTGAGCCCAGAACATCTTATTTAATAACTTACAAAGTACCTGTTCATATTCCAGTAAGAAAATTAAGTTGTCAGAAAGTGAAATTATAAGGTTGTTTGTTCTACTTTTTAGACTATATAAATGGAGGAGAATTGTTTACTCACCTTTCACACAGAGAGAGGTTCTCAGAAAATGAGGTGCAAATTTACATTGGGGAAATAGTTTTGGCACTTGAACATCTCCACAAGGTAAAGTAACTTTATGCTAGTGCTGATTTTGTGGACAACAACTGTATTCTTTTCACATCATATAAAGTTAGTAAGGAGAACTATTTTCTTAGATTGTTTTAAATTCAAAGTAACTTTATCTAGCAATGGGACATTAGTTGTATAATTAGAAATACTTCCTGATGAAGTGTCTATTCATGTGCACCAGATTAAGGCTACAAGTTTTTGTCTGCAGTGTGAAGAGTCTTGTTATTGACAAACGATTGTTAATTTTTAGTAATCATTATGAAATAGTATGTGTCAGTAAAACTAATTTGTAATCAACATAAACAGTGTTTGGGTTGCACTGTGGTTCAGTTGTCCTTGCTTTGATACAATTAAACAGCAGAGTTCTGAAATTTTGGCATAACTGTAGACATGAAAAGTGTTATAGTTTTCAGAGGTAGTAAGTAGATTTGTAGACTATTACAAAGCATGCATGTATGGTCTAGAACATATCACAGAAGCATCCGTTTTCATTCTTAATGAAAGCTGAACTGAGTTTTGCACTCAACAGCAAGTATTCAGTCACTTTTAAATTCAAAGTATATAGTATGTCCTTTAAATTTTGACAATCACGCACAGTGTAATTTCTGAGAATTTTTAAGTTGCTCAAAGTTATTTCTTCAAAGGCATTTTAAAATTGTCCTTTCTGAGGTGCAACTTTCAGGTGTCGGATTACCTTAATAATGGGAATTTTGCTAGCTTCGTATATAAATGCATTCAACAATTGTCTCCTTGATGTGGTTACATTGATTTGGAAATACTTTTTCTTATATTCTGTTTGCAGCTGGGGATTATATATCGGGATATAAAACTTGAGAATATTCTCCTCGATTCTGATGGCCATGTGGTGCTGACAGACTTTGGTCTGAGTAAGGAGTTTCTTAGTGATGAGGTGAGTATTTGAATCTCCAGTAAGCGTGGACAGAATCCAGCAATATCACATAGTCAGATTCTGTCTCATTGAAATCATAAATACATTTGAGAGGGGAGAAAAACTGCCTTCTAAGACTCCTACTTCATAGAACAAAATCTAGTAGTCTGTTTTACTGGGTTTTGAGCTTTCAGTTCGTTGGTCTTTGGCCTGCCAGTGTTGTCAGACATTTTGTCTGTTCTAGTTTTCCCGAAATGCCTTCATGCTCCCTCCTGCTGCCCTTTGTGTGAAAAAGGAGAGATCCACATAAGTCTGAAAAGCCACTTACATTATAATTTTCAGATGCCTTTTTAAAAATGCTTGACTGTGCTAATAATTTGCAGTGACTAGGCAAATGGTATGCTATGACTCTTCTTTATGCTAATAATAATTAATGTATTATTATCTTGTCTCTTTCTCATGTCTTTGTGTCACTTTTGATAAGCTTAATTGCAAGCTTTTAGGATAAAAGCTTATTTCTTACTAAATATGGTACCTAACGTAGTGATCTCTGACTCTTGACGTTGGTTTTAATTATTTGTAAGGTACAGTTTTGTCTCCTAATACACTTCTTAGATTTCAGAGAGTCAAAATTGTGCAGGATTTTACTTCTGAGAGAATTTCAAAATGGCTATTTTTTGGCTTTCACTTTAGATATCAGAGGTATTGAAATCTGGGACTGCAGATCTAGAAGTCTTTGTTAGAAGCAGCAGAGGGGTTTTCTAAAAATAGATAACTGGTAGTTTCCTCTAGAATATTTGCATTTCAAATGGAGTCTGGTAGGATTTGGGAGGTACCATTTTAAGACATATGAAATGTTACTTTCTGAAGCAGGGAAATAGTACAGATAATGTCAGTATATTCCTTTTAAATTATACTGTGAAACCAAGAGGAGGTTCAACTGGCATGACCAGGGATTAGCARCAGATTGCCAGACCAGTGCAAGAGAGGAAGCACAGAGAGGTGCAGTTTTCAGCAGGAAATAATGATAGTAAAAGGCTGTGGCTAGGGAGAGTAGGACCTGCTTAGAGTTGTGAGAGAAGCTGTGCTGGGCGGAAGAGACAAAGTAAAGTACATGGAATGCTAATACTGCACCGATGAGAGAGAAAAGGAGCAGTCCTCCAGCCTTTAAGCCAAAGTTGAATAAAGCTGAAATCTTCCCTGTGAGAAGAATATCATAATGAATCAGGACCTTCTTTAAGTCTCAAAACAGATAGTTTTAGGAAATATACTTATTTCTCATCTGTGCTCACCTTCGGGACGTCATTTACAAGCAGTGCAAGGAAAGGGGAGGACTTGGATAAGCATCAGAAATGCGTGTCTGCTTTTCCCACACTCTGAATCAGATTCCTCTTCTCAGGTCGTTAAATAAAGCCGTCTTGCTGCTTGGTCATTTAATGTCGGTTCATCTGACTCTGACCCATTCTGTTTTCAGTATATGCCTCAGAAATCTCTTCATTTAATCATATTTTTTTTTCTCATATTCTCTTTCACATTTTGTATTTGTCTTCCCTGTCAAAAAAGGTAAATATTTCTAGTGTTTCTTTTAAGGAAAAAAGTAATTGCAGTTGCATTGTTTGCTTTCAAAATCTAAGAAATTGTCTGCATTTGACTACAGTTCTCATGTGTGCTATTGTAATTTAGCTACTGAACCTAAACATTATTAGAATGACCCATTTACACACAGAAATTGACATTTCATATTGTATTCTCTGTAGACAATTCAGCTACTACTAGAACACTTACAAGTCACATTACAAAAGATACTTAACTTATACTTCTGAACCAATGTACTTACAAGAGTAATATTTGCCTGTATAACTGCATATCTTTATATCTGTTTTCATGCTCATTGGTTAGCATTTTTAAATAAAATTACACAACTGCATAAGTCAGATAAGAGTGTAGCATTTGTAATTTAATCAAAGCAGTATGCTTTCCTTTCTCCCCCTTTCTTCACACTTCTTCCCTGGCCCACCCCGCTTCTTGCAAGATCTTTGCCATTAAAAATTTATACTTATGCAAGTGGACTTTATTCTAGTAACTCCCCTGTTTGGATTCTATTTTCTGAAACAAGATATATTTGGGTTATTAGGAATCTACAAAAATTATGAGGAATTACAAGCATGTACTATGTTTAGAATTCTTATCAGAGAGAATTCTTTACCATGTATTTATGAATTTTGGATGGTTTTGTTGTTAGGGATGCTTGCTAGGAAATATCATAGTTCAATGTTTTCATTATCCCTGCTTTAATCTGATGATTGTTAAATATTTCCAGGTACCTGAGCAAGTATAGAATCTAACAGAAGTTGTTTTATAATAAGAGTGTACAATTTCTTGACTATAATAGCTATAAGCAGATTAATTGACTATTCAACTACGAAGAGATGGGAAGCTGCTTCTCCTAAGCACTGTTTGAGTGAAAGGAAGCAAATGCACGTGACTTCTAGGAAAATAGAAACCTATTGATTTCTGCCATGCAGCTACTGAAGCATGAGTGTGAAGAGTGCATTGTCAAGTATCCTCTTTGTTTTACAATCATTATGTGAACTGCTTATAACGTGCAAGAATTACAAATCCAAGCTGAAAGCAAAGCTGTTTTAAGAGCTCTAAAGTGTTTTATACTACTGTTTCACTAAAAACTGAAATTTGTCTTGTACAAGTGAAATGGCAGTCTGGTTTTACCTTTATTTTATCTATAAAATGAAGTCCGTATGCTTGTATTTGCATGCAAAAAGAAGAAATAACCTGACTGGAATAAAGTAGTTGAATAATAATGAATTTTCACCTAGGATAGGTCTCAGTATCACAAGGTATTTAGGTATGAAATTACTTTCGATATTCAAATTTTATTTAGTAGCTCATGAAGACCTACAGTTTGACTAGCCTAACTATAGAATGGGCTTAGGTAAGAGAATTAAGAGATTGAAATGAATAGAACCTTTTAGTATTAAGTTTAATGGCATTTGTATTCTTAGCCCTGTGATGAATTTAAGGATAGTCTTTCTGATTTTTATTAACTCTCAACTGAATTGCAGAGAAAATCGGGGTAAAAAAATATTGCTTTTTAGCCTTATACTTCTATGCATTTCAGTTGAGTTCCTGTCTAACTGGGATGTAGAATATATTTGCACATGACATTAATATAAATTATTATCAGGGGTGTGGGGAATTGATAGGACTGACAGACTTTGTATTGAAACTTCTACAACACTGTTTTGTTCATTGCGTAAGTGCAATCACTTCAGTGTTGCTATTTTTTTCAAGAGTCTTGCATTTCATTTACCTTTAAAAAAAAACCAAAACCCCTAAGTTGGTATTTTTTTTTGCCATCTTATTTCTTGTGTAGTATCTCTATCTTCTGGATTTGTGGCTTAGGTGTGTTTTTATCTTTTTATCTCATTAATAGCTCTACTTGTATGCTGGAATTGTTTTGATTTGGTTAATGTCAGTTTAACCTAGTCATCAAGTCTGGTCTTCATTTTAATGTTTATTGTTAAAATGCTGCTTCATTTTTTTTAATCTTTTTTTCCCCTCACATTTCCTTTAGTTCTGTAGCTACACTAAAAAACATACTTGAGTATATATGGAGATCTTTACAACTTAGAAAAAATAATCTGAACAGATTCACTGAATTATTGTAGTAGTAATCTATTCTGTTGGACCATGCATAACAATTAACATTTTTCTTGTTAATTAAATCCCATAAAGTACACTTTCATTCAGGGTATAGTGAAATGCTCAATTCTTCTGCATTGATATGTCTTCTGCATTAGCTTAAGTTTGTTTTGAAGTTTTTGTGTTGGCTTAAAGAAGTTTTAAAAAAATTATGTAGTAAATACTGAACATTGTCAATCTTCAGACAATATATCTGAGAGCATACAAATGCCTTTGTAATAAATAATTCTGTATGAGGGATGATTGASTTGTAATCTAAGTCAGTTGAATGGATATCTGTGTAATTGTCTGTGTGGAATGAATAGTTCAGATACATTATTGTTTTCCCATCAAAAATCTCTTGATCAGAGTTGCAAATTTAGTTATAACTGTCAGATGCTTTTCACTATTGAATTGTTGTTTTGTTTTGTTTATTAGCTGGTTGAGTGAACATTTTGTTCTGGAAAGAAAATTAGTATGTAATTTTAAAATATTTTAAAGGAAAATTCATTAAAGAAAAAATGATAAAAAGGTGGTTAGTCCACTATGGATTTTGGTAGATGAAGTAGGAAGAGATTTCTACACATTCTCTAGAGCAGTTTAAAGGTAGTCCAGAACAGAGGGAAGTGACTACAACTTGACTCTTGTTTAGTGCTGTATGAACTGTCATCTTACTTGAGTGACCTGGTAGACTAGCTGTGCATTTAACTTTAAAAGACCCTTTATAATTGTCCAATTAAAGTGATAATGTCTGATCACTGAAATTTGATAGTGTATCCTCTGAACATTGAGCATTCTCTTGCAAAGATGAGTTAGAATAATCCATACTGTGGATGACTGTTACTATATCTGCTTGCATTTTAGTTAAACAATTGTTCAGTGATGTAGACATAGCACAGCTATAAGTAGATTTACATTTCTGTAAAGAGGAAAAAGTAAGAAAGAATAAACTGAATAGTGAAGTTAGTCCACAGAACTTAACATTGTTTATAAATCTGTGTGGACAATTAGTCATTATTTCACTTATTTTGGAAAAGAAAATGAAACAATGGCAAAACCTTTTTGCTTTAATTGGTATACTTCAGTTTGTGTTTGAGTGTCCTGAAATTGAATATTGAAAACATAACAAATGCTCTAAAGGCATGTAACTGAACTGGACTCATTTTAATTGCAAAACCAAGTCATCAGTGATCAGATGACTGACTGTGCCTTAGCCCAAGAGGTATGCCTTTTTCAGTGCTTATCACAAAGATGATTATGCTTTCCCAGCATGGAGCAGTAATGCAGAAGGCTGGATCAAAAAATACATTCTGTCCAGGATTTGATGCCAAAAATCTCAAAGTGCCATTAAGAATTTTTGCAAGACAGATCATGATTTCTTACAGTGACTGCTCTAAGGATACTGTTTTCTTATTGTTATATACAATTTAAAAATCACATTTTGGGGAAAAATACTGATTGTGTGTTAAATAGCCTGGTATCTTCTATGGGATCTTAAAATAATATGTTGCTAGTCAGCTCGGGAAAATTCTGTTTCTGTTTTCCAAGGGAAAAAAAGTAACTTTTTGAGGGAAAACTCTGCTATCCTCATTAATCTTTTTTTCTCATAGATTATTTTTTTTACCTCTTGAATTACTGCGAATACCTAACTTCAATGAAACTTGGGCAACCAGGTGTGAAAAACTTACATGACCAAAGATTCATGGCGATATGAAAATGATTTTAGAACCAGATGTATTGCATTTGAGCAACATTGTCCGCTCCTACTCCTCTACCTTTTACATCTGGTGTTCTCTAATACTATAAATGTTTATTTCGCATCTCCTATGCATTTTTTTCTTTACATTCTCTCCTTTAAAAATAAATTTTTGAAGGCTTGCAGCAGCAGCTAGTAGAATTCTTTCCAGAGTCGGTACTCTTTTATATGTTATAATTTTGTCTCTATTTGAAGAAAGAGGATTTTTTCAGGTTTTGCTTTGTACACCATTCTTCTCTCTTTTGGTAGTTACCTCTCTCTTCTCAAAAGATGATGCTTTAGAAAACAAGTCTTCCAAAAATTGGAATTTTGAGAAGAACCTAGTACAAAATGTTCATCCAGGATGGCAGTGGTACATACTTGCATTCCTCCCACACGATAATGTGCTGTTTCTGAATTTTTTTGCCTGCAGAACTGAGACTTTTGTTTTCTTTTAGTTATTTGCTTTACAAATCCATTATCAGGAACTGGTTTAAAGAATTCCTTGCAGAATTGCAATTGCATTGCACTGCGAAAGCAAACATAATCATTGTATAAATCTGTGAAAAGGCTTTCTTGAACCTCCACTCGACATTAGATGAGGGTTTAGCCTTGCATTGAGTTATGTTTTGGGGCCACAGCTGTAAAGGTCGCATGTTTTCTGGCTGGCATGCAGTACCAGGTTTAGTTGTTCTTGCTCTCCCTTTTAAGTGCCTGTTCCGATGGCAGCTGCTGGCAGGCAAATCTCATTCTTGCTTGAAAAATTCAGTAGCCTGATTCCATGTCTGTTTTGGAAGCAGAAGTCATAAGTGTGTCTAGCTCTGGCATGAGGTATAGTAACCAAAATGGTATTTTGACTTAACTGGCTTCTTCAAGTAGGAACAGCCACCAGGATAGGATTTTTAGTTAATTTCAGGTGACCTTATAAATTTATTTTTTTTATTAATACTTCTTGAGATGACATTTCAAACTAGTAGATCTTTGATCTGCCATATTGCAACCATTCTTGGTCTAGTCAAAACCTTTACATTCATACTACAATCTTCATTATGATTTTGTCGAATGCCGCAGTGCGGTCTAACTAGTGTACCACTAAATATTTTTCCTGTCTTTGTTCTTCCTCCTCTGTCTCCTACAAAGATAATAGTTTTGGTCCTGAATAGAAGTTACAGCTACGGAAGCAACAGTCTACAGCTGAGAGATCTTTTAAGTGAATCTGTGTTCTTTCTAATATGGACAGCTTAATTACCCAGTGTTATGTGTAAAGTGAGAAAAAAGAAGAAACCAGTCAGTCTGGCATGCACTTTGTTGGAACAGGATTTTTGTTTTTCATTTTAAATCTACATCACGTCTTTGAACCATGAGAGGGCTTTTCTGTAATTTTCATATGCCTTCCTAAATTGAGACTATAATTATTGTTATTCTAGACGACTGAAATGATGAAGAATGTTACAGATCTGATTTCTATGGAAACAGGTTTTTTTTTTCTTGGTGCATTTTTATTTTTGAGGTAAATATTGATAAAATTTCAGATAGAATGACCTCTAAGGTTCACTGAAGGTACAAGGCCTGTTTCTGCATGGAATTTAGGCTTTTCATTCTTTATTTGTGATTTTCCTGAAATGCAAAATCCATTCAGCAGGTCAGCTTGTTAGTAGCACCTCTGCTATGTGGCCTCGACAGCATTGCAAGTAAACTTCCGTTTATGACCGTATTCTTTTGATTTATCCTATGGTCCTGGTTTTCTCATTATACCAAGGGAACTCTAATGGCTCACTTAATCAGTAGCTTATAGACAGTTTGCTGATAGCTGATGTATGAGATCCTGTGTGATACCGCTGAAGTTCTTCAGTCTTATAATCTGTTTCTAGAGGAACTGTCGTTCTTAACTAGTTTGTCAGGGAGCAGCAAGATGGGGAGACTGCTCCCTGCATTAGTGTGAGCTGTGAGCTAAGAGTGACAGCAAGGCAGGCGTGGATCAATACGCTCGCTGACCAGTGGCGCAATCCCACAGTTGCCACACAAGAAGATCAGAGCAAGTCTAGTGGCAGTAAGACGGGCTCAGACAACAGTCCAGTGGTTATCAGACAAGCTTGTCGTGAGGAGGGAGGCTTCACATCAAGCCAGGATTTGAAGTTGGTGGATCAGGATCAGTGAGGTATGTAGCCAAGTACAGGCATACCTGCAGCACAGCTGACACAACAGTCAAGAATGGGAGCCTGAACTTTAGCTTAAAGCTGAAGGTGGAGGAGGCCCTGACAAGGTTCCACACAGATTAATCAGCTTCATTTTGTCAGTGTTGGTCTTGAGCACAGATGCCTTAACCCCTAGAATTGGGGAAAGAGGTTGCAGAGCCTGTTGATAAGCTCAGGGCCCTGATGTGGTTATCCTAGGAAAGTTTTCACTATTTATGCTTGTAGCTAAAACCTATGTTATGGCTTTCAGAACTCTAATTACATCCGCTCACAGCTGTACAAAATAGCAACAATAACGCTACTGCCCCTTGTATTCTAGAAATTCTGCTATATTTTTTTAATTTCTGATTGGTATTATTTGCTACACTACTGATAGAGCCCAGAGAGGGTCTAATTAATGCAACCTGGAAGTTAACTTTGACTTTGAAGTTCCTTCAACAAAGGAGGAAAGACAACTTCGGACTTGAAACATTTGTTTAGAGGTATAAGCAGTTAAGGAAGGTAATTTTACTCCAGCATATTTCCCAGGGTTAGTCAAATGAAAAGCAACAGTGAGACTTCTCTAGCATAGTACAAATACTGGCATCTGTTCATACCTAGAAATGATCTACCACTTTAGGCATTTGAGGAGATTAAGAAATGGATTATATGTGGTTGCTGAAAGGACAAGAAAATGATTTCATTTGATAACCTGTGAAGCTCTTTAAGTGGGCCCATACCCCTAGTTAAGTCTGAGTCTTATTCCTGAATGCAGTAGCATAATATATCCTTTCTAACCTTTACTATCTGAACTTGCTTATTTCTCAACTAATCACTCTTTTCTTCAATGACCTCATAAAAATAGTAGAATGAATGATGCTTCTGTCAATTTCCAAATATGTATTGAATAAATTAAAATTATTAGAAGGGACAGTTTAGAGTGTGCTGTTTAAAATGTTCTTCCTTGTTAGCTAAGAAATTGGTAAAGCCGTGAAATAGAAGGGTCATTTGCCATACTGTTGTGGAGCTATTCCTATTATATTGATAATGATAAATATGCACACTTAAGAGATTGCAGGAAACTCACAAAAACACATTAGCATTATTCTTCAAGAGGATTCACTGCCTATTTAGTGTGTTTCCAGTACTATTACTTCTTGCTGCCATTTCTAATTCTGAATTGGAGTCTGCTTTTCTGCCTTAGCCTCTTGAGTGAGACCTTCTGAGTGAAGTGTCACAGTTCTAGCCAGGTATCAGTTGCGAGTATTTGTGCAAAGAGTGTTGGGACTTCTGCACGTTTAATTTAAATTAGTGCCAGGAGCTGTTAAATACGCTAATATGAAGTATCTTTTGGGACAGTGTTGCTCTCCCAAGCAATTTTTTTACTAAAGCCTTCATGAGAGCACACTAGGAATGTTAGTGGCCATCATTAAACCTTCAAAACAGAATGATACAATCTGTTTTATGTCTTTTGTTTGAGCAGACTGACTTTTCTTCTGCTAAACTCTTGTAGCTGATGCAAAAGAGAGAGTAGATTTCACCACACAAAGTTAAGACTATGTGAGAAGGAACATATGAGAAGCCACAGAAATTGTTCTGTGCGTTTCCTGTTCAGAATTTGTATGAAGCACTACTTAAGAAATAGAATTTCTCTTAGGTACAGTTTGTTTATTGATAATCATACCACAAAAGGAAACAGTCATTTGAGGAACTTGGAAGCAGTTCTGGATTTATCCAATATAACTTTGCAGTCCGTGACAGTATCCAGCACAATTCACAGAAGCCTTTGTGCAGGTACCAGATGTACCTGGCAAGGCCAAATCTTCTTGAAGATGTGTTAAGTCCCCTTTCTTAGTTTTGTAAAGACTTGTGAAGCATTCTGTATACCTAAAGATATTTGTACATCAGAGAAATGTTTCCTGGCACAGTTGAAACATGCTATGCTCCGGTCTCATTGAATTGTAGAATTGTAGAATATCCTGAGTTGGATATCCTGAGTTGATCCTGAGGATCATCAAGTCCAACTCCTGACTCCACACAGGGCCACCTAAAAGTTAAACCATATATCTAAGACTGTTTTCYAAACACCTTCTTGAACGCTGACAGGCTTGGGGCCATGACCACTTCCCTGAGGAGATTGTTTCAGTGCTTGACCACCCTCTCAGTGAAGAATTTTTTTCCTAATATCCAATCTGAACTCTGCCTCATGCAGCTTTAAGCCATTCTCTTGCTTCCTATCACTGGACACCAGAGAGAAGAGATCAGCACCTCCCTCTCTGCTCCCCATCATGAGAACATTGTAGACAGCGATAAAGTTACCCCTCCATCTTCTCTGAGCTGAGCAAACCTAGTATCCTCATCTGCTCCTCAAAAGTCATGCCTTCTAGTCCTTTCACCATCTTTATTGCCCTCCTTTGGACACATTCTAATATTTTTATATCCTTCTTATGTAGTGGAGCCTAAAACTGCACACGGCACTCAAGGTGAGGCTGCACCAATGATGTGTATAGTGGGACAATAATTTTTTTTTTTGACTTGTTAGCTATAATGTGCTTAATGCACCCAGGATACGGTTGGTCCCTTTTTTCGATCCGGGCACACTGATGACTCGTACTGAGCTTACCGTTAACCAAAACCCCCAAATCCCTTTCTGTAGGGCTGTACTCCAGCCTCTTGTCCCCCAGTCTCTACATCGATCTCTCATTGCAGGAGAGATCAACTGCCTCTGGTTTCCTTCATTAGAGATTGCTTGATGTATCTAGGAAACATTAATGGCTTCAAGGATGAACGTTCTTTCTGTGTGTTTCTCCTCCTTGTAGTTTGTGGTATGCAGCAATCAATCATCTTGGCTGAACTTCTTGAGAGCCAAAAGCACAGCATCACTGCAGATCTTATTTACTCTAGAACGTAAGTTGGAAATGCACCATCTCATGCAAGAATTACAGTACTGTGGTGTCAAAAGAAATTTTAACATCTGTCATTCATTTCTATTCCATGTGATCCCTTCCCCAATTGTGAGTCTTATCCCTGTGCAAAGACATCTTTCTTTTTTTGGCATCTTTATCTCCCAAGAAATTACCACATGCCATGCATCTGGTAATATAAGACGACTTACCCTCCATCAGAGAAGAAAACTTGGGTTGTAAACACTTACGTATAACAATCAAGATTACAGATTTTCATGTGCTAGAATGTTTATTCACTAAATAGAATTCAGAGCAAGGTCTTTATTAATCATAACTTTACTAATTCCAAAAGGTTGGTATGAAAATGTAAATCTTCAGGAGACTGGCTTTTTGGAGACGGGCTTTCTTTTTGTCATATATATTACATGCAGACTGCTTCCAATTTGTTGTAGGTGAGAGGCATTTTCACAGAAGAGTGGTGGATTTTACTTGCAGCCCTGAGTGTTTTATGGAAGTTGAAAACACAGGAGTAGCTCACGTGATTTAGATGGTGTACACATTCACATGAAGTATAACCTGTTAGGTGATTGCTTAAAGAGAAGGCCCAAGATGTGTGAAGTTTTAGCTAAACTATGATTTTCATCAGTTTGATATTTTTTTTTTATCTATATATCTGATCTGAAAGTTGACATGGAGAATTTTACTACCCATACAATAAGGAGGAATTGTCTTTGACTTTAAGTAGAAAGACCATATCTGTATTGGATTAAAAACCTTGTTTAAACTTGCTATGTGATTTCGGAGTACCTCCAACAACACTTAAGCATTCCTCTTGTCTTGCTAGGTCGTAACATTTTGAAACCTTCATAATGATGAGGTCAGATTAAGTGAATGAAGCAATTCAATTTGCTTCCAACAAGTCCATACGAACAAGCATGGACAAGCATAGGAATCTCGTAAGAATGTTGCTGAAATCTGTGGAAGAACCCAGCCARAACATGCGTAGTAATTCTATTATTTCTCCGTAACAAGAGCGTGACAAGAACCAGTGAGTAATTTTTGACTGGACTGGAGAATTTTTCAGTGGACTTGTGAAGAGTCAGTCCTGAGAACAGCCCAGTGAGCTTCTATGTGGCTACCTGGTTCCCTTCTGTTCCATTGCACCCTCTTGCTCTGTATCACTAGGTGCTACTCAGTTGCAGAGTTGTTGCTGACAGGTGAAATACATGCCATCAGAGACTGCAACTCTGACTGTCCAACTCTAGAGGTCGTCTTTGTGTTCTTTGGCCCAACATCACTTAGTGTTTCTAGGTTTTGGTTTTGTTGTTTTTTAATGTTGAATACACTAAATATTGAATACACTAAAGGAGTAATTCTTAAGCTATTTGATTATGTTCCTAGAGTATTTTATATTAATACAGAATGCAGGGAAATGGAAGTCCAAGCCAATTTAATAGCTGAGAAGTGCACTTTCGCTTATAATGTGTAGTTTCCATTTCTTGGAATTCTTACATTAGAAATTATGTACTCTAGGGTTTAACGAAGCCTTTTGACTGTATCCTGCTGTTGCTTCTATTAGCAAGGAATTCCTATTAGAGAACACATACACTATTAAAGAACGTTTAGAAAAGAGTAGCTTTGATTTTATTTTTTTTTAAAGTTGCAAAATTAAGTTAAGGAGTCAAGTTTCATGGTTAGAAGGAATATGTTAGTAGGACAGTTTCAGAATGTGTCATATCCAATGTTCAGGGTAGTAGTCCAGCTCAGTTAAGAACAAAGTATTTGTGCATTAAGTAGTTGGAGAACAGAAGCAGTCTGTTCTGTTTCAAAGGTGACCTTTCATGTAGTTGGAGAAGTGGGTCCTAATTGTGAATGCTGAAAAGACTGGCTTCAGTGAATACTTGGCTAATCTTCTGGCTAAAATATGTTTGCACAAAGACTGTTGTGAATAAAATAAGCCATAGGATTGTAGGACCCAAGCCTCTGATGGAGCATGTGTTGTTTGAATGCAATTCGTCAAGTTGAAGAAATACTTCAAAGGCCATATATTTAAACATTAAATAATACATCTTCAAATGGCAGAATGACTGTCTGAAGACACTAGAGTGCTTTCTATATCTGCATTCACATTTTGGAGATAAAATCACAAATGCTTAAGCTCTGATGCATTTTCCCAAAGCAGTATTTATATAGCAAATAGATGCTCTCCTTAGGCTTGGTGCACATGTATGGAACAGTGTACTTGGAATATGCCTCAGTATTCTGAGTCAGATACTCTAAATAGAGCATCTGGTTATTCTTTGCAGGTGTGGKTTTTTCATTTTGTTTTTTTTTACCTATGTTAGTATTCTGTTAGCTAGTTTTATCTCAACCCACTCTTTCCAGCATTCACACCTCTGTAGTCTTCTTTCATGTTTTTGTTTGAGTGATTTGCTTTGATGTGTGTGTGTTTTGTTCCTGAGGCCTCTGAAACAAAATCTTGTGGGTTCTTAAGACTTCATTTGATCTTTTTCTTTGTTTTTGTTCCCATTTTTCCAGTGGTCAGATGGCATGCTCCAGGTTGCTCAGTCTCTCTCTTGTACAAACAGCCCATTTGGCAACCCATGGGTGCATTTTGTGCTTAATGTTTGTATAGATTGTATGTTTCTCTTGATGTAACTTCTAGTTACCTGCAGAGGTCAAGACAGAAATCTTATTTTCTGTAGTACTCAGCAGCAACATACTGATGGCACTATTGACTCAGGAGGTACTCAACACATCAGCCCTTGTGTCGTGGTTTAACCCCAGCCGGCAACTAAGCATCACACAGCCGCTCGCTCACTCTCCCCCAGGTGGGACGGGGGAGAGAATCGGAAGGGTAAAAGTGAGAAAACTCGTGGGTTGAGATAAAGACAGTTTAATAGGGAAAGCAAAAGCCGCGCACGCAAGCAAAGCAAAGCAAGGAATTCCTTCACTACTTCCCATGGGCAGGCAGGTGTTGAGCCATCCCCAGGAAAGCAGGGCTCCATCACGCGTAACGGTTACTTGGGAAGACAAGCGCCATCACCCCGAACGTCCCCCACTTCCTTCTTCTTCCCCCAGCCTTATATGCTGAGCATGACATCACATGGTATGGAATACCCCATTGGCCAGCTGGCCTAGCTGTCCCGGCTATGCTCCCTCCCAGCTTCTTGTGCACCTCACAGAGCATGTGAGCTGAAAAGTCCTTGAGAAAGTAGACTACCTAGCGACAACTAAAAACATCAGCGTGTCATCAACATTCTTCTTACACTAAATCCAAAACATAGCACTATACCAACTACTAGAAAGAAAATTAATTCCACCCCAGCCAAAACCAGGACACCTTGCCTGCTTGAGTCTTGAACCTTTCAATGTGGGTCGTCATCTTTTGCTCTGGGGCTGCTTTGGAGCTCCAAAAGCTGTTCTCTGTACTTTCGTTCAAGCTGACTTGGATGCCCTGTCTGCCATGCTATGAGTGAGTATGACAATCACAAGATGCACCTTCCAATTATGCAGATCTCTGTTTCCAGAAGGTATGATTAACTTTATTTTTTTGAGTCCCTGAACTAATGATGTTCTCTGCTTATTGAAGGATTTATAATACCATGTAACAGTCCCTTGGGATCTTGTCCTCTACTCTAAGAYGACTTTTTTTTTCTTAACGAATACTAGTTTGGCCCTGACATTCAGACAGTTGTCTACCTGTGTCCTCCTAGCTGAAGATGTCTTCAGCCAAGTTTGTTACTCAGATGCATATCTTTGGGTGCATGTGGTAAAATAATGCAGGCCTTCACCACCTAGGTGTTGGTAAACACCCATCCTGAATCTGTTGTCTCTATTTCTTTGCCCAGTTCCCATACCCTTTTCGATGTTTTAGGACACTGAATCAGACATTTTCAGTGCATCTGGGCTGTCTGAGTTTTTGTGGCACTGGAAACTAACACCATCCTTCCAGCACAGTAACTTCTTACTTCACAGTAATCATACATGAT
Source organism: Oceanodroma leucorhoa (assembly GCA_030449065.1). Taxonomy (NCBI): domain Eukaryota; kingdom Metazoa; phylum Chordata; class Aves; order Procellariiformes; genus Oceanodroma; species Oceanodroma leucorhoa. The sequence goes on along the minus strand of JASVER010000027.1, from coordinate 3,827,962 downwards.
GGAGTAGCCCTTTGTCCAAATAGTTGGCTGCCAAAAGGCAGTTTGGCCCAGTAGAGATGAGCCTTTTAGGAACATGTTGTGCATGTGTGATTCCTTGGCTCTCCTGAAGTCTGATCTAATTCCTGTGGTTCACTTTAGAATTACAGTTCTTGTCCCACATATTCTATTACAACCTATTGAACAGTTACAAGACTTAATAACTGTCTGAGCTCCATTGCATATGTTGCTAAACTGAATTTACATTGCTGTAGACTAGGATGTGTACTCTCAAGGACGCATCCTTGTATTACAGTAGTGACTGTTAGTGAGTGTTTCTCTGTCAGTCAGGCTTTTCCTGTAGATGTGGTGAGTTTGATTAGTCTTTGCAGAGAAATGGAGTTTCTTCCTCTTGCTTTTTTTGCCACTGTTAGCATGCTTTTTTTACTTGATGAGGGAGCTCGTTAGGGAACTCTGAAGGCATAAGTCCTCTCTGTCTTCGAGGAGAAAAGTTTACACGTATGCTTTCTACAACTTCAGGTAGTTTCAAATGCTTGCCTAGCATTCCTTGGTTATAAAGCAGGACCAAGTGATGATACCACAAGATCATTAAGAGCATGATGGTGCAAGACCTCCATCCTGTCAGCACTTTTGATTGAATTCTGGAGCTAGGTTTTTTGATCTGTGGAAATGGTGTAATTATGGTCAACCTGCCAAGGTCAGTGTACATAATCTGAGCAAAGAAGACACTGCTCTGAGGTTTTTTCCCTTTGGTGAAGTGACTGTCTTCCAGGACAAATGCTAATCCACATTACACCTCTCCATCTTGGACAGCCACAGAATTCTAATTCTCTGTCCTAAAGCTGCTTGGTGGCTAGGTGCTGTCAACATTTCCTGGTTGGAAGACAAATTATGTCCTTTCTTTTTTCCTGAAGGAAAAGGAAAATGGATGCTAAGATAGATAATCTAGAGAAAATGCCACAGGGATCATATCGTCATGGTAATGAAGGTGCCCTAGCAAGTTAAAGCAGTAACATTTCACTAGGATGCTCAGTTCAGTCAGAATGATTGCAGGGAACTCAGAAAGAGGGCAGTGCACCATCTTTTTTTTATATTGCCGTAAGTGGGGTGGGAAAAGTTAGAGGTCTACCCCATGTGCAGTACTAGAGTATTTATTAGAAGCAGTCTGCTAATACGTGTAGGCACATCCACAGTGTCTGTGTAGCTCATCTTGAAGAATAAGTGTTAAGGGAATATAACTTGTTTTTCTAATTTAACAGAGGGATGGCTTAACAAAGTGAACTGCCTGGCTGTCCAGGTGGACCTATCTATGTTCACTGATGAAGAACTCTTAAAAAAATTTTTTGTATCAGTGGCTTCATGTTGCACTCTTAAGCAGCTAACTGGTTTGAAGCAGACACTTCGTAAACCTTTACTACAAACTATGCTCTTGCATAAACATTCAGGAATGATGCTGAACTTGGTGAAGAAAAAAACAGAAATCAAAACCAGCTGTTGTGTGCTAGAAGACTGAAGACTATCTCCAGATTATCTGTAAACATGAAAGCACTGCTGATTGGGAACAAACATAATGACACTCTCTCAAAGACAAGGTCAATATTGTCATATTGAGTTATTAGAGATGGGTTAGCCACACTTCTGTTTCCTTCCATTAGTGTCTGATTGCTTGCTGTTCTGCAACTCAGAAGAGGGAACCACTATGTTTAAGGGATGCACGCTGAGTGAGGGAAGAAAATGAGCATTCTGCATCACACAAAAAATTCTTAAGCTTGAATATTTGCAAGATGTGTGTGTTCAGTGAGAATTCACCTGTAGGTAATCCAAGTTCAGTTGTTGTTTAATAACTTCCTTTCTTGTCTTACATCTCTTAACATGAAAGTATTAATAATGTGGATTCTGGAATTTGGATTCATGTTGTAAAGTTGAATGAAATGGAAATTTGGGGGGGGTCAAAATATAAAATGGGGTTTGGTTGTGGTTTCTGAAATTTTGGGGGTGGCTGCATACTTGATTTGTGAGTGAAATGTGAATGGTGAAATACAACTTCCAGTGATTTTTGTCACAGAATCACAGAATGGTTGAGGTTGAAAGGGACCTCTGGAGGTCATTTGGGCCAACCCCCCTGCTCAAAAATAGTCACCCAGAGCCAGTTGCACACGACCATGTCCAGATGCCTTTTGAATATCTCCAAGGATGGAGACTCCACCACCTCCCTGGGCAGCCTGTGCCAGGGCTCAGTCACCCTCACAGTAAAAAAGTGTTTCCTGATGTTCAGAGGAAACCTCCTGTGTTTCAGTTTGTGCTCGTTACCTCTGATCCTGTCACTGGGCACCACTGAAAAAAACCTGGCTCCCTCTTCTTTGCACCCTCCCTTCAGGTATTTCTATCCATTGATGATGAGATCCCCCTGAGCCTTCCCTTCTCCAGGTGGAACAGTCCCAGCTGTCTTAGCCTTTCCTCATATGCTTCAGCACCTTAATCTTTTTAGTGGCCCCTTACTGGACTCTCTCCAGTATGCCCATGTCTGTCTTGTACTGGGGAGCCCAGAATGGGACAAAAAAGGAAACTGTTACTGGAGGTAACATTCTTTGAAAATGGTTTTAAACCCACATGTAATGCATAATAGTGAAGACTATTAGTGATGCCCTGTAAGAGGCATATTTAACAATGACAAATTTACATAAGTGCTCCTAGTGAAACTTAATACTATAAAAACTGTTTTGTAAGTAACAGCTTGATGTAGTTGGTGGGGCTTGTAATTTAATAAAATACAATATAAATGGAGGTGTCTAATAAAGAAGTATCTAGATTTTGTGACTTCCGATGTCTAAGGCCAAGACTTTCTATATCATCTTACGAAGGCAAATCTGTGTCAATTTGTAGCCAGAATGCTTTGCTTTTGGACAGTTGGCTTTATTAATGGTCTGGGGAATGCTGTAGTTCTCTCAGCTTTTTTTGTGTGGTTAAATAAGAAACTAAATAGTTGGTATCAGAGTGTTTTTTCTTAATGGTCACCCTGTAACAGTCATAAGCTGGTTCCAGTAGGGCTTCTGGAGTATGATGCTAGTATATGTAATAGCAAATCAGTGTTGATTATGAAGAAAATGCTCAGTGGGTTCATTTTTTTCCTACCTAATGATGAGTTCCAATTTACTACTTAATTTCTTGCTAAGAACTCTGCTTGTGATAATCATCTGCTTTCTTCTTCTTGACTCTGTTCAGCCTTGAATTTCAGCAGTAGACCACTTCTAAACTGAAAAGGAAGCAAGAGCTAAAGGATACAAGTACTTATCTATGTTGACTGAAGTTGGGGTTTTTATGAACCTTATTACAAACATATCCCACAGTGTTTTCAATTTATAAATGCCTGATTGTGACTTAGAGTATGAAATTTAAGTATAAGAAATTATTTTAAATGATACAATACCAATTTTTTAAACCTCCAAAATTATTTTGGGGGTTTTAAACACTGAATTTTGCAAGGGACAAAAAAATACCTCAGACATGAATTTAAGAAAGAAATAAAACCAATTTTCAAATATTGTTTCATAAATTCCTTCTTTCATATTAAAAGCTAAAATGATTGTAAAAGGTAAAAAGTATAACTGAAAATCAGAACCACTAATTATGTATAGTAAGGATTGTAACTGTTCCTCAAAAAAGCTACTACTAATAATTCTGCATGTTTTGAAATGTTTTCAATGGGCCTTCTCACCAGCAAAAGGTACCTGAGATCATAAGGGTTCTGCTGTACCACTGTATACATTCATATACAACTCCTCAGTCTGTTTCTTCTCACTGTAGTATCTTGTAACCTAGCTTTATTACTCAATGTGGAGACAAAGATGACATAATTTTGCAGATGATTTTCTGAATTTGCAGCTAACTAAATGATAATAGTTTTCATCCATTTCTCTTGATATATTAGCATTATAAATTGTTTCCATAAATCTCGTCTTGGCTGCATTATCTTTACTCTTTGGAGGTATCAAGTGAAGAACAGTTTCATTTTGTATTTTTCACTCCCCTTCCTTTTCCTTTTTCCCCTCTTCCCCCGTCCCTCCCTCCCAGCTGAAGGAAAAACGAACAGAGGGATATATGAATAGCTTTAGATTGGCTGATGCCAGGATGGAGGGCTAGGAATTTCTGAATTTTTTTTTTGTTTTGCTTTTTATCGCTCTATTTTTCTTTTAGATAACAGGTACTGGAAAAGATAATCAAAGAGAAACAGTAGTGTGTCAAAAGAAAGTGGAATCATGAAAAGTTTATTATTTTATGGTTTTGTCTCAAAAGTTAATATTTCAAGTTAATATTTGAACTAAATGAGCCCTATAACTATTTTGAACTCAGAATTTTACCCCCCAAAACCAGTCACAGTATATGTATTTTAATAAATACAGTTTAATAATATGCTGTTGGACTGTTTCATTTTTATGCCTCAGGGTAGCACTGAGCACTATTTCTACTTTTAGAAGCTTCCTCTCATTAGTGTAGTACATTCTCTTATATAGCACCTGTTTTAAACTCCAAATCTGAATCTACAAATGTAAAACCTGACTTTTGAAATATTTGCTTTTTTGAACACTCTTCTTTAAAGGACCTATCAGGATCTCTCCCCAAAATGCTAGAAGCTTGAAGGATAAGGGAGGAACAATGTTGCATGGCCCAAACACATGTGCTTTCGTCATTAGCAAGGTACAGCATGACCTCATGTTGACCTCAAAGGTAAATCGCTAACAGGGAACAATTATACATGCCTGTGAAAGCAGCTTAGTTTTGAACATAATCAAGACAATAACTTCAGTGTGTAGAATAAAATTAAATTTACAACTCTGTCTGTCTGCCTTTCTCTTTCTCTCTCTTGTCTCTCTCCAAGTCTCTTCTTGAGAGAATGTTGTGTTTTTTATACGTGTTGCGAAAAAAAATTACTTCTCTAGAGGTCACAATAAATTCCTAAATATGAGGAACCCAGAGGATCTTGTATCCAATTTAGTCAAATTGTACATCGTACAATGAAATGCTCTTTTTAATGGAAAGGTTTCATTTGTTGTCTAGAGTATTGATATTGCAGCCTTCAGAATGTTTGCCTATATTACCTCGGATAATCTTGTGTAGTTCTGAAATGTATATAACAGTTAGACTTATAGGAAAGTTTTTAAAACATCAATATGTTAATCTTTGTGTGCTTATCTTAGACTGCCACACAAACCTATGACATTTTATTTTTTTGTAGAAGACTAAATATTCTGTAGCGTTATGTGATACATCTCTACATATGATGGAATATGATCTAGCTAGTAGTTCTGAGCTATTTGGAGAAGAATTGCTGCCAGCATCTTGGAACTGTTAGCCATATCTGTCCCATGTGATTTGGATAATATAATTGTTTGACATGAATTTTATTTTCTTCTTTTTTGCTAGAATGAGAGAGCATATTCCTTCTGTGGAACAATAGAATACATGGCTCCAGATATCGTAAGAGGGGGAGATACAGGACATGATAAGGTATGTTCTATCTAAGTTTATTACTGAAAAGAAATTAATTCGTTAGGCAACCCTGTTGTTCAGCTTGAGGGGTTTTTGTAAATGTGCTGGTGTCTTATTTAAACATGCCTTATTTCAGGTTGTCCTAAAATACATTATTGCCTATATTTAAAAACATCAATATAATGTACTTTCAGTTTTTAATCTTAAGTAAAAGGCATATTTATAAAGATATTAAGGCTCATTTGTGTTCTATTCAAAATTTGTTCTAAATGTGCAGTAGGACAAAAAAGCTTAGCTGACACTTGCTTCCTTATAAATAAAAAACTTCAGAGTGGAAAAATGACTGTTTCGTGGCTAATTCTGGTATATTTTTTAAATTGTACGTCAGGGAAATCTATTATCTTTCTTGAAGGATGGAGTGGGTTATTAATGTTGTTATAAATGTTCTCAGATTGTAAAAATTACATCTGTTTAGCTTGAGGCTCAAGTTTTATTATTAATTAAAGTGTCAGTAATTGATGGGAAAGATCAAGACAATCGTAATTCACAGGTGATATTTGAAACCAAAAAAACACGACTCCCCCAAAGAATTCTACAGTATTCCTAGATAAATTATTCTGATTGCTCATTATACTGAGAAGTTTTGGAGAATATTTAATCTCTGGGTTTTTTTGCTGTGGAATTGAGTTGAGTTGTCTTTCTGTTGGGGGTCAGGGAATATAGTTGATCACAGTTCCTCTTGTAGCAGCCTTTTTAAGCACTGGAAAATGTTATGTCACCCATCTCCTTTTTCTACACTAGCTGAACTCAGTCTGACTTTGCCCGAGAAGGTTCTTTCTTCTCCTTCTTTGTGCATTCTGCTTCTCTTTTGGTCTGAGTTTGCCTGTATATTTCTTCAGGTAGGGAGCACTCTAGTGGGCACAGTGTTTCAGCTAAGAGTTGGCAGTTTGAAGTACAGCAGAATGATTACCTCCCTGACTGTTCTATTAAACATAAAATAGAATGTGTTTTGTCTTTTCACTTAGTCATTGTCTCACACTAGTTTGTATTCCACTATAACCTCTGCATCTTTTTCTACCGTACTGCTTGCCTAGTCATTATTAAAAATGGAATTTTACAGACTTACAAATTGAAGCTCTTTCTTGCACTTTAGTTCTCAGTTTAGTCTTGCCAGTTTCRGAGCATCTCTCCAATGTGTCAGTCACTTTAAGTTGTGATTCTGTCGTCTCAAGTACTTACAAATTCAATGTTGTTGCTGATTTAAAGAAGAATCTCTGTTCTGTTATCTTTGGTTCTATCTGATACTTTCATTAGATGTAGTGCAGAGCCATACGGTATTCTATAAGAAATAGCTTTGCAGTTTCATACCAAATGTTACCTGATTAAATAAGGGTGATTCTTTGTTACCTATCTGATGGTAATTGTTTACATCACACACTTTTTGCCTCACCATTGGCAGTGTCATGTGATGCAGCATTAGGAGGTTTTTAGTGTGTTTCATATTTACTGCATATCTAGCAACTCAAAGTTCTTATTTAAAAAAGAGAAAATGAGATTTCTTTAGTATGCTATGCTCTCATTAATCAATGTTTTTGATTTGTAATCTCTTCTAGATAGCTGTATTGTTTGTCTAAAAGATTTGCTCTAGTATTTCAGTATTTATTTTTTTAATGTTTGATTTCTGATTCTGCAGATCCTCCTTTTCTTTTGGAAAAACACATGCCAAGAAAAAATTCTTCTGGGATTTTCTCTGATCATTGTGTATTCGCAAAGATAATTGCTAACAGTACAGAGACTTCTTCAGTTAGTTCTTCTAGGCGCTCTTTGCTGAATATATGAAACATCAGACTTTCTGTATCTTGAAGCAAAAAACCTAAAATATGAGGCGAAATTGTCATCACTAATTGTCTTCCTGTATTGTATTAATGTCAATATTATAATTGTCAACATAAGTAAAGCAGAACTGCAATTTCATTGATTTGCAAATTTCATAGAAGTAAAACTGAGAAGTTCAAACACCTGTAGTTAAATTAATTTTGTTGAAATGACTAAACTGCTTCCTTTAGTATTCGTAGTAGCATCTTTTGAAAGAGAGAAATATTTTGTAAGTTATGAGGTATCAGAGATGTGAATAATATGATTAATATATGGGAAGCCAAAGATCACATGTGTTACCAGGGGATATAAGATAAAATTCCGTAGCATTTTCAGGTGCCCTGATTAACTGTGACCTGTACTCTTAAATTGTGGTTTTTGAAAGTTCCTTAGTTTCATTCTCAAGCTCCTCCTAAAAGCTCAGGTTTCACTACTTCTTAGTTCCTTAGGTTCCTCTGTTATTTTGAGTACACTTCAGAATTCTTGTCACTTCACAATGGTAAAAATAAAAACGAATTCTGAGGTGGGGAGGAAAAGTAACTTTAATAGTCAGTGGAAAGAGTTCAGCTTGAGAAATTAATTGAAGTAGCTAAGTGGAGACATTTCAAAATAAAATTAATTTATCATAGAAATACCTCCAATCAGTACTGCAGTTGTTCATGCTTTATTGTATCCACGTTTGCCTTTTTATTGATAGGTGGGCTCTTCCTTTGCTAGTTGCTTTCTGGCTGCGTTGTTTGGTTCCTTCTTTTGTTAACAATTTTACTTCCAACGTATAATAACATACATAATTATTGTTGTTCTATAGGCTGTTGATTGGTGGAGTGTTGGTGTTCTTATGTATGAATTATTAACTGGAGCATCACCATTTACAGTTGATGGAGAGAAGAATTCCCAAGCAGAGATTTCTAGGTAAGATTCAAAACAGTAAAGTATATGTGCTTGCTCACAAAGTGATACTTATGCTGTAATATGTTTTGTGAGAGTTTTAATTTAAAATTTAGGAAGAAAGTGCTACCAGGGTAGCATTTTTAGGTGCTCCAATTCTGTTTGACAGAATGAGATCTGGAAGCAGATAGGTTCTATTAACCTCAGGAGGTTATTGAAATAATAGAACTGACCTTTACAAAAGACCTGTTTTGTTTTAACTACAGTGAAACCACAGTTTTGTAGCTATTCAACCTTGTTGCATGTTTACTGTTGAAAAGGAAGTCAAATGAAATACGAAATTATACGTAAATAGAATTATCACATTCAAAATCTTGATACATAAGGAAACATATATTTAGCTAGAGAGATTTGTCAGCTCTTGCTAGATCACTCCATCAGACTACAGGTTTAAAGTGTCAGGATGTACCCTACTCCCACCTTTTTGTCACAGGTAATATTTATTTTATTAGTGTATAATGTGAAACAAAGAATGTGATCTTTTCTAGCCATACTTGCATATCTGAGAAGAAATGAAATAACCTATACCATTCTTATATTATAGATGTAAACTTTTCCTGACTATCGGCTTTGTTACGTTCAGTAACCTCTACACTTTAAAGGTTTGTTTTCAGTACCCATGTAAAAGCATTGGAGCATTTTAAAAAGACAAAGCAATAAGCTTGCCCACAACACATTACTGAAATCTCCCCCCAAAATGAGCATTTCCTATTACTGGATTTCTTTTGGAGCGGGGAGTTGAGGGCTTAAATTGCACAAATTAGTAACCGCTGTCAAGATCAGCTTGTAAGTCCAGTCCCCAAACTAAGAATAGTCTTGCTTCTATTGGAATGTATTACCATGGTTCTGACCCTTACCTGAAGTCACTTGATATTTAAGGTTATAATGGGAAACAGAACATACATAAATTTAGATAATTTATTTTACTTCTGTTATAAATTCAGGTGATTTCTTGGAAGGTTGAGACCTCTCTATTGGTTTCTAGATCTCTACCAGAACAGGAAACTTAGAGGGCCACTAGAAAAAATACGGGGGGGAGGGGAATCTATTAACAAAACAAAATTCCAGACTTTACCCTCTTGGTCATTATGATGGAGTTAAAACTTACATTAACTCTTTCTGACCTATTTAAGTTTAGAAATTTTGTTGATTGCTTACTTACACCATGTCCGAATTGGTAATTTTGACTCTCAAGATTTATTAAATGGAATCTGAAGGAGTTACCAATTTTTTGGAGAGAACCTTGACCTGAATTTTATAGATACAGTTTTTCCCCAAAACTGGAAAACTTCTTAGATATGTATTCTACAGGATTTGACTGCCTTTTTGTAGGTCCTTGTGTGCTCTTTAATATCTTCATCTTTCTGATAATTTAAGACTAAAGTCAAAGCTGAGAAACTGCAAGGTTGCTAACATCCATCCTCTGATGGCTAATAACCTAATTTCTGAGCTAAATTTAGTTATGGCAAGCTTACTGTGTTATTGCTCAGTATGCTTTTGTTCTGGTTGATGTTCGTGCTACACATTTATAGACAGTAATCCTGTAGTCTTTCAGCATTTATTTTGATAAATTTAGAAGGTAAATTCTTAGTTTTCTTTATTTAAAGATGTTCCCCAGTCTTCCTGTTTCCTGAAAAAGCCTTTTCTTAACTCAGCTTGTGTTGTTCTTTCTTACATATGGACAACTTATTCCTGTTGATGTTTCAAGAGGATCTTGTTTAAGGGAAGTAATAATTCACCATCTGAAAAAAGATATTCCTTCCTTTTTTCTTGGGTTCCTCTTGTTGATTCCAGTGGTGGACTGATAGATCTAATTCCTTCTCCCTTTCTATCACTTCTAACTGATAAGCCCCTATTTTATAGCTGAAATCTCATTAGACCCAACTATATGACTGCATTTCAGACTTGATTTAATCTGTCTTCTGTTACTTCAGTACTCATAAGACCCATGGTTTCTGGATCCTTTCCATTGATAGCAATTTCTGTGCTGGATAACATCCGTTTTGTGTGTTTGCAGTTCACTATGTAATGAATGTTATGTTCCTTTTAAGAGTGTGGCTGAGCATATGAGAACATTGCTGTTTTCTCTGTCCTAGCTGCTGCACTGAGTCATGTGGAACCTCCTGGGGCATGGTGGTTGCTGCGTGCCTTGGGGAGCCACAGGAGTGTGTTTGGGGCTTTCCCTAAGGGTGGGGTGGAGCAGGAGGAATGGATGTGAGATATCAGCAGGCTATGGTGCTCCTGCAGCCCAGGCAGAGGGTGAGAAGAGTAGGGAGCCGAAGTACATCTCAGAGAAGATGGAAAGAAAACCTTTTTCTAAGGATTGAAGGGGACTGTGTAGAGTTTGCTGCAACTTGGGAAGCTGTTGAACTACTCGCTTGAGAGCATGCCTGAAAGAAATGATCCACCCTTCCTGACATGCTAGACTGTTAAATTTAGAAATTCTTGTTACCGTATTGAGGGCTTTTTAGATATACCCTCCTTGTATTTATCTCTAGCATGAGTACACTGAGATCTTTCAAGAAATAACAGCTGAATTGTCAGTACCTGTCTTTATCCTAAGCCTGTCTGGCCTAGAAGCTATGATCTTTGTCCTTTTTTTCTTTCATAATTTTGTCACTGAGGATACATATGCAATTTACACTTAATGTCCTTTTTTTTTTTGATAATTCTTTCAGTTATGTCTGCAGCCTTTTCTATAAAGTTTTCCGTTGAATTGGGATGCAGACTGTAGATAATTTTACACCTATAATTAAATACGTTCCAAATTCTCTCTGTGACTATCTTTGATCTTTCTAGTTTCATTTCGTCTCTAAACTCATGAAAAACTGAATTGCAGATAACTTCATCAGATATTTACGGTTGCCAGTGGTAGTGAAATCACTAGCACTGGCACAGAGATATGAGTTGGTACAAACTTCTTTCTTGATGGCAAAGTTATTCTAAATAGAAATTGTATTCCCTAACCTAAATATGGTTTAACTTGCCAATTGCAGCAGACTTAGAGAATTCAGTTTTCTCTCATTCAATCACAAGCCCTGAAAGCATAGTTTCCACGGCCTTTGATTTTTCTCAGTTTAAGGAAAAAAGTCATCTTCTAAATGAATCCAGGTCCTTCTTTTATTTTACTTAGGTGGGAAGTAATCTTAGGTATTTTTAGATCATTTTATTCCCTTGTGTGGCACAATGGCTATCTGCTGTTAAATTTGAGAACAAAGTTTTGTTCTGAAATATCTCCTTAATGGACAGTTCAGTTCTTCTGTCAGAAATAGTTACTGTGTGGTTTGTATCTTTTTTTTACTCTTTCTGATAAGCGATTGTGTTCAGTTCTTTTATGATAACCTTTTTGACAACACTGCGGACTTCTCTTTCATGGCAAGTGCAATTTAACTAAGTGCATACTTTAATTTCCCTTATGTCTCTGTCTTTCTGTCTCTGAAAACTCTTTTTGTTCACACGCTTGGTGTTATGGGTTATTAAACTTGATAAAAAAAATTTCACAGAACTATTAAAGTATCTTTCCTTTTCTAGTATGCCCTCTCCCCTTTCTTCTCCCTTCTTCCCAAATCTTCCTCTCATTTTTGAGAATTCTTGAATTCCATTGCTGCAGAGCCGTGGATGGGACCCATCCTGCAAAAGCATAGGCAAAGGCTGGGTTTGATTACAAATCCAGTGTTTTCAGTTTGACTGTGTGTTATTTGCAGTGCTGACTTGAAAGACAGACAAATCCATTTTAGGATGTTGACTTTTGAGGGCCTTGTCATACATACAGGGATTTAAAATGAGCATGAAGTTTTTGGAGTATTATTTTGCTGCTATGCAGGAGCTTAGAAAATCTTGTCAGCTTTGGTGTTATGAATAGATAGATAGCTATCTTTTTCATTTTTATACATATATACATCTATAAAATAATCTGTGGAAGCATATGATGCCTTATTAGCATACTAATGCTAATAGCAGCCTATACTCTTTATTTGACATAGTTGGTTAGACTTTATTTAAACTTCATGGAGGATGGCTGAAATTTGACCATTTGTTAGATGTTATCAAGATATTTTGTCCACAATTCTGCAAGAAACCTTTTCTTGATAAAACTGTTGGGAAGATGCATATCAGGTATATACTGGGATTCCCTTCTTTATTCTCTGCCTGCGAAGACTGCAGTGATTGCTAGACCTTTTAAAGGACGGAGCAGTCATTAAATCCAACTTGTAATTTGCATGGTCTCTTCTGGAATTTCGTCCTAGAGCTTATAGCTGTCTACCTAGAACGTACAGCATTTATATGCCTAGATAGGAGTCTAGAGTCCAGGAACTGGTAGACAATAAAGTAATGATGCATTTCTAACAGGTAGCAATGAGTTAGGAAACCTCTGCCACATGAAGGAAACCATTTAATGCTAGACTTAGAGTGAATCACATCACGTCAGTGACACTGCCTACAGGTTATTTCAACCTTTCAGTAAAGCAGATGGTTTTAAGAAGGTCGTAAGTATTGCATCAAAGTCTCCAACTTGCCTAGAACCAGGGATGCACATACAGGTCTGACTGCTCAAAGCTGGACAAAAGAATCTTGCATTAGTAGTTCTGAGATGACAGGCTATTCAGTAGAGTCATTCTCAAATGTGAAGGTGAAAACTCTACTTTGGAAGCTTGTCTCTCTGCCCTTTGACAGGGTTACAGCTTGGGATTGCTTTCTCTTATTCCATGAACATCAGGATGGATATGTATTTCTTCGATGCTTATAATGCAATTCTGAGGGCACTGATAATAGACTATAGTAACAGTTCTAGTATAAACCTAATGTGTCTGTTGGTCAGCTATGGTGATCCTTTCAGTTTTTCATGATCTGATTGTGTCTTTTTAGCTGGTGGAAACAAAAAAACCCTTCAGGTTCTGCACTTCAGATGTTTTATTATCATCTCTTCCACAGTCAGGTTCAGGCATCTGCTTTCAGGCTAATCACAGTGGAGGGTGTATCACATCTTTTATGTCTGTTTCTTGACTAAAATAGTTGGATTTCGTTTTTTTCCTGTCTACAAAATCTTCCTTTGGTTGGCACCTAAAGGTTACTAGTTCCTAAACTTTTTCATCCTCCTTGCTTGTAATCGGTTTTGTTTCTCACTGTTACTATTTTAAACAAGTTACATAGCTATGGTTTCCGATAATGAATTGGTACTAATTTATTCAAGCACCCCATCTTCAGTTGGTCTTCCATAGCTTCTGCTTTACTTCTCAAAATGATCACTCAGTGGATATATTTAGTAGTAATTTTTACAATATAGTTTACAGATTGGTCAATCTAATGCTAAAAGATAAATTGGTCAAATTGGTCAATAAGTCAAATTGCCAAATTGGTCCTGTTGTCACGAGAGGTTTTCATATTCTTTGACATAAATTGGATTTTCCCAGCTATGCAGTGCATCAGAATTTTGACTAGTTTAGCTGTTTACAGAATTAATTAAAATGAAAAATTAAGAAAATATCTTTCAGCTTCTGGCTAACAGCATATTTTCCCCTTTCATTTTATCTTAACCACTGGGAGCAATGTGCTGTCTGCATTGGAAAACTCCCAATGACACTGTTTGTCTTTATAAGGCCTTTTACTGAGCATTGCAAGGGCATTCCTGCCTTAAGTCCTTAAGATTATCACCCTGGAATGAACGAGGTCAGAATCTTTTTCAAATTCTCTTTAGACTGACATTGTAGTATAAGCCTTTGGCATATGTTTTTTGCATTTCTTGTTGGTTTTAAATACTGTGCCTTCTGTAGAAGGATGTTTTATTCGGCCAGCACACACATATCCCGTCTCTACTGCTTTGGTAAACATCAGATAAGAAACCTGTGGTCAGACTGTAATTTTTGAACTACAAGCATAGATGAGTGGTGGCAACTCTATGAATTTTTCATAACAATCAGTGAGTTCCTTGGCTGATTTGTCAGGCTCAGCAGCCTGCTCCTGTTACACAGGAGTGGCTCTAAAGATATTGATAAAGAGGAGGAGCATCTAAAGGTCAAGGCGTCATTTCCCTACTGTATCTTCCACTCACTGAAGATTAAGTATCTCCTTCTCCTCATTATCATTCATTAGCATGTCCTTCGCATTATCATGTATGCTCTTGGTCTGTAGTATTTATGGGAGAAACTCATCAGAGCTTAAGTTCCTTCAAAAGAATACCAATGGGGTTAGCTCCTAGCTCTGCATAGTCTGCCATAGAGAAGGGTAAGATGGAAATGATCCAGGACTTCAATGTGATAACCTCCTTGACCTATGGAAGGGATGGTTTCTCTCAAAGTGTTTTCAGTACAGCCAGAGTGCTCTCATCAGCAGGGGTAATCTCAGCTGATCCCAGCTCAGAGGCATTGTACTAGGCTAGGAGAAGCAGAAAATACATCGGAGTAGTCCTTCAGCAGCTTTGACCATAGTTGCCACTTGGGATACTTAATTCTTCCTGCTTGCTTCTGTCCCTGTTACTGGACCACATAAACATGAAATGTACAAGAGGATTGCTTTAGAAATCAATTAAAAAAAATACTGACTTAGGGGCTTTTTTTCCCCTCCTGAGAGCTCAAAGAGAACTTGTCTCTTTCCAGGATCTTTGTTATGTACCTTTCTGATTCTCTCATCAGAAAGCTTGATAAATACATTTCCTTGGACTCCTCTAACTGAAGTGATTTTCAAGCTAAGAAGACATTGTAGATTTTGTTGACTCTCCTGTAAATCAATTAATTTTGCTATCAAGATGTCCTGTCTTCTGTCTTACAACAGGAAGGTTTTCTTAATTCCTTACCCACTTCCCCTTTCTGAATCTGGAAGATTTCTGAAGAGGCTGAATCTTTACTTCTTCACCAGTCCTACAGTGTAAAAATCCTCTTGTTTAGTGATGCTTATATTTGGTATTAACATCCCTAATTGAGAAATCATTTGGCAATATTGTGCTTTCTTCTCCTTTTCTGTAAAATGAAGTGTGTCCAGAAGTTGAAGACACGGCTTATGGTTGCTGTTACTTCTGCTAGCAGAGTGGCTGTGATTTAGACCCTTATTGGCAGATCATCCTTACATCATTTCAAGATACAATCCATCTTAAAATTCAGACTGTATTTTCCTAAGTCATTTCAGTGTTACTTAAACCAAGAGGTTTGCTTGCTTTGTCTTTTTGTTTGCTTGAAATTGGATAGTATGTCAGTAGAAACAACCCCTGGGATATGTGCATATTGAACTTGTTTTCGTCCTTCCACATTGAGAGGGCAAGATTGTTTAGGAAACACTCTGATCTATTTTTGGAGTAATCCAAGAAGTTACGTATTTCAAGATAAAAAATTTCCCGTGGATAGCTGATGAAGGATATGTCATGCAGTAACTTTAAACAAAGTTTAGAAATGTCCTGCAGTGATCAACTTAAGCTTTATCAGAGACATATAACAATTGAGATTTTAGTGCTGCCACAACCTCATATAATTTCAGTCTCACAGTCTCTCATAGCTTCAAAATCTTTCAGTCTGTGTTTAGTGGAGGCACTCTAAGTCCTTCTTCTATGTATCATGCTTCCTGAAGTCACCACGGTGAGAGTATGCATATAGATATATAGCCACCACGTTGAGCATGAACCAGCAATGTGCCCTTGTGGCAAAGGCAGCACATGGTATCCTGGGCTGCATTAGACAAAGTATCTGCAGATTGAGGGAGGTTATCTTTATTCTCTACTCAGCAATGGTGAGGCCATACCTGGAGTACTGGGTGCAGTTCTCGTTTCCCCAGTACAAGACAGACATGGGCATACTGGAGAGAGTCCAGTAAGGGGCCACTAAAAAGATTAAGGTGCTGAAGCATATGAGGAGAGGCTAAGACAGCTGGGACTGTTCCACCTGGAGAGGGGAAGGCTCAGGGAGATCTCATCAATGTATAGAAATACCTGAAGGGAGGGTGCAAAGAAGAGGGAGCCAGGTTTTTTTCAGTGGTGCCCAGTGACAGGATCAAAGGTAACGGACACAAACAGGAGGTTTCCTCTGAACATCAGGAAACACTTTTTTACTGTGAGGGTGACTGAGCCCTGGCACAGGCTGCCCAGGGAGGTGGTGGAGTCTCCATCCTTGGAGATATTCAAAAGGCATCTGGACATGGTCGTGTGCAACTGGCTCTAGGTGACTATTTTTGAGCAGGGGGGTTGGCCCAAATGACCTCCAGAGGTCCCTTTCAACCTCAACCATTCTGTGATTCTGTATGCTAAAGGGTTTTGTGAGTGTATCTTTTTAAACCTGTTGACATGTCTTTGGTATGTGTTGTCTGTATGTGCATTCTTAATTTTCCTTCAGTCCTTAGCTTCAATATCTACATTTGGAGTAACCGAAAGAAAACTTGCCTTCCTCTTTACATAAAACTGTGGGAGCTACACATATAAGAGATAGGTATTGAAATGTGACCTACTTAGGCTTCCAAGATTTTGGGAGATTTCCAAGATTTTCCAAATTTCCAAGATTTTCCAAAATTTCCAAGATTTTCCAAATCAATCTACTTAGGCTTCCAAGATTTTGAACTTCCACTAGCTTTATTTGATGGCTCCTATTTCTTGTATTGAAAGAGACAGTGAGGTCCCTATCCACTTTCTCTTCACTGTTCATCATTTTGAGGGGAACACTATGCCTAGTCCCCTTAAGTCCCCTTTTCACTGAGCTGGATAGTCCTAGCCTTTTTTGTGTATCTTCATATGAAACACATTCTGTTTTTCTTATTAATCTTGTTACTCTTCTCTAAAACTTTTCTAGTTATAGTGCCTCCTTTTCAGAGTAGGGTATGAGCACTGCACACAATATACAAGGTGCAGGCAAACCTCAAATGGCCCAAGTGTGGTTTTTTCTCTTTATTTTCTAAGAATTTTTAACATTGGAATTGTTTTTGGTTTTTTGACTGCTGTTAGGCATCAAGTTGATGTTTTTGTGGAACTATCTGTTGTAGCTATGAGATTTCTTTTGAATAGTAATAGTAAACTCAATATGTATGAAATAAGGATTGTTTTGTGGATTAAATTACATAATTTATCTCCTACAGATGCTGTGTTTCATGTCTGCATTTCCTCAAACCTTTCTTTATTTAAAAAAAAAAAGTTGGTTTCATATTTGTCATCCTCCTGTCTCTGGGTACGGTAGAAGTTCAAGTGAAATGTTAAACGCTACCATTAGTACGGTAACTCTCTGATTTAACACTCAACATGTTAAGTAATTACCAAATAATTGTTATTTTGTTTGTTTTACAGGAGAATATTAAAAAGTGAGCCACCTTATCCCCAAGAAATGAGTGCACTGTCGAAGGATATAATTCAGCGTCTTTTGATGAAAGACCCCAAGAAAAGACTAGGTTGTGGTCCCACTGATGCTGATGAAATCAAACAGCATCCCTTTTTCCAGGTAAAACAAACAACAAATCTCCCCAGATACCACTTACTTTACATTAGTGCCTTTGAAATCCAAGTCTAAAGAAATTCTGTGTTTTTGTTAACAGAATGGCTTAGAGGCGTGTTAATTGCATGAATAATTGCACTGAAGTTAGTGAGAATATCCATGTACTTATGTATATGGATTTTGTGCATACTACAAGAAAGGCATGGTAGATTTTTAGTGTATTCTGTCTGTTTCTAACAGTTACTTGAAGCAGCCAAAAGTCACACTACTTAAACCAGAACGTTTAATGGAAAACTCTTAAATTATATGTTGTGTGTTGGCTTTTTTAAAAGAAAGTTTGCCACTAACATTATTAGTAAAATTTGAATATTGATAAAATTCACCGTTAGTGATAAATGCCCATTCTGTATTTTCTTTTCCCTAATTAAATCTTTAGTCTTGTTTAGTAGATTTTAATTCTGTTCAGATTTCAGTGTATTAACATTTGGTTTCAAACAATGACAAAGATTGGATTTGTGTACAACATCTGTACTGTTCCATCCATTGCGGTTAAAATTGTTTGTCTGCTTTCTTTGAAAAAAACTAAGTATATATTTGCGGTGCTTCTGAAGTTACATATATTTTTAATTAGTATAAAATTTGGAGTATTTAAAGGTGGTGGTATAAATTAAACCTTTCAAATAAATATTTTCAGTGTAATTACCATAACATTCAGCATGGGCAATATCTTGGCTTTTTAACTTCTCAATTTCTTCTCATGCCTTCTGTATTTCCTTCCTCTTATAAGAGAGTCTGACAAAGTAGAGTTAAACTTCCTTTATTCACTGTTTTGGAAGATACATTTATTTTTTTTTCCCTTATACAATACTTTGTAATCTTGACTTCATTTCAGTTCCACTCCTTTACAGTAATGGG
Source organism: Oceanodroma leucorhoa (assembly GCA_030449065.1). Lineage (NCBI taxonomy): Eukaryota > Metazoa > Chordata > Aves > Procellariiformes > Oceanodroma > Oceanodroma leucorhoa. The sequence continues at coordinate 3,809,345 of JASVER010000027.1, read as the reverse complement.
GCCATTTTCCCATAACTACCATATCTATGCCTCCTACTTCTAGCCATGCATTTAAGTACGAATCCAGAGGCATTACGCTCTCAGGGCTCTGGAAGCTGAGATTAGTAACTAAGCATAGAAATCAGCAATGAAAAGTTGAAGATAATGCATGCATGCACTATGGCTTACAAAAATATAAATGTTGTTTCCTCTGAAATAGAGGAAGAAATTTAAGGGCTGTCACGCTAATCATTTGGCTTATCTCCACTGTTAAATTTCTTTGTGTTGATTTTTTTTTTTTTTTAAAAAACTGGTTTCTGTCTACTTAAAAATAAGTATGATACTTCTTGCCTCTACCTAAGCAAATAAGTAGGGCATAATTTGAATGCTTTTCATCTGCCTGTGGGAAATAACAAATGGAGTTAGGACTGTTTGTTTCTGGACAAGTCTCTCTTTCCAATACCTGTTTCTGTTAAATTTTCATTTGATTCAAACTTATTTTCCTGTTTTGGGTTTAGAATATGAATTGGGACGATTTAGCTGCCAAAAAAGTATCAGCTCCATTTAAACCAGTAATCAGAGATGAGTTGGATGTCAGTAATTTTGCAGAAGAGTTTACAGAAATGGATCCGACATATTCTCCTGCAGCAACCCCTCAGACTTCAGAAAGAATATTTCAGGTATTTTAAGAATTCACATTAATTAAAAAAAAAATCATTTATTGAACAATTCCATGTGTATAGCTAGTTTGTTCAGCAATTGCAGAATGAGAAAGGTGGAAACAGTCCTACTGCAAACATAAAATTCCATGTCTCCATTCCCAGCTAAATGTCCTACCTGCTGGACTAAAGTCGGTCTGTCCTTTATTGATTCTTCATACCTTATGAGTCTTGTCGTCTTGACGCCATCAGCTTGGGCTACCAGTTTTGACAACAGCAATGTAGTTTGCCCATGTCCACATTATGCTCTAGTTGAGGTATTCCTTTGGGAAGTGGGAGCTAACTGCAGAGTTGAAAGTAGGTCTTCCATGTCCTTTAGGAGTGCTCTAATTACTACGCTACTATATACAGATCAGTAACAAAGCTTTCCTTACCATCTCCTCCATGCTATTAAAGAATGATCCCTTCTTGGACTGCACGGTCTGGATGTCAAATGGGCAAAACCAGCCCATGTGCAGCCTTGAACTTGGTACCAAAGCTGCAGAGGTGAACAGCAGTTCAGGTTGCCTTCTCTTCTCCCCCAACTTGTGCTTTGTTTTTTATTGGCTTTTTTTGAGCAGCTTAGTGTTTAGTGTACAGGAATATAGCATCACGTTTTGGAAGTTGTTAGGTTTGTAGTGACTGTAGCAAGCAATTTATGCATGTCATAATATGATCTGATTCATCCTGCGGTGGTAGTCACAGCTGTTCTTGTTACGATATCCAAACTGGGCACATCATTAATATGAAGCTTATTTTGTTTTGCCATTTAAAATGGTTTGATGCTTACATCACAACATAAAAATTTCATGCCTTAACTTAAGGGTGTTCTGGGAAGCTAGCTGTTTTGAAGTATGAGCCTTTATGACTATTGCAAAACAGCTGAAGCCGAGCCAGATTTTTAGCATTATTTACCAGAATTTTTATATTGTTTTATCTATAACTCTGGAGAATCATATAACTAATTCCAGGAACATACCTGTTCACATTGAGCAGAGTCATATCAATGACCCAGTTACAGTTTCTGTATTATGTTATGAAAATTCTGATTTCTTTGAAAAATTCTTCTGAAAATTCTAATATTTTGTATGCAGTGTGATAGTTTGTGTGCAACAATTTCAAGCCATACCGTTTTCTGATGTCTTAATTTCATAGGGATATTCTTTCGTTGCACCTTCTATTTTGTTTAAACGCAATGCAGCTACAGTAGATCCTCTTCAGTTTTATATGGGGGATGAGCGGCCTGGAACTACAAGTATTGCCAGAAGTGCTATGATGAAGGTAATAATAATATCAAGAGTTGAATTAATTTGGTTAACTTGGATCTGCATATGACTTTCAAAGCAGCAATCACAAGCTCGGCTACAGATTACAAAGTAGTCATTATTCACTTATCTGTTCTCTGTAATGGCTCCTTAGATGATCCAAGCTTATAATTTGCATGTGGTACTATTGAGAAGTGGTTGAAGTTTAATCTGAAAAATGAGATGATTGTCTAGTTTTCCAGAAGACTGAAGTATGGTAGTAATCGTACTTTGACTGCTGATAGTTCTTATTCATAGTTCTTATTCAGCCAACCATTGTAGATATTTCTGAAGCTACTTTAATTATATAAGAATTCCTTCTATGATGTATTTGCCCAAAAGTATGTATAGTTGTGTGAAGCCTTATAAGAACACATGCTATTGTGATGTCTTCGAACGAGCACATAGTTTTGTGGATAAATGTATGTACAGCCATCTTTGATCCTGTTTGTCTGATTATTTTGTATCTTAAGCTATTGTAGTAGTAATGATTTATTTAGTGATTATGTTTGTTTAACGTAACATAAGATTTACTCTTTGATTGTTAGAATAAAGTTTATGCATATTATTAAATAGAAGTTAAGATTATATTTTATCAAAAAGAGAGCTCTTTTACAATTTTAAATGTAGATGAAAAATTCTCACAAAACTTTACTCTTTGTCTTTGACTGTGTATACCAAAAGTATTCTGCAGAACTAAATACAGACAGTTTCCTAACAGGACTCTCCATTTTATCATCATTATGAACTGGATCTGAAAGAGAAACCATTGGGAGAAGGAAGTTTTTCCATTTGTCGAAAGTGCTTACACAAGAAAACTAGCCAAGAGTATGCAGTAAAAATAATTAGCAAAAGGTATAAATATTCTATAAGACAATAAAATATTTTCTTTGCTTACTGTCACCCATGGATTAGAATAATGTTCACTACATTTTTGGAAGTGGAAAAATGACTTTAAAATAATTTCCTATTTGAAGAATCTAGAGAAACTTATAGTAACCTTATGACCTTTAAAAGATTCTGAGAGTCTTTTGAAACAAAATGTTATTCTTGCTGGGGAGGACACAAGAAGAAACCTAAAGAGTACTTTTCTGTTTCCTAGTTGTATTCTGCCCGAATTCCCCCTAATTCTGTTCCTAACCAGAGTAAGGTATAAGGCCCTCCTATCTTTAGATCTAAGTGAACTGAATGTGGGCTTGCTAGCTCCTTTTCCTAAGCAGCCCAATTGATTGCCTAGGACATTGCTTTTAAGAAGGATCTGTAGTGTGGGTTGTCTTAGATCTAGTTAATTGTGTGTGTGTAAAATGGAATTAGACTATGGAGTTTTAAGTTGCATCTTGTTTCCTGGATGTTCTGAAGAGAACACCACAATGGAGGCAGCTGACTTGCTTTGTACATGGGGACCGTCTGGTCCTCTTCCAGAATAGATACCTCTGGCAGTTTCTGCCCAGAGAAAAATTAAGATAAGGGATTCTTTGAGGGGTGGATGTATTTTTACCTTTATTTTGCAGTGTTCCTTAGTATATATGTTCCTAGTGTGTTGTAGAATGCTGGCAGGAAAGGGAAAGTGTAAATGTTCTGCTATCAGAATGATAGTTCACAGTGATCTCTTTTCCAAGACATTTGGCTGTACCTCTGTTTTTCCAGACTCTAGAAGTAATGTTCACCAGACTTAAGTGTTGCATTACATGCTTTTTGGATAGGATAGGTTCAAGAATAAGACACCTAAATATAGGTGTCTGAGTCAGTTTTTCGAGGTCTGCTATGATTAATGGAGCCCTACTCAAAACTATTGGTGGAGCCTACAGAGAGACTCGAATGACCAGGCACTGGCAGTGGGATTCAGTAACTTAAACATAGGCATCTACGTAGTGCCATTTTAGCATCTGTTGGTGTCCTTTCTGTCCTCCAGTTCCCATCAGTCTTGTGACTACTACCTTTATGTAGATGTCTTCATGACTGATGTCTTCCAGGCTCTCCTGTGCTTAGGCCACTGAATCCTCCTTTAGGTATGTATTTTACAGTGAACTAGCTCACCCTGTAAGATTCATTAACTAGAATTTCTCTCATTATAATGAGACCTTAGAGAAGTAGTATGCAGTAGACACCTACATTGGGTGTTTTAATCTGGAAATCTCTGCCTTGTGTCTACATTCAATTTTTTTTTTCCTGTGGTGAATGCAGAGCTGCAGATCAGTACTCCCATCTCATCTTAAGCTAATGGATTTTTTGTTTCTGGATAACAGTGAGCCAAACTAGTATTGACTTTTCCCATGAACTAAACTTTTAGGAATTATGTCCCTAAATGATACTACTCACAGGTTCTTTTGCTCTGTCTCCTTCATCTTGGTGGACCAGGCTAAATGAAGGTAAGAAGTGGTCTGTATACAGAGATTTTTTTGGGATTGCAGGCTGTGAGCAGACTCAGAGCATGTTTGTGTAGTATTTAGAGGTAGCAGTAAACCTGCACTCTGAATGGCCACACAAACCAGCCCTGAATAAGAAACTGTTAAACTGTAAATAATATTGCTCTGAGGACCACAGTAATAACTCTTGCTAAAAGGAAAAGTATAATAGGTTTCTAGTAACTTCTTTGCCTCAGACAGTCTTTTCACTCCTACCTATCAAAGGTGCCAAAAAAGTGAATCCTGCACTTAGGCAAGCCTTTTCATGGTACATGAGGTCAAAGCTCAGATCAAGAGTTCCTCTGTGGTGTTGCTTTGTTAGTGGTGCTGGACCTGCCTCCATCCAACAATTTGAGGTTTATCTGTGTGTCTGAAGGCCAATGAAACAGTGGAGTCCTATAAACTTGCTTGAGTTACTGTTTTAGAGCTTCCCATTTGTTTTTCATGACAGTCTGCTTAAAATCTGAAATGGTAACTATTTATAGAGGGGAAATACTCAGAAAAGTTCACGCACAGATTTTAAAGGTTTATGTTCTTGATACTGAACCTTTTCCATCTGTTTCCTAGGTCTCCTGGTAGTAGTTTAGGGGGGGAAAGACTATCTGAGTCAGTTTTTAAATTTCTTAAGGACCTGAAATTACTTTCAGTGTAAAACAACAACATCAGCAGAGATGCATGTGGAGCAGCTTAGTTTGCTTGTTGATTATATGAAGCCTGCAGCAAAACAGAATTCTCTTGCACAAAATTCTCATYACGGTTCTGGTCCTAATTAGGAAAAAAAAAATGCAACCAAAAATGAAGAACACGTGTGGTAAGAGAGATTCTATCTGTTATCCATAAGGCCATTCTCTAAGTCAGTACAGAATTAGCCTTTCTTGGAGAGAGTTTTGGCAAAAATTTTCAGGCATTATTTGCCCAAAATAACATATGTATTCAGTGGAAAACAAAATGTTCCGGTCTGTCCCCATTCACATAGTTTTTATAATGTTCACCATGTTCACTTTTTTTGGCTATAGATTTCAGTATTTGAAAGAGAATTTGTGCCATGATTTTTGCTCTGGAGCTAGTCTCTTCTTATTGCTTCCATTTCAGATTTTTACAATGGTCTGGTTAGGGGTTCATTTGTATAACACAGTTCATATATATAGATGATGTTACTCTCTTTTCTGGTAGGATCTCATAGTTTCCATACAGCTTTGGAAGTACTTATCTCCTATAAGAATGGAAAAGGATGGGGCCAGTAATTTGAGTCTTCAAGATAAAGCTGAACTAACAAATATTTGTAGGAACAGAGGTGAAGTCAAATTGCTCTGGACTAAGGGAAAGGTTTGTTTTAGGTAGAAACTATTCTATAATATCCTTTCAGCTTTTGCTGTAGCAAGTTGCAGTTGCATCAAAAACATTGTTTGATTTGGGTGTGGTTTTTTTTAATGTCCTAACTTGCAGGGTTATGTGGAGAGTTTTGCTCAGTTTACTTTGAGTATGCTTTTAATTGTGTTCAGGTGGTTGTAATATCAAAAAATCTGGATTGCAAGCAATTAAAAAAATAGGTGTAACACTTTGAATGTGCAATTTGCTCAGTAAAATTGGTACAAAATAACTGCTCAATTTTTCCAGAATGGAARCCAACACCCAGAGAGAAATAACAGCTCTGAAACTCTGCGAAGCACACCCGAATGTAGTGAAGTTACATGAAGTTTATCACGACCAGGTACTTTGAAGAAACTATAATCAGCACTTGTCAAACACATTGCCATGTGTTTTCCCAAGAACTTCTAGGAGTTAAGCGTACTGTTACTATGGAGGCAACTTTTTTCCTAGGGCTTTTGTCTACTGAGTATAGAAGATGAAGCAGAAATTCTGCATTCAAGGAAACTTGCAGTTACTCCAGCAAATCAAAAAATATTTGGAAGCATTAGTCTCGTGGATTCTGTTTCTGGTTCTGTCCTTGGTCTACTTTGTTAATCATCATCCAATATATATTCATGGCCCAGTTTCCATATCTGATACTGAGGTACCTAATCACTTTCCCTCAGGGTTGTCATGAATCTTAACATAGTATTTGTGAAATAATTTGGAAATCTTGCATATGAAGATTACATATCTAGCAATTTTTTCTTAGATATTAGTAACTTAATGGAGGTAACCAAGTAGTTTGCTAAATTATCAAATGTGAAAGTAGAGCCTCTATTTGAAAATACATTGAGATCAGTTTAGGGTTTATTTAGAGACCTTAGTTGTCTTTTTCGTTAGTGTAATGCAAGCTCCACAGCATGTAATAAGCCATAATTTGATCTAACTTGGAGGTTGGCCCTGGTTTGAGCTAGGGGTTTGGACCAGGTGTCCTGCAGAGGTTCCTTCCAACCTAAACTACTCTGTGATTCTAGTCTATGATTTTGTAACAGAACATGGGCGCTCTTGCCTCCCAATGTATCCCAGTTTATCCCCATCATGCTGTTTATACAAGGACCAGCAGAGTGCTCATGTGGAGCACTTCTAAAATGAGCTGAGAGGATGAAAAATCTGTACTGCAATCTTTAATGATAAGGAAGCCTTTTTTTTTTGCATTTATGTACAGTGTGAATACATATGTGTAGAACAGGACACTCTTTTCACTTTCCTTTGAGTAAAATGGCTATATTCAGGAATATCTAACAAAAATGTTCTTCATATTGCTCTGCAACTGAATAGGTTACTCTCAATCAGCCAAACCATTGTATTTTAGTTGCTCCTGGTAGCTCCCAGGTGTTATCTTCCAGATTACTCATGCACAATATTCTGAAGATCAAAATTTTCTAATTTTGATATTTCTGCGGTTTGTCTTAAAAGAAGTTCCAATTTTTAACTTGCTCTAATATCAATCTAATCAAATTCTACATTGGTGGAATAGAGTATTGGGTTGCAGTCTCTTTTGGTGAGCCACAAGAAGTTTTCTAGCAGAGAAAAGCCTCTATCCTTTCTGACTTTCCTGTCAGCTGTTCCCAAGACATAAAGAAAATTTGCAGGAGAGAATATCTTACAAGCATTACTAGCAATGTGACTAGTAGACATCTTGTTTGTTCTAAGAAGTGTTACCGCTTTCTGTCCACATAGCTCTGCTTCTGTTCCTTGATATCTAAATACTGTGCACCTTCTGTTTCTGACTGTTTCTTTGAATTTAATTTTTTGACCTCTTCCCAGAACTTTTCCTTTGTTTGCAAATACTACTTTTGTTGCTGTCATTCAGTTTTGTTACTGCCATCACATGCCTACGTCCATTACCTTCTGAGAATGCTAACTTCACTTTCCTGTCCTGAGAAGTCTGCTGTTTGTTTAATGGCAAGACATTTGAATTGCAGTTGATTGTGTGCTAATGTTGTCTTATAATCAAGGAAGTCACTGCTTATTGATTGTCTTGAAATAACAATTACTTCTTTAATTAAAAAAAAATACTCTTTAATGTTTGGGAAGATGTCTATTGTGATTCTAATGATAGGGTAGCTTTGGCTACTACTTTGTAGGGGATGAAATCAGAAGAAATTCGAGATAATCTGTGATTTCACAGTAAAGTTTTAGGGTGCTTTTAAAGGAATTGGTAACATTAAGTGGCTAACTCCTTATGCATATTAATAGAAATGTATGCCTACATCATAACAAGCTTAAACAGCAGAAGTCTAGCTTTTTCCAGCTTTATTTGTTAGCCTAAAGAAAGGCAATTCATCTCCCTACAAATTTATCCATTTACACGGCGGCATTGTGTTTTTGTAAATAAATATGGGTGGACATGGGGAAGACATCAACATTATTTAATCGCAGTGAAATTGATGAGAAAAATGTCATCTGAGATGCAACTTGGTGCTTCTTACTGGCCTTCCGAATTGCTATGAGTAGCAGTTTTATTTCTTCGAACTTTGAGAATCTATTGAAATAGTACCTAGCTCCTGAATGAATGTTGGTTTGTAATGTTAAATTTCTAACATCCCATATTTCTCTTTGTTTCAGCTTCACACGTTTCTAGTAATGGAATTGCTGAAGGGAGGAGAATTGCTTGAACGTATTCAGAAGAAGAAACATTTCAGTGAGACTGAAGCCAGTCATATTATGCGCAGACTTGTTTCAGCGGTGAGCCATATGCACGATGTAGGAGTAGTCCATAGAGACCTGAAACCTGAGGTATAGTGACTTGCTTATGTATGTCTAGACATTAAGTTACTTAATATCTGGAATGTGATGTATTTCTGTTCCTCCAGCTTCTTCYGCTTCTAAATTTTTAATAAACTCTTATAAACTCTGTAATAAACTTTAATAAACTCTTTAATAAACTCTTATATAAAACTCTTACTTAGCAAATTCTGTAGATATTTTTCTGTTCATAGGTAAAAGTAACTGTTGTTAAACATTTTTGATTTTGTAAGCAATTTACACTGTAACATTCAAAAACTTTCTTTGCCTATTTGGGGGACAGTTTTTACTAGTGGTAGGTATATATTTACTGTATGAAACAGTTCACAAGCAGAGCTAGGTTGCTTGGGTACTTTACCTGTACATTTCCACCTTTTATTTGATCTTAATTCCCTCGGTAGGGCTTCTTCTGGAGGTAGCTGCGACACCCTTGTACTCAAAATGAACCTCAAACTAACGCAGCCAACTAATAAAGATGTGTGATTTGAGTTCAGTGAGTTTTAGTAGTTTCCCAAAACTGCTCTTGCCTTTCAGACAATTCAGTTTGCTATGTTAAGGTTGACCACTGCCTTTTGTGCTGCTTCCTGGAGCCAATATTTCCTCCTTTTTCTTTGCCAACAATGGGCTTGGATACGTGTTAGTTTTCTTCAGCCCAAGGATAGTGTAGATCGATGTTCGTTCATCCAGTAAGGATGTTATATTTTATTGGTGACTACAGTCATCGTACCTCAGGAAATAGCTACTTTGTTTGTATCTGGAGTATAAAATGATCCACCATTCCTACTGATGTTTCATCCTTTTGTGACATATGTTCTGCTGTGTTACAAACTTCTTTCACAGTAATTCCAATTCAACAGGTAAAGTGGTCTGCTAGGTGTTAGTATTAAACTGGTTTTGAAAATCAGTCCAAAATGTATGCGTTTGAAAACATCTCTGTATTGTTTATTTAGTACAATAAATAAGCAATTAAATAAAGAGAGGCTATTGTAAAATTCTAATGTGTCAGCTGAAAATGTGACTCTTGGAAAAAGTTTCTCTGCTGACATCATCAAGGAAAGAAAACAAACTTTTGAAACAAGTCATTATTAAAAGGACAAAACCCAGAAATCCTTTCACTCTTCCTATTTTCATCTCTTTAGTCTTATTACTATCTTGAATATGAAGGCCAGATTCTGTAAAGCAGAACTTCAGATGCTTTCAGATGGTAAAGTAGGCAGTCTTCAATTCTACATGATGTTCAAAAACAGAAGTCTGGAAGTCCGAGTAATGAAGGGTTAGCAAACACCTTGCAGAATGCCTTGCCTCCGCAAAGTTGGACTTAACCAGCCTGTCTCCTTCCTGCTGCTTGTTTTGAAAGTTACTATTTTAGGTTGAGACATGAACTTAGTATGGGATATGCAGGCTTCCCAATATAGATGTGGTTAGTGCACCTTTCTGTAAAAAGATATATAGGAAATTCTGTTGCTTTTCTAACAGTTCCAGTCAGATTTGTTTGATGTTCAACTTTAACATCTAACGTGAATACTGATAAGTCCATTTTAAAAAATATGGCTCGTCACATGTCACTAAGGATGAGGCTATTTTTAATGGCATGAACTGGAAGACTCTTCTGTTTAAGCAATAGTAATTAGATCACRTATATTGCTCTGCAAAACGTAGGAAGGGTACTGGACAGAAAATAAAGAATTCACAGAAATAAAGAATTCATTAGCATATGTAACCATTTGGAGCCTCTCAGTAGAGGATTTGAGGACTGTTTCTGTGAAGTGATCGTTAATCTGTAAACTGGGTTCTAAAGATGTTAAAAAAAAACATACCAAGGCAGAGATAATGTTGTTTATATACCCTTAAAATATATGTGGTATATAGCTTTAAGTGTGGGTTTTTATGAAACATGCTTTATTTACTTAATCAACAAAGTAGTCTGAACCCAACTTAAGACACTTGGACTGTACCTTTCCTTCTGTACATAACCAATTTCATTTTTGTCTTAAGAGGTCTTTTAAATCAATGCTACTGCAGTTCTTTATTTACTTGTTGGCTATATAACATCACCATAGAAAAAAGATGATTGTATTAATCACGTATCCTCATTGTATTAGTATTTTTGCCGAAATTAGGCTTTCTTCAGATCCATTTTGCACAACATTTTAATATGGAAAACTGACTTTCTGTGCATTAAGGTATAACAGCAGTACAGAATGCAAAAATACTGTTTTGTAGCAGCTATTCTGTCCATAATGAATGCTCTCAGGTTCTTCTTATTGATCTGCTTGCAGTCTAGCAAACATTTTTTTCCCCTTCTTAATGAGATTGACATTAATTACTTTGAGTCATTCACCTTTTGTATTACAAAATTACGTAGGGCTATAGGATTTCTAATATTGAAACTTTTTCTAGCATAGCATAGATTAAACAGCAAAAGCAACAGCAAAATTTTGCTCTTCTCTCTTCTCTCAGAAGTTTAGGGGGGGAGCAGAAATCATTTATAATTCATCATGGCCTTAGCCAGTTCTCCTAAGACTTAGCTTCACTGTTGTATCTTTCTTGACCAATATAAATACTCAGGGGAGAGAAGAACAGATTGTCTTAAATCTTGTTCCAAACTGCTAAAAACTTGTCTGTCTTCAAGTCTGAGATGCCACATTCCAGTCTGTAAAGCTGGAATTCTGAGAGACTACTGTATCAAAAGTTTCTTTACCTTGGTGTAAGGAGTAGGCCATTGGTTCGCGGTTGGACTGCTATGTGACCTTCAGTGCTTGAATGCTGTTGGTCCCAGCTCTTTTCCAGAAAGCATATCTGTACTGACTTTGAGATCCATGCTGGACAGCAGTCAGTACAACTACTGAGCTGTTGGTGCTTATGGCAATATGGCTTCAGTGTGTTACCACTTGAGGACCCAAGACTGTTCAGTCACCAGACAGGACATGCAACAAGAGTTCCACACGCAAGAAAGCTGTCATTCGCAACATGCCAGAAGGAAGTGGAAGCTTAAAAAAATTTACTTTTGTTTGAGGAAGAAGGCAATTCTCCATTAATGTTGATGTCTGCTTTTTTTCTTGCCAGTGTTCCCCGAATTATTTTCCCCACTGTTCTCTGCTAAATATCCATTTTCATTAATAATCTCAGACAGAACTATCCTGACTTGCAGATATACAGGAGGCAGATAAACACATCACACTCTCTTACATCCCAGAGTACCATTATTTCTACTTTTCCTTTTTTTTCCCAGTGTCTCCCAGTTGCACTTTTCTCTGGGTAATGGGAAGTTTTCTGTAGTAATAAATGTAGGAAAAAAATAACTATTAAGTATTCTAAGCAATTTTCTAACCAGTGCTGGTATTGATTTTTGTCTTTGCATTTCAGAATTTATTGTTTACAGATGAAACTGATAATTCAGAAATAAAAATAATTGATTTTGGCTTTGCTCGTTTAAAACCACCTGATAATCAGCCTCTTAAGACTCCATGCTTTACTCTTCATTATGCTGCCCCAGAGCTCTTGAATCACAATGGTTATGATGAATCTTGTGATCTGTGGAGTTTGGGGGTCATTTTGGTGAGTGATAGAGGTTTTTAATTGTAACTTTATTATATGTATTTACTTTTTGGTAAAATGCGAAGAACGTGACACAATTTCAGATTTGAATTGGGTAGATGCTGAATTCAAGTGAGGTGAAGATACTGCTGCACAAATAATAGGTTCCAAAGACAGATGTTCTCCAGGGGTGGAATATTTTTTTTTTCCTATGCAGTAAATTAAATTAATCATTTCTGGGAATGGAAAAAATACTTGATACAGTCTTGTTCTTAGATATTCTTGTTAGGAGATTTTACAGGCATCCATATAATCTTCCTACAGTTTCAATTCAGAGGAGGAATCAGCCTGCGTTCTGATTTACAGAAAATTAATTTCAATAGATATAAACTGGGTAGAAATATCATTGTGTTTTGTTTATAGTTTCCTGAAACATATGAATGTTTTTTCTAACAAGGACTCCAGAGAAGGTCTTGCATATTTTACGTTTTCTATAGCCTTGAAGTTAAGCTAGTAAAAGTTTTACTATATAGCGTTGGTGATGCAAACAACAGTACTCCATATTTAGTAATAGGGTTGCCAGTAAAAATACTGTGTTTGTTAATACTGCTTTTGTTCTCATGACAGTATACAATGCTATCAGGACAGGTACCATTTCAGTCTCAAGACAAAAGTTTAACATGTACCAGTGCTTTGGAAATTATGAAGAAAATAAAGAAGGGAGAATTTTCCTTTGAAGGAGAAGCTTGGAAAAATGTTTCTGCAGAGGCTAAAGAGTTAATTCAAGGTATGTATTCACCAATATTTCATGTACCTTATGTGTTTATCTCAAAAGATAAAATTTAGAGAACTATACAGTATCTGGATGCTGTGATCAGCATCAGAATGCCTAACCTGACAGAGTAGTATCCACAGCTTGAGCTATGTTCTGACCCGTAATACAAGTTATGGGTAAAGGTGAACACATCAGAATGGCATTACAGATTGCTTGTACACCTAGCAGAGAGCTTTCTCATATAGTGAGATGCTGATAGAAGGTTAGCAGGGTTAGAAGTCACTGAAGAGCTTCAGAAAAAGTGAAGTCACTCTTTTAAAACATATTAAAAGCAGAGTTTTTCTTTTATGTTATTTTTGCTTTTGTAAAAAAAACAGGTTGAGATAAATGTTTTAAAAGCTGAGCTTTTGCAGAAAATGAATGTATTACTATAACTTTTTCCTTGGGCTGTTTTTGAATGCGTGTACCAAGACTACTGTATTTCTGAGCTGCTTCATTCACATTTGCCATGCTTTCATTCCCCTTAAGCTTTTGAGCATCTAATTATGTTTTCAGCATAAGATAGACGCCAATCTTAATTCTACTAAGAAGGAGTTCTGAAATTCTGTGGAGGCAGGCTTGTAAGGAATTTTTCTGCCAAAAATGTAGGTATCTCCAGATTCAGACTTCAGTGGATCATGCAGAGAATCTGAGGCTTACTCTCTTGAACTTCATCCTCATCCTCGACAGGTTTTAAGTGAAGAAATCATTTGGTAATTCTGAGTTCGTGTGAAAAGAGATGTGGTTACCAAGCAGTTAAATAGCAATTTCTTGCATTTAATGATTCTTCTGGAGAGGATGATAGTATAACATTGTGTGAACCTTATCTAGGATAAATATTGGCATACCTAGGATAAATATTGTCATTACTTACTTATCAAAGCAATGCATGAGATGTTCTTAAAAAATAATTGCATTTTCTATAAAAGAAAATAAATAGCTCACAACTGAAGAGAATGTAATATATTTCTATTAGGACTTCTAACAGTGGATCCAAACAAAAGAATTAAAATGTCCAGCCTGAGATACAACGAATGGCTTCAGGATGGCAGCCAGCTGTCATCCAACCCTCTAATGACTCCTGATAACTTAGGCTCTTCAGGAGCTGCGGTGCATACATATGTCAAAGCCACTTTTCATGTAAGTTCTAAGAAATCTTACGTCATGCTAAATTTTGTAATGTGTTAATCTAGATTTTTATATGTTTTCTCTTAATTAAAAATATGTATTTGTCCYTATAATTCAGTGGTTGCTTATAGCTGCAATTTTTTCCTCCGTACCTAACATCTATGGTTGAGTACAGTGAAAACATGAATGATGATGCAAGAATAAATTTCTTGAAGGCATTTATACTAATGGGGTTTTGGGGACTGAGAAATAGCTATTGGAAATAGTCTGTTTCTTAGAGAAATCTATTAAAAGGTCTTCAAACTTTTTTTATAAAAGAGAAGAAACTTTCTATTTAACTTAAGTTTGACTTTTTGTCCTTGTTACAAAATCAAGGCAAAATTTCTGGAACATATCTAGTTCATGTTTTTAATATCATGGATACTTTTTTTTTAACGGTCTTGCTTGTCTACCGTTGTATATTTACTAAAAATGTTTGAACTGCAACTGTATTATACAAACATGGTGTTGATTCTCATGATTCCTTCTACAGAGAATAAACTGAAATTGAGCTGATTCAGATTTATGCTGAAATACTTGTAGATGCTTATTACCAAGAAGAGAGAAAGAAAGGAGTTGTTACTTGGAGAGGCCCCAATAATGCAACATAATTTGGGCTGAAGGAGAAACTGTAATTAACTAATGTTTTCTGAAAATGTAACCTTAAAKAGGTTTAAGGCTTAATAAAAAATACTTCTAAATTAAAAAGAACAAGGAGGGAACGTGCCAGTTAATAATGTCATGTATTGGCTCTTAAATACATGTAAAGGTTACAGCTACAATAAGAATTAGTAGAGATCTGTCAAGAGATTACGGTTTATCTTACAACTTACCATAGGAAATTCATAATCAGCTACAAGCCGTAGAATGTCTTAAACCTCTTGAAAAGCTTAGAATTACCTTTTATTTTTAAACAGGCCTTTAACAAGTACAAAAGGGAAGGATTTTGTCTCCAGAATGTTGACAAGGCACCTCTTGCAAAGAGAAGGAAAATGAAAAAAACAAGTACAAGCACAGAGACACGTAGCAGCTCCAGTGAAAGTTCACATTCTTCTTCCTCTCATTCTCATGGTAAAATTACACCTACAAAGACACTGCAGCCCACAAACCCTACAGACAGCAATAACCCAGAAACTATCTTCCAGTTCTCTGACTGAAAAGCAGAGAATATCCTGTCTTCAAGATTTAAGTGGTTATAAACTTGGTAGTACCTATATTGTCTTCTCCCACCCTTCCTCCCTGTGGCTTACAGGCTACAGGAATATGTCTGTTGTTTTAAAAATGTATTTCAATCATACCTTTTTAGCTTTGTATTTCAATACATTTCTTTTTAGCATTAAGTTTGGTATCACTGGATATGGTATAATACTATTATACAACCAACATTGTATTCTCTTGGGGCTAAATTACTAGTGTGCAGTCAAGCTCAAGGTAAGGAGCTATGCTGCTCGTGGTACAGCTTGGAGGAAGACTGTTTCTCAGTGTCAGAATCTTCCTCCCAGGTTATTCCCCACTATTCAAAGAAAGGAAAGCTCTGTAACACGTCTAGAACTCTTGGATCTTCTGCTTTTACCCAGCTTTGTGAAGAATGTCAAAAAATTTGATTCTTCATGCATGTGAGGAATCATTGGTACAATGCACCAAAGCAGTATAGAGTACTTTAAGGCCTTTTAAATTTGTGGTTACATTCTATCCCATTTATTTGAATTTTAAGTGCAAAATGAAGCGTTCTGGAACTCTTATATTTTTTTTAAAAAGTAACTCCATATATCTTGTTCTAAACAACTGGGAATATAACTCTTAGTTTCTTTTTTTTAATTATTATTTATTTAATTTTTTAAAAAACATCTAGGATAAAAGATGTCTGGTAAGGTGAGGTGTCTAGTACTGTGATACAATAATTTTTATTTCTACTTTTTGAAGTTATTAACTTCTAAAATGTTTTATGAATTCTAAAATGTAATGCTATAAGACAAAGTGAAATTTCATATTGAATGCTTTGGAAGATGGTCACATGTTAAAATATCTATTTCAAGAATTAATTATAATTTATATTTTCTTTTTATATTTACACAATAACTTTAAAATACTAAGATTTTTTTAAAGATGCAAAACCTCCAGTTTCAACATTTGTTATTATAGGGTCCATACAAAATGTATACCAAGTTATTTGAATTTTGCGTTGTGCAAATATGGCAGTTTAATAGTGACTGTAAAATATTAGAATATATGTTTTCTTTTTTGCACTTTATAACATCAAAAGATGTTGTTTTATAATAAAGTGCACTCAGATGTCTCTTCCTACAAGGTGCTGAGCACTATTTTACTGGGTTGAATGACCTGAAATCCACCTTATTTGGTGGTTGTGGTCATTGTGAAGGAGTCATTTGCAGGAGTGAATCCCTATATATGACCCACTGTTTTCATTCCTTACTTTAAACTGCAAAGCTCTTTCTATCTTGCTTTTACATTGTATATAACAAATACTAGACCTGGGCACCTTGCTTAGTGTAGATGTTAACAACTTATGCACTGGGAATACTAAAGGGAAATTATATTGAACACTGTGCTTCACAACTTGTTCACTGTGGTGTTCTACAGTGAAGTATTTCCTACTGTGATAGTATAGTATGTACATAACTGTTTGGAATCATAAATGTGACTTACAGAAACATCAGCATAAACTTCTAAATCAGCATATTTTATAAATTTATGGAGAGCTCTTTTATTGCTTGTATTCTCAATGATGAGGGGTAGCTTAAGTGGTAAAGATGACTCCAGTTTTGCAAATGCTTACATGTGTAAGTTTCCACTGAAGTCAGAGAGACTCCTTGTGTAAAGTTAATCATATGCCTAGATTTGTGTGATGGAAGACTAATTGACTAGGGGATTTTGTTAACAGCTTGCTCTATCTTAAAGTAACCTTAATCCAAACCCTATGCAAAAAAGGTTATAGGAATTGTTTATATCAGTGATTTTATTTATAGAATTCTATCAGATATCAGTATTGACAAATACAATACATCCATGTTTACAGGGATTGTGTGTATCAAAACAAGGCTTTGAAGCCCATCATGTTTGTTCGGTGTTTCTTTAATATTAATAATGGCATTCTGAGGTTTTGGAATTGCTCATGTGAAATATTTTACTACTTTCTTGATGTGAATGTCAACAGTAATTGCAGCATTAATTTCAGGTTGATGTGAATATTGAGATTTGCACTGTTTATGTAGAAGTAGTATATTTAAAGATCAGTATATGTGCTAATAACACAACCAATTTYAAGTGGCCAATGTTAAAATATTGAAAAATAATTGTCAATGTAATATATTCAGGTTTGCTTTCTGACTGCTCTCTTTGGAAGTAATCTCAATAGTGAACATGGCTCATTTGTAAAAGAATACTTTCCCTCTCCCCAATAAACTTGCTGTAAATACAACAAACAATCCACCGTTAATACTTGTTATGCAGTTGGCACGAGTAAATTGGGAGGTTGGAGAACAGGTTGCTTGTAAAGTTTGCACTTTGAGGAGTTCTTSGAATTTGTTGTCTTCAGGGTGAGGACAACAAAAAAGAAATTTTCGGTTTGATTTCATTTAAGTGTAAGAAACTTTTGGATGTCAGGTGGATTTGGAATATTGTGACCCAGCTGAAATAACTTCTTGAAGTTAGGAACACAGTACAGTTGTTTCCCTGTTGGGAAATTTAAACTGTTGCTTGACAAACTGATGAAACAAACAAAAAAAAGAATGCTTGCACAAGATACTAAATGCTAGAGRTAATGGCTGCATTGTCAGAGTTTTTCTTCCACACAGGTTTTGAGACTATTGTGAGACTAAAATTATCAGAATACATCACTTGTATCAAAGACAACTTTTATAGATGACTATTTCTGTGTCCTTTTTGTGGTCTAACAGTAGTTATTAAATAAAAACTTAAAAACAGGGTAGTACTTCCTGGCAGGGGTAAGTACATTTAGGTGTCGCCTTGCATTTGCTTTGAACCAGTTACCTGGGGTAGCTGAAATGTTTATCATCTCTGACTTTCTGCTGCCTCCAGGTAACAGAGCTCTTGAGGAGGTGTGTTTGACACTAAGCTGTCTGAATTTTTAGATTAGCATCTGTACATAAACAACGGCTGATCTCCATTTACATTGATTAAACTGAGTTGCAAACTAGGCAGCTCAAGAGCAGGTTCACTTCTTGTTCGGATGTCCCTGCAGGAGGCTAGTTACTCTTGGCAGAAAGATGTTGTCTCAGCTTAATCTGTTGTCCAGTCTGGCACTCTAGATCATATAAAGACCATAGCCAATTTTTTCATGCTCATACCACTATTTCAAATCTGAAGTGTACAAGGCAATCTTCATTAGTACTATAAATACTTTATATTGTCTTGGTGAAGAGGTGTTAGACTGTAAATTATGCTTATACTCAGATTAAATTTCCTTCACAGTGCTGCTATGTGTCAAGCAACTTCAGTGTCTAGTAATGATATCTCTCTACTGTCAGAAATGTAATGCAGTCAGCAATATTATGGGCAGATTTGTTTGAAAAATCAAATTTCTTATCAGTAAAGATTTAAATAACTAGTGTAGTTATTAATCTCATCTTTAAAGTACTCAATATTCTGTAAAGATATTTCTTTGTAATGCTTTTAGAAACACAAATATTAGTAATTAAGAGGTAATTCTGCCAAAGGATTTAGAGGAGTACAAAGGAAGTAACATGACTTACTGTTCCTCTGGCTTAGTGAAGTTTCTACACTTTCATATAAGGAAAAGCAGCTGAAATATTTGTTGTTTCTTAATAGAAGGGTCAGTGCATTTGGCATATGTATTGTTTACTGCTATGAAAAAAACTATTGAAATGCTTTATTAAATAGTTTTGGGAGGGTAACAAAAATACAGTGTTGCATCAGAATTGGTTGAGGCTTCAAGTTGACATTGCTGATGTACGTATTTTCTCAGCCCTTTTCCATGGCTACTTTTCTGAACAAGATAACAATACCTGCACAGCCATGTTCCTTCCCTAGTGCTCATCAAGGAACGCAGTAATTCTTGGCAGCAAATGTTCACAGAATGATGATGTATGTTTATTGGTTGTGATGAAGTGTTGCACAAGTGACTTAGATTTTTAATATGTTCATGTATTATGTGCATGTATGTAGATACATGCTGTATTGCACGTCTAGGCCTCAATTTAAAGTAATATGCCTTGTTTAAGAGAACCTGTACTTAAAAATGAGTTCTCGACTGACACAGATTCAGAGGACCAGACAAGCTACCACAGAAGAGGAAGAAGGTTATGGAAAGTCAGAGATGAGAGGCTTCTGGGAAGATGTTTTCAGGGGTAAATTTCTCCCCTCGCTATCTCCATGTGTGTGTAGTATTCACTGTCACTGAATTGCAAGCTTTCTTGCCAGTTACTCAGCATAAACACATTTCCGAACTCTGCAGGACTGTAAGTACGTGTGTCTGTGTCTACACACGTGTATCTTTATATGACATTTTTGTCTTCAGTTGGAATTTTTTGTTATTTCTCACGTATTGTTCCAGGTGTTTTTACCAAGTTGCTGGTCTTCATTCTTTTCCCCAATATATGACAGTCTTTCTCAGCACTGATTTTTGCATTGTGAAACATGACATTGCCTTCCTTCAGTTGATGTAGTTGGCTGAATATTCTGGATTGAGAGAACAGGAAACAACGTGTGTGTTTCTGCTGTAAAGAGATAAAAGTGCTTTGATCTTTGTCTACCTGTGACAAACACTTCTCGGTTTGCTCCTTGGTCCCACAGAGCACTGGATTCTGTAAAAAGTAAGAAATGCAGAGCTGTTGGCTAGCTCTCGCCTGCCATCCCGCACTTCTATATAGCACTCGTTCAATAGATTTTGGATGTTCAGAACACCTATGTAGGAAAGAAAACTGAGGATGATTCCTGTAGTCTGTACTAGTAAATAAAGTGATGCTTTCAATTACATAGACCAGCTGGAACAGTCTTGTTTGTTGTGCCTGGAAGCAGCAAGAGCGGAGAAATGTAAGACACCTGCAATAATGTAAATTTGAAGAAAACCCATGTATTTTGACAGCCTTTGTGTTCTGTGCGATGGAAAGGGAAGTCTGCCACTGCCTGGGAATCAATGGTAAGTGTTCAGGTGGATGAGATAGTATGGGCTGGTCTGACAGCTTACTGTCACCCACAGGGCCATTCCTGATCCTTTCTTCTGGCCACATGCTCCACCCTTTTCTTGGTTCTGGTGTTTGTATCACCTCTCATCCAGCAGAGACGGGGAAATAAGTGTTCTATTAACTTAGTTAAGGCATTTTGGTTAACACTGCATTAATTGATTTCATAGTTAATTCAAAGCAGAAGTACTAATGAAGCATTGCAAAACCTAATATGCTATAATGGTATGATTTTTGAAAACTAGTATTTTATTCAGAGGTAGAAAGGAACCCATACTATTCACACATAAAATCACTTTTTAAAATTGGCAACCAATCTGTCTGTATTCACATAATTCATGCAGAAGTCTGCTAACTTCCTTTGAGATGCCAACAATAAAGCAGAGAAAAACAGAACCCTTCTTTAATTGCTCAGGAACTGCTCAAAAAAACTATCACAAATGAAACTGCAAACTGATTGCAAACTTGCTGCATTTTTCTTAACACAAAGATAGTTCTACTTTGTCAACAAGTCAAGCTTCAGATCTTAATATTGTAATTTCATTTATGTTCATCCGATTTTCCTTGGTGTTTTTTTTTTTNTTTTTTTTTTTTTTTTTTTTTTTTGGAAATATGTAATTGTCTTAGTGTGATTGTGACCAAAGGTTTATTTTCATAAGAAAGAGAAAATCTAAGGGTTTAGGCTAAGGCCTTGTGAAAAGCCAAAAGAAGTCTGCTGGGAAAGGTGATCACTATCGTTAGTTTAGTTCAAAATATACATACATATTCCTGATATTTGCTGATATAACTACATGTACACAATTACATTTTACATCAGTTATGGGTGTGATTTTGTATGACACATTCAGCTATGCTGAAAAAGCTTTCAAGTGTAAACTAGTCTTTGGAATTATAGCAAAGTGAAAAGAAAGGGGGGAAGTTGTATTTAAAGGCGACAATGTTCAAGGTTTGTCTCCAAGTTACATTAACAGAGGTGGCTAGGTGATAGTATCATGGTATAATCTGAAGGAGCTTGCTCATTAATAACACTATGTATCCTTTTTTTCCTTTAAAATCAGTATACAGTGGAGAAGAGAAACTAAATTAATTCACAAAAGCAGCCAGTACCTCAAAGCTTTTCTCAGTTGTCTCCTTAATGAGTTCTCATCCTTTAAATATATAGCTCAGCTGTACATAATAGTTATTCTGTTGAAGCGATGCCTACTTGAGGGAATAGGATCCTGCTGTCTGGTGATGCGTTCATTGTACAGTGATTGTACAAATTAGAACTCAAGGTGCTATATCCCTCCTGCTTTTAATGTCAAGTGTTAATGCTATTCTGCTTAATACTTATCACCATGTCAGTCCATCTGTATGCAGCCCTGGCAGGTCACTTAGTTCAATTTTAAAGCTGTCAGATTAAAAGCAAAGCTTGAGATACACTTCAACACCAAAGTAAGAACAGGCCTTTAATCTTAACCTACATCTGGATTACAAGAATGAATAAAAGCTTGGCATTGGCTTTCAACCTTGACGGTCTTATCTTAAGATGCTACAGATATCTTTACTGTACTGATCTCTTTCACCTGTAGAGAAAGATTATTTCCTATCAGAAAAAAAGTCTCTTTTGCTAGAGTCCCGGTAGAAGAGATCATCTGTAATTTCTATCTTTACCTCTGAAGCTGTAAAGGCAAGAAATGAATTGGTGACAGATTCTGACAGCTGGTTATAAAGGAGCAGGCTGTGTTAATTTGCAGTAAGTGGAACAGGACATGCTGTTTCTTGTGTCAGTGTGGGCAGGGAGGGGGAAGAGGGAAAGAAAGGGGAAGAAGGGAATGCTGAGCACTTTGCCTCAGCGTAATGTACAGGACATTCTGGTTGCAAACCATTGCTTTTGAAGAAGCAATGGTCTCCACATTTAACTTAATATCTTTAAGGAAAAAAACAGATTCACCTGTCAACTTTTTTCTTGGAAGGAAGTGGTGCCATCTTCAAATGGTAAAGGCAGCAACAGGGACATTGATTTCCTTAACTCACTGTATGCCAGTTATCAATAGATTACAGTGAAGATATCCTTCTGACAAGTATGCACTTCTCTAAAATACTTAGTCACATCAACAAAGTGCAAAACCTTGTGGCAGAAGTTTACCAAAAAGCAAGATAAATAATTGTAGTGATTTATTTTACCCAACATCAGGATATTCAGAAAAAGAATGAGGATAAGGTTCTGATTTTGGCTGTGGAAAAGAACTAGGAGCGGATCATTTTGTGAATGCAGTGGTGGAAKAAATTCAAGTAAGCTGTTTTCTGGAAGACCACTCAGAACTCATTGATGATTTGCAGAATCAGATGTCAGCTGAATGCTCCTGTCTCTAGAGCTGTTGAAGCCTAACCATGCTCATCTGGAGGATGGTAAGCCCAGCCTGTTGTTGGCCAGTCCTGTCAGAGCCACTGGTGTACGAAAATCTGTTCTTGGGGCTTCTGTTTTGGAGGTACTTCCCCTTATTTGTAAATCTTGCTAACCACCAGGGAATGAACAATGTTTGGGAAATCAGGTTCTTTAGCTGTGTTGGAATGATAACTGTTGATCTTCAGTCAGCCTGTTTTCTTCTCCAGGCCATGGTGTTCAGAAATAAGAAGAGATTATTTTTGTTGTTCTAAATTGTGCATTTAACCACTGTGGTGGCTTCGAAGTTAATGCAAAGCAATCTGGAGAAGTACATCATGTCATTATGAACAAGTCAACCTTGGTTTCCCTTAGGAGAGATTCTTTCCAGAGCTGTGCACAATGCAGAGCAGCAGCGTGGGTATTCCCCTTGGATAGCTAGTGATCTGTGTGTCCATTGTTCCTCCAACTCTTGAAGTCATGCTGGGAACTCTTCTCACAGAGAAGAACTAAAAAACATAAGCTGAACATCTGAATGCTAGGCAGATGATATTTGGGTGAAGGCAGTTTTGTAGGTAATAACCAATAATGTTTATTAGCTGTTGCATTATGCACATCTTTTATGGCAGTAGGGAGAAATATCTGAACAAGTTTCTAAGACTGGTAGTATTTGAGCTATTACTGATCTCCAGCACTGTCAGGAGCTTGTCTTCAGAGAAAAATGTGTGAATATACCTATGTGTTTAAGTCCTATGGTTTAATGCTATCAGTATACCTAAAGAATCCCACATTCTTCTAGGGTACATTTGGGTTAAGTAGCTTATGCAGGTTTTGTCTGTGGTGTTTTTTTTTTTTTTTTAATTATTATTATTTATTTTTACTCCCCATATTGTATATTTAGTTCTGTTCCTTTCCTGAGCTTTTGATTTATGTTACCCTTCATATCTCTTTGACTTCTCTAGTCTTTCTGCTTGTCCTGAAAGGCAATGCATGGATCTTTCTGCCCAAAAAGAACTGTAGAGTCAAATGTCCAATATATAGAAGGAATAAGAATATGAAGGAAGGCCATGCAACAAATCCTTCTCTTTATCAAAAGTGTAGAAATACCTAGCTTAAAATACACTGGTCAATGAATAGGTATCTTACTCTTCAGACAACTGTTATATTTGATAA
The DNA here is from genome assembly GCA_030449065.1 of Oceanodroma leucorhoa. Classification (NCBI taxonomy): domain Eukaryota; kingdom Metazoa; phylum Chordata; class Aves; order Procellariiformes; genus Oceanodroma; species Oceanodroma leucorhoa. Next base: position 3,785,560 of record JASVER010000027.1, on the reverse strand, counting down.
ATGGAATGAATAGTGTTAGAAGTACAAAAAACAGTTTTAATTAAAAAAAAAAATTTTTTTTTTTTTTTTGAGAATTAGTGCAAACCAAAAGGTACAAACTCAAATAGCACCTTCAAACTTGGATCTAAACACGCTCTGAACAACAGGTGTCAGATCTGGCTGGCTGATTTGCCTTTTATACTTTGAAGTAGGATTAGGTCAGAACCATGCAGGAGAAATCTGCTTTGTCCTACGTATGTAAAACTTCAGATTTTCAAGAGCCTGTACTCGGACCCAGCAGGAGCACTAAGATGCTGAAAGCTGGCAGTTATTCCTCAGATTCTTTGCTCATGAATCGTCTTTGTGAACTAAAGATAAGTAAAGCTCACAGAATGATAGTTCACATCCATCCCCAACCAACTGTACTCACAGTAGCATTATTGCTTTCTACTTTAGTTTTTATCAAGCAGCTAAAAAAAGCACATATGTTCTGTTGTTATCTGGTCTGTGCTGATAGGTAGAATGATCTCCAGGGCAGTGAAGTGGACTGGAAATCAGGTTCTGTGGTTTCAGGCAAATGCTAGACCTTTTGGAGACTTCTTTGGTCATGTTACTGTATTTCAAATAAACTGCAGCTCAGTCCTAATCTTCCCTGGAAATATTTAGTTGAACTTTTCATAGAAAGGAGCTATGACATAGCAGAGTACATGAAGAGGAAAAATTTCTATTTCTGGAGAATCTCAGAAGACACAAGCAGAATTTGTCTTTCTGCCAACGAGAGCGTTAGGCAATAGAGTTCTGAAAGGTTGAGTAGGGTGAGTTAAAGTAAGTTGCAGTGTGTAAAGCCAACTGAATATTGCAAGAACATAAGAAATATCCTACTGAGTCAAGCCAATGAGACCAGAAATGCATGCAGCACTCAAGATGCAGGTGTGCCATGGTTTAAAGAGTGGCAGAATGATGCCTACTGCGTTGTTCTCAGTAGCCTTCCTGGTGATGCCTAATGTTTTGTAAGCTGCCACTGCACAATGCAGCAAGATTTCGGGGAATTGTCTGTGATTTCCTATCTGACATCCTGTGTAGAACAGGGTATCAAATGTAAATCAGTTGGTCTTCTGTAGAGCAAATAACTTGTGTTTGATCTCCTTCTATAACCAGGTGACCTGCCTAGTGGATGAGGGGAAGGCTGTGGATGTGGTCTACCTGGACTTCAGCAAAGCCCTTGACACTGTCTCCCACAGCATCCTCCTAGGAAGCTGGCAGCTCATGGCTTGGACGGGTGTACTCTTCGCTGGGTAAAAAACTGGCTGGACGGCCGAGCCCAGAGAGTTGTGGTGAATGGAGTTAAATCCAGTTGGCGGCCGGTCACAAGTGGTGTTCCCCAGGGCTCAGTTTTGGGGCCCGTCTTGTTTAATATCTTTATCAATGATCTGGACGAGRGGATCGAGTGCACCCTCAGTAAGTTTGCAGATGACACTAAGTTGGGCGGGAGTGTTGGTCTGCCTGAGGGTAGGAAGGCTCTGCAGAGGGATCTGGACAGGCTGGATCGATGGGCYGAGGCCAATTGTATGAGGTTCAACAAGACCAAGTGCCGGGTCCTGCACTTGGGTCACAACAACCCCAGGCAACACTACAGGCTTGGGGAAGAGTGTCTGGAAAGCTCCCGTCGGAAAAGGACCTGGGGGTGCTGGTCAACAGCCGGCTGAACATGARCCGGCAGTGTGCCCAGGTGGCCAAGAAGGCCAACGGCATCCTGGCCTGTGTCAGGAATAGTGTGGCCAGCAGGAGTAGGGAGGTGATYGTGCCCCTGTACTCGGCACTGGTGAGGCCGCACCTCGAATCCTGTGTTCAGTTTTGGGCCCCTCACTACAAGAAGGACATTGAGGTGCTGGAGCATGTCCAGAGAAGGGCGATGAGGCTGGTGAAGGGTCTGGAGCACAGGTCTTATGAGGAGCGGCTGAGGGAGCTGGGGTTGTTTAGCCTGGAGAAGAGGAGGCTGAGGGGAGACCTTACCACTCTCTACAACCACCTGAAAGGAGGCTGTAGCGAGGTGGGTGTTGGTCYCTTCTSCCATGTAACTAGCGATAGGACGAGAGGAAATGGCCTTAAGTTGTGCCAGGGGAGGTTTAGATTGGATACTAGGAAACATTTCTTCATGGAAAGGGTTGTCAAGCATTGGAACAGGCTGCCCAGGGAAGTGGTGGAGTCACCATCCCTGGAGGTGTTCAAAAAACATGTAGATGTGGCACTTTGGGACATGGTTTAGTGGGCATGGTGGTGTTGGGTTGAYRGTTGGACTTSATGATCTTAGAGGTCTTTTCCAACCTTAATGATTCTATGATTCTATGACCAATTCATGTTACCTGAAAAGCATGCAGTCTTGTTTTGGAGACATCAAGACTTAAAGAATCCACTGCCTCTTTGGTATTTGACTAAATAGTTAATTATCCTGATAGCTTTTAAAAATACATAATTTCTTATATGAATTTATTTGTCACAGGTCTCCAGCTTTGTGTTCTTATTTTCTCTATTAATCTATTTGTAAATGCTGTTTTCTTTCCATGAAGTTTAATTTCCAAAATGTAAAGCCAGTATTTTGTTGGTTCTGCCAACTATTATGGCAGAGAGAGACTGTTGATTGGCCGAGTCTCTTAACTCATATTTGCTGTGCAGAAATAGCAGCTAGTACTGCTGTTATTGGGTCCACATTTTGCCAGTTCTTGGTGTTTCTGCCCATTTGGAGTACAGGTCTCTTGGAATTTGCCCCAGCTGATCCTAGGAAGTCTCCTTCTCCCCTCTCTGCGAAGGACCTTGCTTTTGGAACATCATAATGTAAGCTTGTATGCAAATTTCCAGGTTTTTCTTTTAGGATCACATCAGGCTAGGCAGGCTATACCCTACCACTGTCTTCTGCCTTCCTTTGGCACATAGTCACAAGCCCAGTGTCCTCACAGATGCCTCTGGCATTCCATGAGCTATTCAGAGGGCTGTGATGAGACCGAATGGGGCAACCCTTTGTTTTAGGACTGTTGTATACTAATTCTGGATCTATTGGTTTTTAAGACTTCTCTCCAGTTATTAATGTCATTGAAAAATCTAATTTAAATGCATTACTTTCATTCTTTCCAAACACAGAACAAAAATAGTTGCTGAATGCTCCTTTATCTATATCACAAATATTTTTCTTATCTCTGGATAGTAATGAACTGGTGAGTTTGTTAGAATTTTTTCATTATCTTTACCCTCAACAACTCCTGATCTCCGTGGACTCCTCTATCTTATTTCGTTTTTCTTACGTGTTTGTCGTGGTACTCACAACATACAGCAATTTCTGTTAATGTTTTGAACTGTAGCCTACAGGTTTAGAAACTTTCAGAAATTATATATATAGTTTTCGACTCCCTCTGGTGGTCTGACAATGTAGTTGGCAATTTGTTTAACTGCTAATACTGACGGTAACAAGGAAAATGTTTGAATGCAGTATGACACTGTGGATGATTCAAATTTAACCATCATTGTTTGTCCCAGACGCATTTAAATAGCAATGGGGAAAATATTGATGTTTATTAATAATACAGATAATTTTTATTATCAATGAGTAGCTAGGAACATTGGGGGGAAAAAAAGAAGAAAGTGAATTCAAAACTTTTCTTSTATGTAACAACTGAATTTATTTAAAGAGATTGAACTTAGGAACTGAAGAAGAGATGTAACTCAACTGTTGCACTCTGCTGTATCAGTAAATTCAGTGTGAGAAACACTTGATCTTCATCTTCTCTTAAGTGGTCACAGAAGTGCAGTTTGAAACAGCCATTATGTGAAGACAGTGATTCCTGTGTAGACAGAAACTGATCTGGGAATAAAACCTAAGTATGATTTTAGCCAATAATGTAATGAAATCAATTATACTACAGAAAGAAGAGCTGCCACTATTGCTTTGCTAGTTAAAGAGACTTTATTCAGATTTAAGAAGAGGTTCATATTTACTAAAATCTAGTTTTCTAATTTCCTAACGTAATAGGTATCTTATTTTTAACCTTAAGGAATAGCTAAAAATAGTACGTGGCTTATTTTCTGTGCTGGATAGAATAAAAGGAACTGAAAAGCAGTGGGCTAATTAAAGTGTAAGAAGAATGCATCTTTCTAAAAATACATAATTATTATTTTTTAAAATCCAGAAAAATTTTACACTGGCACAATAAATGTGAGAAACAGCAAACTATGGTATTTTTCTTCCCATTTTGCTTCCTGTTAGTTACTACATGTTAATATAGGACAGCAACTTTACTGGCAATATACCTTTGTAAAAATACAGTTGTGAAACAACTAGAAATTCAGATATAAATACATCTATTCAGCCTATGAACACTAGTGAAGTGCTTTTTTTAATTTTGGGAGGTGATGTTTTTTTCATGGTTGTTTGGTTTTTTTTATGTGTAAAAATATGCATTTGTGATGTGGAGGGTATTTCCAGAAACAGTATGACAGGTTTAAAATGCAGTATGAAACACTGGGCCTAAACAATATGATTTTAATATATATTGCCAGTTTGCTCTTTCATTGGCAATGCCGGTTCCCATTCAGCATAAATGGGCTTAGAAAGGATCTCTTTTGGAGTCTGACTTTTTATCTTTTGCAGCACAATTAGTAATTAAACTTCAGATTCAGCCTATCAATAGCAATGACTCTTAGCACTGTCATTTATTAAAGACTAAGAATTAACATCAAGGGATTTTATACAATAGTGAAAAATAAGTATTTGCCTGATTGTACAGGCATATATTCCTTTTTAAGTGTCAATTGTACTGCCCATTATTTGACAAGTGCAGTATGAATTGAATCAGTTTGAAAGCAACAAACTACAAAATCAGAAGTCCATTGTGAAGGAAAAAAAAATGCTTTCCAGGTTCCTAGGTTTTCCTGAATTGTTTTGTGCATGATTTTAACTTTCAAACAGCAGCAAGGGCTTAATGGTTTACAAAAGAAAGTACATTGACAGATGTAACTATTTTATCTTTAAGAAAATAAACTCATCTAAGTACAAAACCTTGAAATGTTGAAATATTTTGATAAAGTATATTGCACTTCTCATATTATTTCTTGCTATGAGGCGGGGGTGGCAGGTTTTACAACGTGCATGTTGTCAAACTGTTAATTTTGTGGATGCTGTTCAGTCTCACTTTACTTCCCTTTAAATTGCATTTTTATACTCTCAAAAAGGAACCACGTATCACTGTGAACTTATTTTCTCTAACAATTTTCATTTGGACTGTTCTAAATTTCATAGAGATTACTGGCTTCAGTAGGAATGAACTCTGCGGTTACCTCGTTTCATTAACAGTGTTACGCTAACTGGAAAAAAAGGCTTAGAAAAAACAATTTTACTGGAATCTATAATGCTTATGAGTTATGCTCTTCACTGTAGAGAAATTACTTCTCACATGAATGCATTTTGGCCTGAAAATTTTTGTACTTTGCGTTTGAGAAAATGGGAGATGGTAGTAGGAGTTGAATACGATTGCTTTAAAATACAAATAATATTTGAATTGCGTCTCTGATCCCTTGCATATTTCCTCAGTCTAGAATACGTATAACATCTTAATAGATATTAAAATGTTGATTTGAATTGAAAGATTAAAAATTGGTAAAATAAGGATTTGTGCTGAGGAAAAACTTCTTTGTAATATTGACTTTTTAATTTGATTTTACACTTTGTAGAGATAAAATAAAGACTTTTGTGCTGTCTTCTGTAACATTATATTTCCCTCAAAATTGTTGTCTTTCTGTGATGTATGCTATAGAAACTCTGAGGAAGAAAATAGTTTTAATAATCAGCACTTTGATTAGCAGCTTCAGACAAACTCTACTTGGAAAACAAAACAAACCACTGGTCAGTGTGCCAGACTAAAACCAGAGTAGTAGGTAAACTTGCATATTAAACACTTTTTCTGTAAGTAGTGAAACAACACTTGCCATTAAGCATTGATAGCCTTTAACACAAATTGGATGTTAAGCTTTGACTAGCCTGTTCTCTCAAGGGCCTCCATACCAGTGACCTGACTTCAGCAAAGCTGTCATGAAAATACTGTTTTCAACTTTTTTCTTTTTTCTTTTTTTAGAACAAAAGAAAGCTAGAACAAAGGTGAGGTTTGGTTCCTCCCCTGCCACTTCAGCAGTGAATAGTACTTGCGTAAGAAGCCAGAAACTCAGTCTAGAATAAAACCCAGTGATCTTGTAAGTTTGCTTGCATTTTGTTTTTTGCTCATGTGAGTTACTAGCATTCTATTTGAATATGTTACCTTTAAAAATGCAAGTACTTTTTGAATTGGTTTTTCTGATTCCTTGTTATAGAATGTTTAATATCTTAGCAGAGATTAAAATGTTACTTTATTTAAATGTTACTTTATTTAAGTCAGCGTTCTCCATAACTTTTACATTTTTACCAGTTTAAACCCCCGTCACTTCTGTTTCTCATAGTTCTGTATGGAGTACTAGTGTAGAAAACGTCTTTATCAGGTTACCAGAAGTATCAGAGTACCATATCGTTGTGTTCCTGTATACTGAAAGCTCCTGTTTCTTCATACCAAGCTCATGAAATTGCACTGAACAATCCATGATTTCTCTTATTGCCCTGTGTTTGGGGGAATTGGAGTGGGAGAGGTGGCATAAGGCAAAATGGTTGACCAATACATCTTAGTTAGTTTTCCTGCATTTTAATTTTCTGTTGTTTTCAGAAACCAGGTATCTCTCTATATCCTCTAGCTAGCCAGCTACCTCACTTTACAAGCAGACTTCCTATTTCTAGCAAAGTGCATGTATGCTTCAGTCTGTGCTAACAGTTACCAAATAGGCCATTTCCAGAAACCAACAGTTCGTTTCAGTTTGAAAAAATAAGTGGCAATGGACAAAATATGCAGGATCAGACTTCTTTTCTGTATTACTTTTATGCTATTCATTCCAGATCCATTATTGTATATGATTATGGGTCATCTACAATGGAATCTTCTCAGAGCAGTCTTAGGTATATGGAAGTTTCATTAATTTTAAAGCAGATTTCTTAATTGTTCCAACGCATTTCAAAATATACTAATTCCTTTTGCATAGATGTCTCACTCCGTAAGTAGTAGCTGTTGAGATAATAAGCCTGATGAACTGTTATGTAAATATTTTAATACTATTCTTTTGCTGGTAGCTTTTATTGAAATGATGTGATCAGTGCTAACAAAATGTGTTAAAATTATTATGAATAAATATGAATAATCTTTATAAGCAAATTAACTCTTGTCAAAAGTTGAAATTCTAGTTTTCGTAGTCTTATGTGTAAAAGAACTAGTAGTTATGATAGCAAAGATTTCGAATTATCATTCCTTTCCTGCCTCATTTTTAATTTAATTGTCTTATCTCTCCAGTAAAACACCATGCTATAATCAGTTTAATGTTCTCTGGATCTTCTGAAACCTCACTTAAGCAAAAAATGCTTTATTACATTTTTCTCCTTTTGCTTTTGTTGCAGTATTAAATCTTCTTTCTACTCCTGCAGTACTCCATTGTATTTCTTAAACACTGTTATGTTCTGCTGCTGTTTCTATTTCACTTTTTCAAATCTGAAGTATACTTTGTTTGAAATTGGACTGTAGCCTGAAAGTGCTATAACAGCAACTTGATAAAAAGGCAGATTACAATAGATGAATTTTGTGCTATTATGCTTTCAATAGCACTGGGGATGAAAAGTAAATTAGTTGAAACACTGAGAAAGACGTCTGGTCCTGTCATAGAGTTGCAATAGCTGTGATGGTCTCAGGATAGAAGCAAAGCAAGGTTTGTAGGAACTGGGTATTTATTACACTGAGGATATAGCTGGGGAACACACGGACAAGCTTCTAGTCACACAAGCCTGGGTCCATTCCTGATCAATTAATGATTCGATGGCAATTGTTGATTTCCCATCTTTAAAAAGATGCATCCTTTTTCTGATCTTTCAGTTGATGATCAAAACCAAGGAAAACTTCAGAAGGCACGTGTCCCTAGTATATGTGACACACACGCTAACTAGAAAATTGTTTAGAAATTCTGTTGTGTGGATAATGACTCTACCAATGCCCATAGGCATGTCACATTTACGTTTAACTGATCTATTTATATAACAGCACATGAAAGTGACTGGTGATAGTATTGTTCCCCAAGAGTTTGAAGACCATAATTCACAGGGTTGGGGAATAAGATATATCGTTTTTAACAGTTATGAAACAATGATTGACTTGTCTCAGGCTGGTAATGATACGTTTGCCCGAATTTGACTTCTGAGTTTGTGATCTTGACATTTCTGAAGACTAAAATGTGCTAGATCCAGGGGAGTGCAATGGGTGTAACAGCAATAACAGCATCCATCCTGTATTTTGAATCTTCAAACCAGCAGACAGATAGTCATCCTCACAAACTCAGCTAAATGCCTACTGGCATCACTGACTTCTCCTTTCTGGGGGGTTACCATTAATTGTACAAGTCTGCGTTATAACCCAAGGATGTGGAGCGAGACATTTAAATTATTTAAATTCATATTGCATCTAATGTGGCAGATTACACTGCATCTCTGCAAAACCTGTTCTTTGTGTCAATGGACTGATCCTTATTTTGAAAAAAGTAAATAGCAATTTGTGATATTTATCTTCAATGCAGTCTTGGTCTTTTTGCTACATTTTTCAGTGAAAAATCGGTCATGGCAGTTGTTTTCTGAGGTGTATGTAAGTTTGAGGAATTGGTGTGTCATGTATGTGTGATGTACCATTTGACAAAGATACATGGTATTTATTGAAACTGTTTCAGCTAGTATTTTTTTTCCACACAAATGTTGGAAATACATTTATTTTCTCAAAACATAGGGCATAATCTACGTGCAGTGCAGATCTTTGTTATACARGCGCTGCTCTACCCTCTGCTGTTTAACTGAGGAGCGGGCGAGTACTGAGCTGGTGGGCCGCGCTTCGGTCGCCTTTCTATGGGACAAAAAGAGTGAAAGAGTGTATCAGCTAAATGAGAGAAGGCGTGGTGTGAGGTATGTGGATGGAGAAGACAAAAAGGGGAATGCCTTTAATGGATTAAAACCCGTAGAGCAAGTGTGGATGAGTGGTTTCAAGGTGGGGGAAGAGGCAACCATTACTGGGCAGGAACTATATTTGTGTTACATTTTGTGTAAGTGGAGAAGTATAGCAGTCGGGGCGATGGTGCATGTTCACCATTGGCCTGTGGAAGAATRAGATTCGATGAGTTTTCAATTTATTTTTTTTTTCCATGTGTAACTGGGCAAATCGTTTTAAAGGAGCAGTTCCTGCCGGCGGCCGCAGGAGCCCGGCCGTACCGGCCCTGCTGCCAGCGGCCCCTCCAGCAGCACGCCTGCTGCGTTGGGCAGCCTCTCCCTCCCCTCCGGGTGTCAGGCCCTTGCCGCAGGGCGGCAGGCAGCCACGGCCGGCCGCGCAGCCCGGGCCGCGCTCCCCGGGCGGGTTCCGGCCCGCCCCCGCCCCGCCCCGCGCTGCCCCGCTGCGACCGGCAGGTGGCGCCGTTCCCGCCGCTCGGCCGCCAGCGCGGCGCGGGCCGCAGCCCTCAAGTTCCGCCGCTCCGGCTGCCGCCGCCCAGGCGCCCGGTGCCGCCGCCGTCCTTTCCCCGCCTCCTCCTTCCCGCCCGCTCCTGCCGCCCCCTTCCCCCGCCGGGGCCCACCGGCCCGGCCCGGCCATGGCCACCAAGAAGGCGGGCTCGCGGCTGGAGACGGAGATCGAGCGGTGCCGCTCGGAGTGCCAGTGGGAGCGGATCCCCGAGCTCGTCAAGCAGCTCTCGGCCAAGCTCATCGCTAACGGTGCGGGGCTGGGCGGCGCAGGGCGGGAGGCGGCAGGCCGCGGCGGAGGGCCCGCGGGAGGCAGGGGGCGGCCGGCGGGGGCTCCCGGAGGCCGGGCCCGGCAGGTGCAGTCGGGCGGGCCGGCGTGAGGGGCCTGCGGGCCGCCCCGCGGTGCCGGGGAGGCGGCGGGGCGTGGGGGGTCGCTGGAGGGGCGGGGAGCGGGTTGGGGCGGCGCCGCGGAGCAGGAGCCCCGCGGAGGGCGGCGAGGAGGCGGGTGCTGCTGGGGGCCTGACCCCGGCGTGCGGGCGCCTCAGAAATGGCCCGCGGGCGGTGAGCTGGGGCGCGCACCCCTCGCCCGAGCACCCCCTCTGAAGGGAGGCCGCGTTTCTTCTCGCCGGCAGCGGGGCCCTGTGGATTTTCGTCCTGAGCTGCTGTGCAGTCTGATGGTTTATCACGGGTGTTGCAATTTTGCAGGCACACATGCTGACAGTGTGCATGAAGCCCTAAATGTCCTTCTGCACGCAGCCGGAGTATCTGTACACAGCGTGTCGCATAAAGGGTTCTGTCCTTTTACTTAAAAAAGTACCTCGGCAATATAGTGCCGCTTCATTTATTTTCTTATAAAAAATATGCATAGGTTGCTTTGTCCCTTATTTCTTATATCACAAACTTTTAAATGTTTAGCTGAAGGAAGTGAAAAGAAGTACTTCATTGTGAGGCATGGAACTGCCTAATGAAGCATGGGAGGTGGAGGGAAGTTCTTCTCTTTGGCAGGGATGCCTTCATTCTGTGTGTGAGAAAAGACATGGGGATAGTGTCTACCTCTCTGCGCTCACTCATCTGCTCGAGGTGGACCTGGAGAGAARTTTATTTTTAGAGAGAAATCAAGTCTGCAGAGACAGAACTTAGGGTGAATTCAGAGGTCATAAGTTAAAATAGAGAGAGGATGAGGCGTAAGGTTGGCATCACCAGGAGTGTGTTGCGAAGGCAGTGATAGCTTTGCATGTTCAGGCAGAGAAGAAAACTGCGTGATTCAGGTCTATAGAAATAAAAATAAAGGAGGAAAAGCCTGAATCAAAGCAGAGAGAAGAGAGAGAATTTAAGAATAGGTGGATGGGTAGTAGATAACCTTACATGCACTGGCCTTAAAAACAACTGGGTGTTGATCTTGAAACACACTGGTATTATACTAACTAAAAATAAACACGAGTGAAAAGGTGGGAGGTATTATATTTAGTTTGAGGACATGCTTCATTGAGTTATAGATTATGGACTAGTTAGAGATCAGTTCAAGCAAAGGCAATTGTCTTTTTTTTGGCTGGTTGAGAAGAATGATCCTTCATAGTTTTAAGGTGTCCTAAGGTATTTCAGACAGGTAGGGAGAGCTAGGCAGATGTTATTGAGAGTTTGACTTAAATTTCTCTGACCTGGGTACTTTTTACCTAACTGAAGCATATCGCGGAAGATTATGCAGTCTGTGTAACTTTACACTTCAGTGATTTTCCTATTATGGTATCTTCTAGATTCTGTGCTAGTCAAAATACAAATTATTGGAGCACTTCCTGATCTTTAAGACATGGGAAAGTATCATATGTAGATTTTGTCTCTTTCTGACAGTACAGGAATGATTAAATCAATGTCCATGGCTTCCAAGTTCTAGCTAACTGAGAACATCAACAGTCAGTAAGCTAAGTGATTGTAAGGGACTTTCGTTTTGTAGTATACTAAAACAGGAAGAGAGTAATTTATTTAATGAAATACATGCCCTTGATGTTGAGAGTGTCTAAAACTGTAAGTTTGTGTTCTAGCTCCTGGTGTAGCTAACAGGTTGCAGGCCAAGGTTATGAGCTAGTGAGACTACGAAGGAGAGGCAGTGCCCCTGTTCCACCCGTGAAGACAGATATGAACTGAAAGGTGCTCCGATGCATATCCCGGTTAGATAAGCTAAAGCAATTAATTTAAGAAAAAGTACTTGGAACTTCACTGCTTCCTTTTGTATTAATGTTCAGTTTTACAAATCAGCTAGGGAATAGATAACAAAAGACCTGTGATTTGGCTGAATGTGGAACAGTATGTCATAGGAATGATTTAAAAGCATGAGAGAAGGAAAAAGAGGGGAGAGGATCTTCATTCTGTGTATATATTGGTGTGTAGGGAATTGGCTCTGACTGTTGAATGCTGGAGCATTTTAACTGAGGACATCAGCATTGCTAGGAATAAGGTTTATTGCTCTTTGAACACAGATGGGAAGGGATCCTTTGGGGAAGCCCTCTCGTAATCTCTTCAATCTTGCACTGTTGCAAAATAATAGACTGTTACTTTACCAGGACTTAATTACACCTCCTGTTTGGAAATGGGGATTAGAGAATTTGACAGAAAATTAAATAGGCGGGATTATTATTTGGGCTGTCTTGCATTGATATAGTATTTCCTATTATCAAGTTCCCATCCCTTGAAGCTTGCAACCCAAATTAGATGAAGGAAGATATAGCAATAACAGCTCCCAGGATGAAGGTCTGTATGGATGCATAAGGCAATAATATATACTTCTGGAGAAGCGCAGCACTTGAAGTGCAGTATTTTAAGTGGACTTGACTATTGTATTGTTTATTCTGTTTAGTTCTGCTGATGGATCCTACTTACTCCCTCACAGAATTAGGAGTCTGTATAAAACCTGACAGTGGATCAAATATAAATGACAGTTTACGTAGGATTTTTGGATGCACAAAAATGGCACTTCCTAGAACCAATTTCTGTATCTGATGGATTGTATTTGAAGGGCTTTGTGAGCTTACTGAGCTTTAAGATAAAGAGGGAAGAGAAATGTTAATGGATTGGTTACTGCCTTTGCTATTCTGTAAGTAATAGTCACAATTTGGATCACGGAAAATGCAYGCTCTCTGTCAAGCCTGTGACTTGCATTGTTTTTCACAAAGGATAGATAGACAAAAGAAGGGTCTTTAACCTAACTCAGAATTTTTAGGCACTTATCCAGTTTATATTACATTTTTCTGCTTCAGAACCAGGACTCAGCAGTAATAAGATTCATGCCATGTAACACAAATCTCCATTTGAGCTCTTGCTTCATCAGCACTCCCATAAAAGATTGGATCAAAACTGTTACGTGCAGGTGTGGTGGGTTAGCCTTGGATAACAGCAAATGCCCACCCAGCTGCTCAGTCTCTCCCCTTCCTTAGTGGGGCAGGGGCAGAAAATAGGATGAGAAGACTCGTAGCTTGAGATAAAGACAGGGAGACCACTTACTTATTACTGTCACGGGCCAAACAGGCTCGACTTAGGGAAAATTAATTTAACTTTTTGCCAGTTAAAATAGATTCAGATAGTAAGAAACAGAAAGACAGACGTGAAAGCAACACTTTTCCTCCCCCCTTTCCCAGGCTTAACTTCATTCCTGCACCTCAGACTCCTGTGCCCCTCCCCGCGTGGTGGTGGGGGGGCGGCAGAGGGGTTACAGTCGTTGCGAGGTGGTTTCTTTCTGCTGTTCCTTCCTTCTCACGTTATTCCTCTGCTCTGGTGCGGGCTCCCTGCTGACTGCAGCCCTTCAGGAAAAAAATCTGCTCAGGCACAGGCTCTCCATATCCACCTGCTCCAGCTTGGGTCCTTCCCAGGCTGTGGTGGTGGATATCTGCTCCGGCACCTGGAGCACCTCCGCCCCCTCCTTCTCTGACCTTGGTGTTCCCTCTGCTGTTTCTCACTCCTCTCGTTCCCTCCTCCTCTCTGTGGCATTTTCTGCTCTTTCTTAAGTACGCTTTCCCAGAGGTGTTGCCAGCTTTGCTGGGGGGCTCAGCTGTGTTGCTGTGGGTCTGTTGGAGCCATCTGGGCCTGGGACAGGACAGCCCCTGCCCTCTTCTCACAGGGGCCACCCCTGCAGCTCCCCCGCTGCCAGCACCTTGCCATTTACACCCAGTACAGCAGGATTTACAAAAACTGTAGCAGCTGGCATAGAAATCATCATGCTACTCTGAGGTTCATGAAGATGTGGTCCTTGGCTAGTCTGTAGGCTGTTTGGTTGCAAGAAAGGTGCCATCCTCTAGTGTTCACAACCTGAGTATCACTTCTCAAATGGAACTGAGACAAACCCCAAGTTGTTAGAAATAAAATCTTAAAGCAGTTTTCACTAATGAAACTTTGTGAGTGTTCCCAACTAGTTTAACTAACTGAAAAAGGTTCCTTCTAAGAAAATGATCTGAAGAAATTTTGATTCTGTTTGTTGAATTTTGTCTAACATTGCAAATGAACAGCATGGTGGTGAAGCATGGTCATGAGAGTTAGCTAAAGCTCCAAGTACAAAATTACTTGTTCACAGATTATTGGAAGATGTAAAATAGTAAATGTTGAAYATCTGAAATTAATGAGAATGTGTTTTAAAGTGTGCCCAGAATTGGGAAGCATTGGTTATAGGATTCTTTCCTATTTTAAGCCAGTCTGAATGGGCTACTTCATTTAATAAAGGCCTTATTCTGTAGGAGAGCCATGTACAACTTTGTCTTGGAAAACTTGGTTGGCATCAAAAACACGGTTGTGTGAATGAAATGCAACATGCCATAAGAGGGAGATTTTCTCTAAGATCACAGTTTAGTGTAGCAGTCCCCAAAATAACTAGTGATGACCACAACACTTTCACTTTAATGATGACATATATTTGAAATCCCCATTATTTTTTTCATTAAAGCTTTTATTTTTTAAGAGATCTGTAAAGTTGCCCTTCTCAAATGTTGAAAAATAGGACTTACGAAATACCAGTGATGATTCTTTTTCATTAAGTTTATCATAACATGTTGGTCTTACAGATGACTCATGTTTTTTATTGAAGTGTTCAGGTTTGTGAGGATTGTGTTTTGAAACCTCTCTGCAACAGTTTTAGTGAGATTATCTGTCATTCATAGCTTTGGGAATTGGGATTCTCAGGGTGCCTGGGATTTTGCCGTGTTTGAGTGATAATTTTGGAAGCTAGCAATTGCATTTGAAAGCCAATTGCAAGCCCGTCATGAATTTTTGATGAAACAGTAGCATCTCAAAGCAAGTGGCTATAGTGGACTTCAGTATGAAGGTTGTGTCTGCTCAGAGCGTTCTCAGGACATCAGTGCTCTAATGTTTTCTTTCCTTGCTTTGGAAACACAATGAGGAAACCTTAGGTCAGTTCGGTGGCAAGCTGAATGGATAAAATAAAGGATCCATGAATTTCCACAGGTATTTCCGGCCATTCATTGTTACTGCAGTCGGAACGTGACCTTGCTCAAGTTCAGGGAGATGTATGGTTCTGTCTGGAAAAGCACTGAGGCGGCGAATGTTTATAGTTCAAGTGAGGTAGAATGATGTAGTTCTGTAGAAACCTTAGCCGGTGTGAAATACTGCATTACTGTGGGGAGAGAATGCATGCCCTGGAAGTTCGCAGATCTATACGCTACCAAGTGCGTTGTGACATTGTCATGAAAATAGAACGTTACCTACATGTATCAAGTTTGCTAATGGAAATACACCAGCCTTTTAACACACTACTTTCTTACCAATTGAATTTCTTACTACCATTACTATCCCATTTCCATTTGTTGTTTTGTTTTGTGTGTGATCTTTGCTCTGGCTATCTTTCCTCGCAACACCTTGTTTCTATAGTTTCTTATTATATCTTTCCTCACATTTAGCCTTGTAGAATAAGGGGGCAGAGAGGAGTTAGGAGCAGAGTAGCAAAACCAAAGGATCAGGAAGTATTTTACATGTCTGTTGTTTTGTTTGTCACTTTTTATGCTGCTTCTTTATCTGGTTATAAGTAGGATGTAAAAATAGAAACATCTTATCAGTTTTCATTTGGTTTGCTCCCTTGTGAAATACAAGACCTCAGATGTATGGTTAAAGCTTATCCTCAGAGTAAACCAGGGATTTCTAAACCTCTTAGGACTCATGCCCTACTTAGAAGGTGTTTATCAAATTTGTTTGGTTTTTATACATACAGCTTGTAATGCAGTTTATATATGCAAAGCTTTCTGAAGAGATCTTCATTTCTAGCAGAAAAGTTTGCAGGCCATGCTGTGACATGCCTTTTTGCATTTCCACAAAAGCAGAAATAAAGCTTTCTCTTCATTTATTATCTTCTTTGTTTTCCTTCTGTTGCGTTCACTATCATATTTAAAGAACAAGCATACTAAGGACACACATTTTTCTGAATGAAGACCAAAGATGGTGACAGTACTAAGATGTGTTGTCTTATTTTTGACTGACAGCTTTGTTTCTTCAGATAGCCAGGGGTGTTACAACAGTGTAAGCGATAATGTAGATCTGCTGCTTGTATTCCAACTGACTTGTCATCTGGAAGAGAAAATGCTAGCATAATCAGTATGATTTTACAAGTAACCAAGCTGGTCTAACACCTTGCTGCTGTTCCGTGGAGGAGCTCTTTCTTCCTACCTTTACTCAAGCTGCTCCTTCTCTATGCAGTTTCTCCCAGTTACGTGTTCCTGGCCTCTCCCTTGTGTTAGTGAACACCAGAGGTGGGACTTACTGTGCTGGGCCAGCAGAAAACTCCTCTTTCTGCATTCAGTTTCTACTGGCTTACTGAGCTGATTTGCCTCCCACAGGGGTCTGAAGACTAGTATAACAGCTGGTGGAAAATGAACAGTGGCAGCAGCCAGTGAATGGCAAAGGTGAGGGGAACTTTCTTCTCCCACTGTGAGGAACTGTGTAATTGGTTTGAGTGGAATGAACAAAGTACTTCYGGATATTTGGAGCTTATAGTTGCTTACTTTTATAACAATACTTCCATATATTATGACTGTAATTATTTTAGAAATTAGACATCTCACATATTAATGTTGGGTTGGTTGCACTCTGTTGCTTTGTTTAAAATTGTAGAATCATAGAATCGCTTGGGTTGGAAAAGACCTTTAAGTTCATTGAGTCCAACTGTAAACCTAACACTGTCAAGTCCACCACTAAACCATGTCCCTAAGTGCCACACCTACATGCCTTTTAAATACCTCCATGGATGGTGACTCAACCACTTCTCTGGGCAGCCTGTTCCAATGCTTGACAGCCCTTTCCGTGAAGTTATAAGAAGAAGTGGTAGCCTGTTTTGTCAGTGTATATATACTGGTGTATGTCTGCATTATAGCTGCTCTAGGTTCCTTTAACCTAAATTCAAGGGTTAAAGGTTAGCATTAACTTTTCTATAGGGAAATGAGTTCATTAGCATAAACTAGAATCATTGATACCACTTTTGATTGAATTTGATTTGTGTGGTAGTAAAGAAGGGGGCAGAAGGTCCTTGACATGCCAGATCTGGGCCATTCCCTCTCCCTGCAAATCTGTCTTGTAAATAATCAGATTTTAGAATTCGATGGTTAAATTCTCTGCAGTTTTCTCTGCGCTGAACACGATTTAATTGTCGATCTGATAAGGAGCGATTGAAGACTAACTTTGTAAAAAGCAAAGTGGCAGGATGTTCAGATAAATTGGAGGGAGTGAGGATGTCTGGCTAATAGTGCTATGTTTCTTGGAAGCAAGACCTTTAATCATGGGAGAGCATTTTATCTCTGCTCCAGGCTCTGGAGAAAGAGTGCTGAATCTGGGCATTTCCCTGGTGTCAGCATATGTGTAGCAGAATGCATAGTGGCGGTTATTAGTAAGCTGCTTTGATCAGAGATGTTATCAGTTGCTCTGTTGCTTCAGATGTTGCCTGAGTTTCTGCAAGTTCCCACCCTGCTGATGATCTGTGTGTGATTGGTATGATTCCACTCAAAATGTGTATGCATAAACAGAAATCCTTTACTATAATCCCGTATTATCTTCAAGAGAAGGGAATGCATGAAAGGTGGTAGGCTTTTTTAATGTAGTTGTAAAGTAATTTTAAATCTCGTTTTTACAGATTTTTGCTACAGCTTTGTAGTGTGTTTGCTGGTTTTTTCCAACAGGATCTTGGCTCATTCATTTCACAGAATAGACCAGCTCCTGGAGATAGAGCCATAAATCTTAAAGCCAGAATCAAGTATTTCATCAAATCATTCATTCTGTCTTTAGAATTATCTTGATCCCTGCCTGTGGAATTATCACATAAGAAATCTGTAAAATCTGTAATATTGTAGTAGGAAGAAAGCAGCAGTTAAGCACTCTGTTACTAAGTTTGTCACCCATATTAGTATTCTGTAGAGGTGGCATATTAACAATGATTAATCAACAACCCGAGTTTTGATACAGCTGCTCTACAGCTGATGTTTCTGATGTGTAACATGTAAAGGGCGATAAAGCAAAGGAAGGACTTCGAAAAGTGTCTTGTATTGTCTGGAAAAGAGGAGAGGATCAGGATCTGACCCTAGCAGATATTTAAGAGTTGTTTCTTTGATAATGAAAGTAGATCCTGTTTAAGCTGTACTGAAAGAAAAGAGGAAATAAAAGAGGACTGATGTGTTACAGTATTTGTCATATGTTGCTCTTCCACTGCTAAGTTCCCTGTTTAAGCGTTTAATCTGAAATTGTGTGGTGGTGTTCTGTTTTGGTTACTTCCTTGGCTATATGAATTAGAGCTTCCCCTTTATTAGAGTAAAGGAGTAGTCTTTGCAGCCTTGAGCTTGTTAGGTGCTGGAGCCCTGGTGCAGACAGCTCCTTGGGGAACGGACACCTATTATGTAGTTATGCATCCTCCCGAGGTGGAGGGTGTTGCCAGGTTTCACAGAAGACTTAAACTTCCTCTTCCCAAAAGGGGGTGTGAACTGTGCTGCTTTCACAAAACGTGGGTGGGAAATCACTTTTGGCTCTAGACAGATCCTGAATGCAGCTCACCTGAGCTCAGTAACTTGTTTTATCTCCATAAAACTTTTGGAAAGGTGACCAAGATATGAAAACACCAACAGCTTCCAGGCCCTCCCCTATTTTTTCTGCAGTTAATTATGTGAATGAGTTGTTGCTTATCTTTCAAATGTGCCTTATTTCAAATTCAGGTTTGCCTGGGCTCAGCTTCCAGCCACACTTCTGTTTTTCTTTTTACCATTTAATTACAGTCTCTTTACCTTAATAGGGAGAAAACATTGTGGTTAATCAAGGCTCTAATGAGATTGCTTTAGAGCTGGGTTTAAGGAGAGGCAGAAGTAGGGGACCTACTGCTTCTAGAACCGCTGATAGGATTTAAAAAAAACCAAAACAAACAAACAAACAAAACCCCCAAACCCAACAAAGTTGCTAAAAGATGCTTTCTGTTTTGTTTTAAAACTGGTGGTTATGTACCTGAGACAATCATCTCTGAGAGTGACAGGTGTAGGCTACTGCCTTTCAAGAATTTACTTGAGGTTTCCCAGGTGGAGCTAGTCAGGGGGGAAGAGCATGAGAAGAGGCTGTTTTTTTGAGTGACTGGCTTTTGGAAATGGTAGAGAACTGCAAGATCTCCTTTTCTGGGGAACAGAGGTTCATCTGTGTGCTTTCATCTGAGCTTTGAGTCATCCCATAGATGAAAAATGTTCCTCTTCTGACCTGACAATTTATCAGTGATTAATATAGAGAGATGTCCAGGGAGTGAAGGTGTGAACCAAAATCTCTAGATGGTGAGGTTTAGGAGTGAGGAAGTGTTCCTAATGTATAAGATGTTGGGCAGAGTCAGGATCTCTTCAGTGTCTTATTTCTTTTTTTGTCAACCATTTTCTTTACCTTCTTGTGAGAACAAAAGTTGGATTCCATTGTCATCATCTGTCAAATTTGCACTGTGCTGCAATGTAGCTTTTTGGTAGAGCATGGACAAGACCACTGTCCCCATGACATGGTTTGGTTTTGCCTTCCATCTAAATAGTCTCTAGTCTTTGTTGTTGTTAGTAGCGACAGGAAAACTGGTTTGTCTTTTGAGAAACAAATAATGGCAAGAAACAAGATTGAAAAGAATTCCTAGCTATCACAGCATGTGCTTTTCCTGTTCTCCAAGTCACTCTTTGATCTTCTTTGTAACCTAAACAAAACATAAATGGAAAGAAGCTAAATTTTGATCATTCTCCCTCAGTGTGGTTACTAGAACTGTTCCCAGTTAAAGACCCAAAGATGATGGTGATCCTGTTTCCCACACTTTGTGCTTCCCAGTCTTGGGTATGACCTGCATTTGTATTTCTTGGTTTTACGTGCATTTGACTGACTGGGCCAAGTTTCATTCAAATGTAAACTTATCAATAATCTAGATGATACATTGTGGCCATCCTGGCTTGATTATTTACTGTTCTGATGGTCTTAACATTTCACAGAATTTAGGAGCTTGAATATTAAAAAAAAAAAAAAGCCATAAAAATAATATAATTTGAAACAATTGCTGCAGTTTTCTGTTCTTCTTAATATGTGCCCTCATAAAATAAATTTCTGTGGTAGTGGTACTTTGGAAGTAAATTTGCATATGCATAAATAGTCTGGGAAGCCTGTAATATTTTTCATCAAAGCAAGTTTTGGCTGTCAAGCAGGAAAATTGCCTAGATTCTGCATAGCTGCACAGTAAAAGGGTGCCATGCCCTCTGTGGACTGAGGAGGCAGAGGAGTGAATGACTGTGTATAATTAAAGGTGTTAATAAGTAGAATTAAGTTTCTTTGAGCAGCTGACTCTGTATTTTCTGCTTCTGGTTTTACATGTGTATCGTCTGCATCAGTCTGCAGCCTTTCTGCCAGTAGTGCCTTTTGGTCTGCACATGTTCTCTAGCTATTCTTCTACTGTCCCCAGAGACCTGACTGGGCAGGATCCTGGGCAACCTGCTCTAGTTGATCTTGCTTGGAGCAGGGGTGTTGGACTAGACGATCTTCAGAGGTCCCTCCCAACCTCAGCCATCCTGTGATGCTGTGAATTCTTGCTACCTAGTAGTCAGTGATGGAATCCTAAGTGACATCTGTATATCCATATGTTGTTTTTCTTTTCTTTAATGTAAACCTTGTATAAATCTAAGATTAGTTTTAGCATTCATTTTAATTTAAGTTTTAACTTCTGGTGAGAGTTACTTGAATGGGTACTTAGAGACTTCTGCTAATATTCCTCTTCAGGTACAGCCAATGTTCTTAATGACTGTTACATGCATCATGAACAAAGCAAATGTCTTTGATTTAAGTGTCTGTTTCTGCCAGATGAATATGAAATCAGCTCTGGATCCAGGATTTCCAGATCCTCCTCTGGAAGAAAGCTCATTTTCAAAATGGCCTTGTTAATAAATGTTCTGTGGGATGCTATAAGATTTTTCTCCTCTTCAGCTGTTTTTACAGAAACTTTACTGTGAAATTTTTGTCTGGGTACTACATGGAGCAATTGACCCCTTTGGGATCCTTCTTGCTGCATCCCACTCCTGGATAAAAATTCCTCAGTTTGTTTTTTAGATTTAGGCATAATGATAATCCAACATGTTTTAGGAAGTCTGGGGAAAAATCCGCTCGAAATAATGCAACATGCAGCCCTTCAGGTACTCTGAGCCTTCAGTTTTACCTTTAGAGAGAATAAGAATTTTAGGGGTTGAGTAGGAGTTGTTTCCTGTCTCACTCCCAAGCTAGTTTCCCTCTGGGAAGATTTGAAGCACCAGGACAGAGGTTACAAGGCAGTCTCGACTTGCTGGAATCCTGCATGTCAACTTATGGTATCATTGGGATGCTCATACTTGTCCTCTTTACCCCTTGACCCTTTCCTCCCCTGCTTTTAAATTTTTTTATTTTATTTTTAGTCTGGAGTTAAGACTTGAGTTTTTTATTTCTTTCTCTCTCTGGAATCCAGTATAGGGCAGGTGAAGCAGCAGCATCTTCTGTTCTTACAACTCGATGCTTCATTGAGATTCATCAATTCATCAATTAATCTCACCTCATGCAGTATCTTCATTTGGATCTAATTATAACCGTCATCTTTCGACTTCAGTGCATTCAGACAATTGTGCTTTTTAAGAGTCTGAAGTATGTTACCTGAAATACTGATGATTTTGGTGGAGAGTGGGTGAAATGATACGACCTGCTTCCAGATTTGTTACCTACTTGCTTACAAGGAAAGATTAAAGTTTGTTTGGCCAGTCACCTCAGACTCTGTAGCTAGTTTGCTCTATATTTCCTACTCCTAAATACTTCCTATTCAAATTCAGATCCCCAGGGCTTGAGTCTGAGGTTGAGCCTCTTTGCTTAAATCTTTGTGGTAGGAGACCCAATTCTGCACATTTTTCTTGCAGCTGTGTAATTCAGAAAAGAGTGAAACAAAATACTAAAAATACTTCTTTTAATCTATGCCATTTGGCATATAAGGAAGAAAACACTGTTTTTCCCCATACTGTTTCATTGCAGAGGAACATCTTGTGCATGGAGCCTTGATATCAGGAGCAGGGTTGTTGATAGTTGTTGCCACAGAGGTGATAGCAATTATGTTATCTGAGAGAGGCGTGTTTGCATTGTACCTTTCATGTATTCCCTTGTGATGTTAAAAATACAACTGAAATAATTTTCAGGCCCTTTTAGAAAATATTACATTTTCTGCATTAATATTAGGAACACTTGAGAAACCACATAGGTAGTAGTTGTGGCCTAGATAACTTCGTGTTTTGCTTTGTTTTTTATCCAAGACTGTTGAGCCACCACAGGAAGAGTAATACTTTAAGGAAACAGCGATTTGGTACCCCGCAGAACAACAGGTAGCAGGGTCATTAGTTATGTTGAGAACACTTAGTTATTCGCAATGGATGTATCTTGGTGTACTCTGGAATTGAATGAACTTTTCAAGTCGCCTCTTGGAGGGGGATTCTGAAGGCAACAGACAGAGCTCCTAATCTGTATTCACTTAGGGCATTTTTTTTTTTTTTTTAAAGCTGTGTGTGCTGTTGCCATTCTTTCCTTTCTCTGCCCTTCTTTCTAAACTTACTTTTAGAAAGGAATTTAGAGCTTAGAGCTAGATATTCCTCTCACCTAGCCTGCTAACAATCCCTGGGTTCTTCAACAAATGCCTGGAGGTTGTGGTAGCATTCATCAGAAAACTGATTATTTTGTATTTTAGCATGTGATTCAGTGGATGATTCAAGATGGACCATGGTTTTAAGCTAATAGCAATAAGTATTCTTCAACATTCTTGACCCAGGATAAATAAAGATTAATCCTCTGTTTTAATTCTATGTTTTTCTGTGAGTAACTGCTTTGGATCCTGACAGTGTTGTAACAATTTTGCTTCAAAAAGCAAATGTTAAAAATCAAGTAGCAAAGCAGCTGTCACTATGATATTTTTAGACACTATTTTACAAAGACACGTCGTCATGTGTGGTTTTTCCCCCCACCCTGTATTTATGCCAGCCTTTATTCTCATTTTGAAGATGGTTAGGGCTGATCCATATTGCAAAGAGCGATAGCCATGTCTGCACAAGATTCTTCTCAAGACATTTCGTATGAGTGTGTCTAAGATTTCTCTAAGCTGAAAGAAAACAGCTTGCATGTGTAGAAGTATCTGGGTTTTTGCTTTTGCTTTCAGTGCTAATAGAAATGGATATTTCGCCTAAAGCATCCTTCAGTTTGTCTTCCTGTTCCAAGGTGCTCAGACTTGTCTTTGATTAAAAGCAGAGGACATCCTATTAGGCAGGTGATACTGTGCCTATGAGGCACAGTGATACTGTGATGTTGCAGAAACAGATGGGCAAGCTAGGCTGTCCTTCTCCACTTAGGAAATGGTTCTGCAATGCAGTTGTGATATAAGTCATCAAATATCCCCTAACTCTACTAAGTAATTGTTGTTGATGAACTCTTCGGCGGAGGAATGGATGAATAAAAGGGAGTCTTTCCTTTGATCAAGAATTTTATGTTGATCCATAACTAGCTCAATTTTCTAAAAGTGGAAAATGGTTTTCATGGTATTGAAACTGTTTACTAACATTTTTTTTTTCTTCTGAAACATCTATTTAGACTGGCTGAAAGAACGCTAAACTTCAAGGTATCTAAAAACTTTAAACAGTTTAATTCTGTCTTTATAAAGTGTCTTATAGAAGAGTATAATCTAGATCACTCATACTGTGCTGGAAGAAAAAGAAAAGCAATTTCTTCTCAAACATTACTTATGTTATTTCAGAATGTCTTAAGGGATAGCTAAAACTGATTAAAAACTCTGCTAGAGCTATGGTTTCATAAATGTTTTCTTTCAGAAATGTCCAYGTAATTGGAATTTTGTTATAAGCACCATTGAGGCTCGATCTTACTGGCACAGAATGGTTGACATGCCTTGAGCCAATGCTTTGTTAATAAAGCACTCTCCCAGTCATATTTGATTTAAAAATTTGTTGCCAATGTCTGGCCCCGACCGAATGACTTAGCAGATGAATGACTTGGTAAATAAGAAAATCCTGCTTGGCAGCAACTTTTATGGTTTGCATTCTGTGACCTGTTGTCTTCCAGTGTTAGTCACCAGAAGCTGAGCGAGTGCAGCACTTCTGTGATGAAAGCCAGTCTGACAGTAACGCTTTCTCTTATAGTGCTGGGTCTCATGATATATAGCAATGGTACAGGAAAAGGGTGAGTTGTGCTGTGTATGGGTGACCTAGAAGAATAGCTTTTGTTTTGATGCTTAATTGGATCTCTGTGTGAGTTGCGGCTGTTGTTTTCTCCTCTCCCGCCTTTGCTCTGAGGGAGGGTATGTGTCATACGTGTTGCTGCACTGGGACTGTCACTAGCTAGTGTATGGATCATTAGCTTCTCTAACTTGCATCAATGATGGGAACAAAATATTTATGTGCTATAGACAACTTTCTCATCTTAAGGTGTCTGGATAGTTTCAGAGCGTGCGCCAGCATGAACTTAAGGCTTTGCTCTTGCTTGTGTCCTGTCTTTAGAGACAATATAATATTTTTTTCAAGTCATTGTAAGAGAGAAGGAATTTAACTTAGAGTGGAAGGGGGAGGATGAGAGAGGGAAGAGAGAGACTAAATTAAATTTTCCAAAGGCGGCTTCTTGTTTCTGTCCTCTTACTTTCCCCAATGTGAGAAATTCTGCTGTGTACAAGAGAGGAATAATCTTACAAACTTTCTGCAGAGTGCTAGATCTGCGTCTGTTCTACTCTGGCCCCACAAATGGGTGACAGTTGGAGCTTCTAGAACTGGTCATCTTCTTTCTGTGGGGCAGCTGTTGAGCAACTGGAGTATGGAGGGGAGTATGGCTACACTCTACTCTTGCATGTGCTAGTACTTTGGTTACAGGCAAAATGATTTTCTCCCTTAGTTATAGGGATGGTTTCAGCACTTTGTTTTAAGAATCCTCATGCCTCAGGGAATGCATTTTCACACCTAACAGTGCAAGGTTTATTTTCTTTTTCCTTAGTGTCTAACCTGTTCTTCAAGATATCCACTAATCTATTGTAACCATCCAAACTAGTTGTTTCACATGCTTCCATGACAATTTTGCAGTTTATATAAACAAAACCTCTCTGACAGTTGGTGCACAGTCTAGCTGTGTTTTTTACCTGTTTCTCCATAAAGATAGATCTACTGTATTTAACTTAATTAAAGAAATGCTTGTTACAGGAGTGTGGGCCAGAAGAATTTTTTGAGACCTACTTAAAGGAATGCATAKGAGAGGGAAGGCATATGTGATACTTTCTTCTTTGGCGCGTTTAAAGTTCTGCTATTGGAAGTGTTGAAGAATGTCAGTGATAGACCTCACTCTTTTCATTGCAAACAGCCTGGATGATATTTCAGCTCTTGAACTAAAGCACTGGTTTTAGAGTGTTATTTGGATTCCTTGCTATGTTTGWCGTTCGTGTTTCCTCAAGCTTCTTTGGAAATGAAGTTTGCTCAGCGAAGCGTTAAACTGAATAAAAGGAAAGAGGGATGTTGCTTGTTAAATGAAATACTTTGGTTTTGATGAGTACAGATCAGGGAGGAAGCATCTGCTTGCACATCCCTTAAAACTTAGTAAACAGTCACCACTTAGGTTAAAAAATGCAATTAGCAAAATTAATCTTCATTGTTCTTCTCCCAAGTAGGACATTACTATGCTGACCTCAAGTATTATTTTCAAGGCCCACTCTGTTTTTTTAATCACCTTTTTAAAGAGGCTCATAAACAAAAATTGTGTACTTGGAACACTCTCTGGGGTCTTCTGAATGTAATTAGTAAAATGCTTGTGCTGAAAGGACCTCTCAGTGACCTATTCTTTGCAAGGCAAATAATTGCATCCTGTGAACATGTTCTGAAGCACAGTTTTGTAAGTTTGGAGCGAGCCTGTGATCTCCGAGACCCTTTCACAAAGCACATGTTAAACTCCTTACACCAAAGACTAACCTGCCTTGCATTGGTGTATAAAATCAGCTGTCTTTTCTGTGCATGCAGTTTACACTCTTTGATTTCCAGAGAGATGGAACAGTTGCAGAAAGTGCAGTCCTACAGAGTGCTGTGCTAAAGCTATCTTTGAGCAGGGTAACGTTGATCATAATATCTGACTTTACTATTTGTTTAAAATAATACTGTGGTTATGCTAATGAAATGTGGAATTTGGAATAAGGCTGTAACAAAGGGGATTTGGTCCGAAATACCAGGTTTAGATTTGGTCACTTTAATGTCTTGTTTAGTTTGCAGCTTGAAACTGAAGCTATGCAAGCTGTTGATTTTTATCAATTATGTTTCTGTTTGAAGGAAAAGAAAGAGCATGCAGAAAATAAACTGTAACAAAATAGATGCTGAGTATCTTTAAAAATAAAAAAAAATCTCATTTTAGCATATTGCTTCTCTTGGAAAATTTGCTTTATTGCAGCAAGTGACAATTGTCTGTACCATTTGTGCTTTTTAGTATATGTATCAGCACTTGCAGAAAATCTGTTGATATTGATGAAAAATTACTCCATTTGATGGAAAAGTCTYGTGAAGCATTATGTCCTGGCAGAGGACGACTGTGTTGGGCAAAGGGGGCACATACAAGTCTCTGATACCCAAGTGGATTGTGTCAGAGTGCCGAAGGAGCTGGCCAATGTCATTGCAAGGACTCTGTCATTTTTTTTAAAGGTCCTGGTGATCAAGGATGATTCTGGTAACTGGAAAAAGGCAAATATGGCCATTTGCAAGAAGGTCAAGAAGGAGGATCCAGGGACTGCAGGTTGATCAGCCTAACCTCAAGCCCTGGGAAAATTAGGAAACATGTCCTGGAAACTGGTTGGAAGGGTAAGGAGGTGATCGGGATCAACATGGGTTTATCAAGGACTAACCAACCRGATAGCTTTTGATGATGAGAAGGGACTGCGTGTATGGATAAAGCGGGGACAGTGGATACTGTTGGCTTCAACTTTGTCTAGACTTTGGACACAGTTCCACATAGTATATTTTGTAGCTCAATTGAAAAGACAGGTGGTAGGTGGAAAACTGGCTGGGCTCAGAGGTTTGATCACAGGTCAAAAAAAAAAAAAAAATCCAATCTGTGATGTATTAGAAGTGGGGCCCCTCAGGGGTTGATACTGCAGTCAATACTGTTTAGTATTTTTCTTGGTGATGTAGACATTGAGAATGCACGCTCAGTGGTTTTGTGGGTGATAGAAAACTGAAGGGGAGTATATGACTGCTGTTTAGTGGGACCTCAACAGGCTGGAGAAATGGACTAATGGCAAAACTCATGAAGTTCAGCAAATGCAAATGCCACGGTCCTGTACTTGAGAAGGAATGACTGTAACGGTATAGCCTGAGGATCAATTGGCTAAAAAGCAACTTTGCGGAAAAGGATCCGAAGGTCCTGGTGAACGACAAAGATCGTGAGTTGGCAGCAAACTCCTGCGGTAATGAAGACCAACTGCACACTGTGCTGTATTAGCAAGAATGTAGTCAGCAGTTTGAGAGAAATTATTATTCCCTACTGTTTGTCACTTGTGAGACCACATAGGGAATATTGTATCTAGGTCTCGGCTCCCCAGCATGAGAAAGACATTGGTATAGTAGAGTTAGCCCTGTGGAGGGCCACCGAGATGATAAGGGGGCGAAAGCATGTGACTTARGAGAACCAGTTGAGAGCTGCATTTGTTAAATCTTAAAAAGGGAAAGCTAAGAGGGGATGCTACTGCTGCCATCTCCCACTCCACCTTGAGTATGGAGGTGGCCTCTTCTCAGAAATGCACAGTGAAAGTATCAGAAGCAGTGGACAAAAATTGCAACACGGGAAACATTGAATGGATAGCAGGGAAAAAATTTCCACAGTGAGAATAGTCAAATGTTGGAAAAGCTTGTCCAGAGGGGTTTTGTAATCTGTGGAAATGCTAAAAAGCCAACTGGGTATGATCCTGAATTGCCTGCCCTGATGCTGAAGTATGTTTCTTATTTCTTTTTCTTCACTTARTACATTGAAATATCTCTTATTTTTCATTTTTGCTGAACAGACTTCAATGAAAGAGTAGCGAAATTAGTGTAAATTGCTTCAAAAATTCCTGGAATTATACTGATAACATTGTGAATGTATGGGAACAAACTGGGTCCTTCTCTACTTTTATTTCCCCGGAGGATTTAAAATTTCAGGTGTAATATATCAGAAGAAACTTCAAATGATAGGAGTTTTGAGAGCCTATGAAATGAAAAATGGCAGTTGTACAAGTTACAGATGAGTGGTGTGGTCCAGGATGATGAGCTGGGTGCAGTAAAAGGAGAGGGCAAAATGTAGTTGTTCACCCTTGGCCAACCTCCGCCCAGTGTCCAGGCAGGCTCTGGGCCTGCCAGGGTCCTGGCCTGTGGCTACGGGTGGGAGGCACTCTGGGATCTCTGGCTTGGGCCCTTTCCGAGGAGAGTGCAGTTGACCGTGACTGTCAGAGCTGGTGGCTGCTGCTGCAAGGTGGTAGAGCAATGGAGGCTGTGGACAAAGGATTTCAAAGCCTGGTGTTGGTCCCTCCAGGTGCTTATGCTGAGAGCATCTACTGCCCTTTTCCCTACTTTCTGCTGTACTGGTATAATGTATGGGTAAAACTCATGCTGTAGTAAAGAATTTTTTTTTCCTCCTTGTTTTCTAAACACAAGAAAGACTCTGCAAGCCATATTAAGTCATAAATGTGCTCAGTCCTGATAGACTGAGTGCTTAAGTCCTCTTTAACTCACTTGTTTCCTGCTGCAGCTAACAATGGGTTTCTTGTGCATTACTAAAATACTTCTTATTTACCGTAGAACCTTCTCATTCTAGTTCTGTTCAGAAACTTTAAATTTCCAGTGTGCAAGGAGATTAGCTAACTTTCAATGCAGCATACCCTACGCTGTATTTAAAATACTATTGTGTGCAGGCTTTGAGCCTTTATTTGTCAGAACTTGTTTAACTTCTCTTGTTTTGTTAAATTGTACATAAGATGTTTGAGATGAACACATTTCAGTCAAACTTTATAAACTGATCAACAACTTTGTTAATGGATGGGCAAATTGTATGGTGGACTTACTAATGCGTGTCAAACTCTGCCATTTGCCATATGAGCATTGAATAGGTAAATAAAAGCATTTTTTTTTGGTTGGCAATTTGTGGGTCATAAGATTTTATTGTTATACTGTAGCTGTATTATTGGGTGGTAGTAATTTTTCTTTTTTTTGGACTGGGAATTGTATGCTTTTAATATGTATTTGAAAGATGCTGAGTGTTGTTGTTTTTTCAAATGTCTCTAAAGTAATGGTGCACCAGGGAGATACTTTGTTTTCCCCTTCCTATCTTTCAAGAAACCAAACTTTTGGCTAGCATGTATCAAAGCTGTATCCAGAGTGCCTTGGGGGGGGGGGGGGGCGGATAAATTGAGCAGAAGGTGCGCAGTTTGGGCAAAACAAAATGCACGTGAAGAGGCATAAAGGTGCTCTTCAAAGAAGAAAGTGCATGTAGAAAGTGACACTTCAGATTATTTGGTGTTGTCTGATCTAGAGATGAGATGGGTATAGCTGAAGTATCAGGAGAAACTGGTGGGCAAAGGAATGGAACTGTTACTGCAAATTTAAGAGTGATGAATTTGACAGTTATGGTCTGAAAGCCAGAAAATTAAGCAGGCTGGTAACTGATATGAGACTGAAATTTGCTGTACTTAAAAGGCAAGATAATGCTGCTGCATTTATGCTTCCTGGGGGAAAGCTTTTCCTCTACAGTAACAATGAGTTCTGCAAGTCCTGGTCTTTCTGTCCCTTCCCATAACCTCCAAGGACAGTGCTAAAGGTTATAGGGCGGTGAGCACTCTTCTGATTGTTAGCTTTTTGCCTTTCCTCTTTTTTAAATCTATTTTATTTATTGTTAGTTCAGATTTGGGTTATTCAGACATTGCTTGCAAGACATGATCTGGTCTTTTGAAGTCCCAGGTAGTGAGGTAATGACTTTTACAGCTCTCTTCTCACTGGAGGAACTACTCAATGCATTTCAGTAAAATAAGTTTAGTGGTCCTGGATAAGGGCAAGGTAGAGGATGACTAGTTTCTTGAATTTCGGCAAGCGTAGTAGCTGCAGCTTTGCTTGGTGGCCCTGGTATTACATTCTACCTTCATGTCTGAGAAGTGGTGGTATGCCTCGTAAGACATGGGGAGAATGGTGACTTTTATACTGAAGACTTGGGATGGTTGGAGCCTTAACAAGGTCTGAGTGATATCTGCATTCTTACAGCCGAGATACGGATGGTGATCAAAGACATCCTGAGGGACATGTAACTCAAAACTAGTTGCATAAATTAATCCAATATCTCTCAGTATTCATATTTGAAACTACATTAGGCTTTTTGTGAAACACACACCATTTTTTTGGTAAAGTGACTATCAGAAGTGTATCTTGTCATGTTCAGAAAGCTACATAACGCTTGTGAATCAAGTGTTGCTTTTTAAGCGGGAAGGGGAGAATACTGACTTTAGGTTAATGTTGTAATTCATTATAGCTTAGAACACGGAGGCTTGATTCTACAATGAATCAGGCAGGTAAAAGATAAATTGAAAAGTAAAAGGAAGTACCATATGAGTTGTGTTAAATCTGAATACTTGACTCTGTTTTTGTCAGTTTGTATTTAAAATTCAGGCAATGGCTGCCTCCACTGAAATGTAGTGAAATAAAATCATTTCTAATATTTCATGTGTTTACTTGTATCTACAGATGACATGGCAGAACTTCTTCTTGGGGAGTCCAAACTAGAACAATTTTTGAAGGAAAACGCTCTGAAACAGACTAGTAGTCCGCTGGGCCCCCGGCCAAAGCTGACTGAGGTCAGGAAACATCTCACGGCAGCACTTGATAGGGGAAACCTAAAGGTATGTAAGTGAGTCTGAGCAAGAATTAGAAAAGCTGAAATTGACTGGAGTACTCTGCTGATCGTGGAGAAAAATGTGGAAATGCTTGTGTGGTGTTTTATTATCGTTGCTATTCCCAGAACACCATCAGCACTATGCTATTTCATGGCTCTTTGTTTCTTCATGGATTTTTGTTCAGATAAATTTCTCAAATCTTCTTTCATTAGAAGAATAAGAAAACTGTCTTCTGGGATGCTTAAGTGAAGAACTTAATGACCTGTTTTGGGGAAGTTTTTCTTGGAGTATATAACTATATTGTTCTTTGTAGTGCATTAAATAGAAAAGTTAGAAAAATGCAAAATACTTCACAAATTTCTGTAATAGTCTCTTAAGTATTCAGGAAAGGTTCCTTAGGTTATGTTTGCGGGAGCGGAAAGCGAGGTAATACTTGAGAGCAATTTTCTGTCATAACCTTTTGATGTTCTTAACCACTCTGGCCTTTCTTTGCTTAACTATTATTGTAGCTACTACATCAGCTTATCTTTTCTGTATCAATGTCCATCTTTTGAGAGGTCAAAAGGGCTTTGTTTTACAGTCATCTGTACGTACTGTTTTGTTTCCTGTGATTTGTGGGAGTATTAATTTCTCTTCTTTCTTCATTCTTCCATGAATCCTTTTTGCAAGACATTTCTTCTGCCCCAATACTTTGAAATTGTGCAAATTAAATATATAGGCTCTGAAACATATATCATTAGGTTTTGATGCTATGTTATTTTCAACTGTGCTTGTGGTGTTAGAAAAAAAATCATTGGAGGGGTTGCAGTGATAGGCTGCCTTTAAGTAGTTTTGTACCTGGCAAAGCTGGATCGTGATGGATCATGACAGAGGTATTTCTGGTGCATATGTAAATAAATATGTGAATTTATAAAATTACTGGTAATACTTTTCAGTAGCTTGGTGGAGTGAGATTTTGTGGATTCACCCTCTACTGCAAGATTCCCAAATATTACGTGAAGACAGAATTTTGTTGGTTTGTTGCTCTACTACAGGAAATATCCTGAGGGTTTCTACAGTGCATATATACAGAAAACAGACAAAGAATTAGGTGTGTTTTCTCGGGGGAAAAAAACCCTTTCTTATTCCTCTTCCTTCTAGCCAGAATTCTTACAAGAAGCTAACCTAATTATGGCCAAGTTAAACTATGTGGAAGGTGATTACAAAGAAGCTCTGAACACATATGCCAGAGTTGGAGTTGATGACTTGCAGCTAGCCGCAGTGCCACTGTATAGGCTACGGATGATTGCGGAGGCGTATTCTACTAAAGGTAAGATTCCTCTTTCCAGTATAATAATGTGGAAATAGTTTTTAAAATGTTAATTCACATCTTGTCTGAAGTTAAAGAGATTTTTTGGCATGCACATCATCAACACAGTGGTGGAGTACCACATTTGTAGATAAATAAAAGGATGGCTTGGCCCCTTTAAATTATTCAGAGTTTGTGCTAGGTTGACAAGACTTTTACCTCAATTAATATTCTAACTGTGCTGTCACCCAGTCAGGTTTTTTTTGATGTGTGTATTTAGAAGTCCTTCAGTGTGTAAATGTCACAATAACTGTGGCTAGACACTAAAAATATTATCATTATTGCTGAAAGTTAAGAGTTACAAAAGTAGTGCAGTTTTGCAGTTGCTGTGGACAGAATTACAGAACTTTGATTCACCATGATGCCTTTTACTGAATGTTAAAATGCTCAACCTAAGCTAAATTGCTTAACTAAATTGCTACTTAATTGAGAAAAATAGTAATAACATGATAGAATAACTTAAAGCAGTGCATTTCTTGTGCAGTTTTATTTTTGAAATTTTCTTACCTGAATATCTTTTTTTAAAAATTCAGAAAGTGAAGTTAATTTAAAAAAAAATTATCTTTTTACTAGTCTAGTATAGTGAAAATTGTAATGCTGGCCTTGTGTCTTAAGGTGGCAGTGCCACTTCAGTTTAGAAAACTCATTAATAGGCTGTAAGCTGGGTCAATGTGTTGAGGAAAGTGGCAGTTTGTATGCCATAGGTTTATTAGAATTTACTGTGTCTAAATGTTTGCTTTGGTCTGATGTGTTTAAGCTTGGGTTTGGTGTGCTTATGTACCTTTTGTTATGGCGAGATGAGTGTCAAAGTCAGCAAACACAATTTAGGAGACTACAATAGCATTCAGTGACAACTGGTCAAGGATTGTTTCTAACATTAGTCTTGGAAGAGAGTGACTGTTTTCCACCAGCACAGTCCTTTAGTAAACGTTAGACAAACATGAATCATTCTCTATAGAGATGTCAAGGAAATAAGAGAACTAACTGGCAGCAGAGACAAAAGGGTGCTTCCTAAATCTGGGCAATATTTAGATTAAAGTGGGAAGGGTGTACATGGGGAGTTCTTATACATGATGTAAATCTGCCCAGTTCTCTCATACAGCATCTGTGTGGGCTTTTTGGCAATGTCTGGTATGGGTAGACTTCCACTCAGCTTTGTGGTTTTTGGTTATGGTTTTTGTTTTGTTTTGCTTTTTAAATCTGTGAGGATGTCTGAATTTGTCATGTTCTTTCCATGAAAATGCAGTCTTGGACTTGATCAACTTCAAGTACCTAAATTTGCTTGTATCTCCAAGGAATCCCAGTAATTTAATTGAATCTGTTCCCAGAGCTCAACTCTTCTGGCTCTGTTTTATTTGACCTCATAAGGATATATAACAGTTGAAACATAAAGGCATCGATTTTGCAGAAAGGATTAGTATTATTAATTTTACTTCATGTAAAAATAATTTATTAGAAAATAGTAAAATATGTGTCTTTTCTACCCTGGAATGTTTTGTAGGTTCAGCTTATTTAAAAAAAAAAAAAAGAGAGCGAGAGAAGAAAAGCAGCATGTCTTCTGCCAGACATGGTGGAGTTTTTTTGCTTCTGATTTCAAGTTTTATACTTAAGCATTGAAATCTGTCATATCAAGCCTGATCTAATCTTGATCAGACTTCATTAGTTTGGTCACTTCTACTGGGTGGCTGGCTACCAGTTTACCTGAGCAGGGGTTTTTTTTTGTTGTTCTGTTCATGTTCAACTTTTTTTGCTACTATGTTTCCAGTTCGAATGGAAGATTAGTAAAATTTAATATCCCTTTTTCCCATGGTAGCAGGTTGCAAGAATATCATCTTCTGTGTGTTCTAGAATGAGGTAGAAGTCACAGAGCAGTCTTAAATTTAGTATTCAAAGTCTAGATAAGTTTAGAGTAATTGACAGCTAAATAGCATATGTTTCTACCCAATAGTGTACAGTTAATTCTCCTCCTCTTCCTGCCTCTCCCTGGAATTTCTTCTTTCGGCTTGTAAGAGTGGACTATAAAACTTTTCAGCCTGAATTCAGTCTCTTCAGAGGTGATTGAGGCTTGTATGTATTACCCAACTGCATACAAGTTATTCTTACAGGGATTTTGTGCTTCACTACGATTTGTATTTCTGCTTGCAAGTTCGAGGATAATCTGATTATATAAAGATAAAACTCTTCTGAGTATTTAGATTTTATTTTTTTGGCTGTCATGACCATAGCAGCAAGTTATTAAGCAATGAGGGACTGTCTGTGCTGCCTGTTTGCAAGCATCAGCCTTGTTGCACTGTTCAGTGCGGCAACCTGCACAAAGGCAGTTAAAGATCCCTGTTTTAGTTGCCCCATTTCAATCCAGTTTGGGGCAAATCCAGTTCCAGTGAATTTGCAGTCTTGTATCCTATTGTGCAGTGGTCTGATGCTGATGTACTTACCTCTGACAAAGGCATAGGGCAGATAACTAATGGTAGTTTTAAATGCCTTAAAATTTTTTTCCTTATTTAAGGTAGGACCACCTCCAAGTGCTTACCTTCTCACTCTGAGGTTTCATTCTGTAACCTCAGAAGTGATAGGTTGAGTGGGATGCATGAGGCAAAGCCTCAGAAACTTGATTAGCATAGACCAGGACTCAGTACTGCTTAGATATCCCTCATGCAAAAGTTGTGAGGAGGTAACTACCACACAGTAACCTGAATGTAGTGTAATTCTGATATTTTCCTGCCTTTCTTCACCATTTCTTCAAATACGCAAGTTAAAAATGGCAGTGTAGTGGAGGACAGTCATCTTTTATGTGGTTAATTTCGTGGACAGGCATACTTTTTTGACTTTACACTGCTTTTTTTTTTTTTGTGTGTGTGTGCCCATAGAATTGAGTTCTGGATTACATCTAGTGTTTACTTTAAGGGAAGAGCTGATTTTGATGCTGTGCTTCTGAGTAATGACTCTGTATGTGTACATAGAAGGTGTTGTGTGGGATAGTTGGAGTATTAATAAAATCATAGTTTTGATATTAAATACAGAATTTTCTTAGATTCAAAGACTTGAAGAAATTGAGGAGGGTAATTTTTAAATGTCATATAAAACATAGAAATGAAAAGATGGAGCTTTTTAAATCAATGGGCTACTTAGTATTTGCAAAAACATGAGAATACTTATTTGGATCTGTTGTTTAGTTTTTTCGCCCTGTCTGCTTGTAATTACATTTGACACGAAAGCAGAGGAAAAGCATCTGATAAAACAGTTTTCTGTAGCGAAATGTCTGTGGTTGGAGCTGCCAGCTTATTTCAAAAGGGTGTGATGAGGGAAAGAAAAATGGGCATAAAAGGACATTGTTGAGGAGATGGGCAGGTTTGCATGACTCCCTTGTGGCCAAGTGTTGGCCTGAAAGCAGGTGTCTGAATGTTGCTGGAGCCAGCTCCCTGGAGCTGCTGCCTTTCCTTCTTTTGTAGCAGCATTTAAGATAGTAGGTCACAGGAGTGGGTCATACCTTTAATATGAAGTTTTAAGAAGCAGTACAGAAAAAAGGAGGTTTTTTTCCTTCTGCCACAGATGTAGCTTAGCCATTGGTATCTGTTATTAGAGCTGTCTTACGCAGCAAGAGCAAAGCTAAGAAATGAGGCTGGGCAGGGGGAGAAGTGAAGGACAGTCTTGAGATTGTGGTGTCAAGTCTTGGTTCAAAGTGAAATGTAGAGGGGGTTTGCATATTTCTGGCTGTATTACATATTTGATATTTAAGTATCTGCTTAGGAATGACTACCTTCGGATAAGTAGAGCAGCTTCCCTTGTTATAAGAGGTTCATTTTGTCTCTTTAGTATCCATTTATTTACTTTCTTTACTAGATCAGTTGAATTGGCAATGGTCAATTCTGAGAGCGAGGAAAATCTTAACTTAAGAAGAATTGAAATAAGACAAGTTATGAATCCATAAAGAAGTAAATAAAAACTGTATATGTATGACTTTTTTCAGGTTAGGCTTGTGTAGCTAGCTCCAACTTTTCCTACTCCCTTCTCTGTCAAAACTGACCAGAAAACATTCTGTATATGCTGTTACCATATAGAAGCATATATTTAGAATCCATTTTAATAGTGGCTGAAGCTGATATCCTCCTAGGGATATGGCCTCTGGGAACAGGACAATTAAGTTTCTGCAAGTTTTCAGCAGTATGTGAGTGAGGTAATATACTGGAAAGCACACATAGGCATTATTCAAATACTGTGCATGGCAGTATCTCCTGTTTCTAAGCAATTTTTGTTTGCTTATGGAAGCAGAGATGAGATGCATGCACAGTGGGATATTGAGGTGTTAATTTGGGGAGGTACAACTTGACAGTAACTCTGAAATAACAAGTATGTATTTAACTGGGAAATAAGCTTATTGAAATCTTAGATAACATGATTCTGATACTGCTGCATAAGTCAAAAGACGTGATTGAAAAATGGATTTATAATGCTTGGCATTACAAATTACTGAATCTTTCTACAAATGCTTATAGATAAGCATAGCAGTTTACAGGTCTGACACTTCTTAAAGTCTGCAAATTTGTAAAATTGATTTTAGTAAATAAACTGTGTTTATATTTACTAGAGTGTAATAGATTAGTAGACTTCTGCAGGTATCTGTCAAGATGGCTGTGTTGTATTACAGTAACAAATTCTTGTTAAGTATGTGAGGGATGTCGTATGTAAGTTAGACTGACATTACAGGACTGTAGCCTTATTACTGCAGGCCGTTTTACATCTCATATTGCCTGTTCAAATAACTGTGTTTATATTTAGATGATGTATGTTGAGTAAGGTGAGACTGTCTTTACTGCTGCTGACCCATATTCAAATTTAATGTTGCATTTACCAAGTTAAATGATTGGCTATTAATTAGTTCTATTTACAGAACCATGGAAATACTCATTAGGTTCAGTGGAAGTGTCAGGTGCATGTGAATTGCTACTTCACACTTCCCAAAAGATGCTGCACTTAACTTTAATCGTATACGATTGTAATGAGATCTTGTAGCACTGCTAGCCTGTGTCAGCAGACACCAAGCAGCTCTTCATGGAAGAATGCTAAATGAAAGCTGGTTCAGTAATTATGCCGGGGATCTCTAGCCTCATTAGGCAATGGGTCAAGAATTCAACTTCCTTAAGTTCTCTCCTCCTATACGGCTGTGCAAACATTGCAACCTGTCAGCAAGCAGTTTGCAGTCCACGGCTAGGCAGCCTTGCCATAGGTACTTCAAACTTTGTCTGTTAAAGCTTGTCTTTCCCCCGTCTATTTTTGACTTCTCCCCTGCTGGAGCAGGGACCCGGGGGGAACCCAGGGGTTTGTCCTGCTTTCTTCAGTCCTGCTTTTAGTTCCAGCATTTGAAATCCAAACACTGAATGAAAATCATTCACTTGTTATTAAAATAGGCTTCTTTAGGACTTGCGTGTTTTGGTGGTGTGTTTTTTTTGTTCTTAGTTTCTTCAGAATCTTTAGAATATCTTCAGAATCTTGCCTTTGGCAGGGTGAGGAGAGGGAGGAAATGTTGGGCCGAAATTAAAATTAGTGATTCTGGCCTTTTTTCTCATGTCACAGGAAGAATCGGTGTCACAGTGGAGCCTGGTCTTTTTTCCTCAGAGGTGCTTGTAGGAGCAATCCTGGCAATATACAGCAAAACAATTCAGTATAAATTCTGTAGTTGAACGTAGTTTCTCCTGAGTGAACAGCTTCCTTGACCACTCCACATACTGGTGTGCAGCTCTTCTGCTTTGGGGAGGGTTCATCAGAGATTCACTTGCTCCAAGATCTACTACAGCTTTTCCCAGCTTTTATTTCTAGTTTGAACTTTTTCAGCCTCTCCAGAAGTTGCTTGTCTGTCAAAGGGCTGTATTGTAAAGCAAGAATTGTCTAGCACGTGGTTTGTAAGAAACAAATGTATCTGTGAAAATACTGATCTCTTCTGTTCAAAAATATTATAGAAGTCTATTTTGTGCTTTTAAGAAAATGCAAAGATTTGAATGTCATTACATTTAGAGGCAAAGTGTGACCAACTGTTTCACAACTGTTATCTTGGATGATATTATAAGAAGTCCCCAAATATTGTTATGGTTTTATTGACTGCTTGGATTAATAAGGAGGTGTTCACTTCAGAAGAGGGATGAGTGTTCCTGTTTCTTTGTTCGTTTTTTTTCTTTTTAACTTTGAGAAACTTCAAGACACTTAAGCACAAGCATAACTATGGTATTAGTAAAACCGTACTAATGAAATTATATTGCAGTATGAGAATACATGATAAAATGCTGTCTTCAGCTCTGGAAGATTGTGCTTATGTTGCTCTGGGTTGCATCTAGAATGGTTTTAWCTCTCTCTAAGTAGTCTGTGTTTAAAAGAGTGGCTAGCCAGAGCAGCTTCCCTGAAATTCAAGTATGCTGAGAGAAGGGGGTATTGACCTTCTTTCTTATGCATTTTCTGGAAAGCTAATTGGGTACGAAATTAGCATCCTGACAGTTGTTGGAGACTTTTTTTCTCTGTGTCTTGGCATGGGGGGGATGAGCAATGCAAGGTACTTGAAAAATCAGAGAAATGAATTGTTTGTGTTTCCTTAGATTGTCTAAAGATAAGACAGTRTATCTTCAGTAACTGTGAAAGTAAGAGGTAATTTATTATAAATATATTTCCCTACTCCCTGATCTTACTTTTCTTCCTTTCCTTTATAATAATTACTTTACAAATACCAGTAGGGAATTGAAGAGGAAAAAAATGTGTGCTTCGTTTTCTAAAAATATCATCTGCAAGCAAGTCACAATCTTTGATTGAGAACTTCTAGAAATAAGTCCTTCCCTTCAGTGAGATTAGCGGTGTTTGTTCTAAGTTCAGAAATAAACTGTGGGAGTTCCTTGATAGCAGTAACTCTAGATTGTTTCAGTTCCTCTTTTAAAATTACTAGTAAATGTTTGCCATAGTCTATATAATTGTTTGTTCTAAATATATAAGCTAAATATGAAGTTTCTTTAAAAGGAGGTAAAAGGGTTTTTTGTGTTTACAGCATTTGAAACACTTACCAGTGTTGCTTTGCATATCATATAGGGAAGAGTAAGTGCTGTATACTAAAACACACTTGGATTTTATGTGTCTATTTAAGGAAAACAGGAAGCGAACCCAGAAATCTTCGTCTATTGATGCAACTCTTCCTCTCGCAAAAGCATGTTTATTTACTTAAGTATAAAATAGTCTTTCACTGTGTTTCTTCTGTCCTTTGGCTTGTCTACTGAAAATAGTAGGTAAACCATGAGATCTGTTATTATTTGTGGTCTCCAAAATTTAGTAGCACTTATACAGGCAAGGTACTATTTGGCACCTTGGAAAACCCTCAGATACACAATGCAGTAAATGTGATAGGCTTTTCTCAGCCTTGTGGGATTTTTTTTAATGGTCTCAGTAGTGGTCTGGGTGGTAGGAGTACTTGGTAAAGATCTGAACTGTGCTGTGGATTCCCTTTTGAC
Source organism: Oceanodroma leucorhoa (assembly GCA_030449065.1). Lineage (NCBI taxonomy): Eukaryota > Metazoa > Chordata > Aves > Procellariiformes > Oceanodroma > Oceanodroma leucorhoa. The sequence goes on along the minus strand of JASVER010000027.1, from coordinate 3,745,775 downwards.
CTTAGAGTAATTTTTGGTTTACTCTGTATAATGAAATGGGAATGTTAGTTAATCAGTTTTCCTACAGAAGTTATAAGTCTGCTTTTTTTTTTTAAAGTGGTTTGTAAATGAAAAGTAATTACTGTCATTGTTATTAACATAGAAATGGTTGGTTATCTAAGAATAAGCAAATCTATTGCACAGGAGCTTCTTAAAAATTGTTAATTTGTTATTCTTAATTGAGGAGTCCTCTTTTTTTTGGGTAGTGGTTAGTGTGTGCGTATGTGGTGGTAGGGCTGGTCTGCTCTTGTATTTGTAAAAATGAAATAGTTTACTTGGCATAACCTTGACCACTGCTTTGAGACCATAGACACAAGAATGCCACTTGGAATAAGTGACAAAACTATCTCCTGTGTGCTTTCTGAATCTTTTACAAAATACAGGCAATTTATAAAGTTTTTGAAGGTTTAAAGAAAACCTTTGCAATTYACCATGTAATTTAAATATCAGGCATACTCTTTTCTTGCTCAAATGCTGCTTGTTGCTGTTCTGCTCTTTAGACAAGCAATTTTTCTTTGCAAAACATGTAAGCTTAACTAGTATGGACTCGTATTCATTTCACTGCTTCTCAATTTTCTTTTCCCTCAGGAGTCATCTTGCTTGATATCAGGACTAGATATGTATGAGATAAGTGTGTTCCCGAAATAAAACTGACCCAGTTTGTTGGAAGCTTTTACTTGAAGGTGATTTTGACTGGAGGGGCTTAAACTTAAAAGCCATGAATATCAAAGTCAACTTGCGATACCAATTGATGTGATGTTCTTGAATGCAGAATAAAATAAAATAACTAATAAAGATTAGATAAACTACTAGCTGTGACCTTTACAACAAATGCAGTAATATTTTGTAGCAGTAACATGTACCTCTTTTCCAAATATCTCAAAAAAGTTTATAGACAGTTAAAAGAAATTCCTACCCTTTTGAGGGAGAATAGCGGAGATTCCTGCCTGGCAAGTGTGGGAACAAGCACAAAGAGAAAACTGATCTGTCTGAATATATGCGATAATCTTCAGCAGGTAATTTAGGGTGATATGTATTTCATTGAAATTCATGTGTTTCTCAATTCTGTGTGTTACCACTTGCCTGTTCTTTTTTCAAGGGCCTAATAGAATAATCCCTTATTTTATTTCACTTTTTATTATCTTTCAGTATTCTTCAGAAGTGGGCAGTATATTATGTGGTTGTTATTGCTATGTTGCTATTTATACCTATTTAAAATTCAAAAGTGTTTATGTACGTTAATACAGTATTTCTTAAATTCCATCTGTATTTAAGAAAAAAAATAAACAAGTAACCTATTACAGAAATAACAATTTATTCTGGGTTTTTCTTCTAGTTGATATGTTTACATTTTTATTACAACATTGAATTGTAATTATTGCTTATGTCATCAAACCAAATGAAATGTCCAAACCATCCTGTTAACTGGTCATTTCAGGATAGTTCTCCAAATGAACTTCCTGCTCCAAAGCATTTTCTGCTTAAAATAGACATACTTTCCTGAGTTGTAATAAATGTACCAGGAAAAATACCAGTGAATGCAGTGAAATATTTGGATAATAAAGTTACCCTAAGAAATAGTATTATATACTTCATCAGGACACTTAGAATTTTGTACTTCCTTTCTGCATTATTAAAGTTTCTGGCAGAGCACTGAGGTGCTTTCATATCTTAAAGAAAATTCTCAACTAAAATGAGAGAATGTTCTTACAGTGAGTTTTTCAGATTAAAAAGATCATAGCATAAAGTATAAAAATAGAAATAATAAATCCAAGTCAAATCTACAAATAGCCAGTTGAGTAATATGTTTCATGTAGTAGAGGATTACTGTGGGGCACTGGCTGTTCATGTCATGGGAGAGAAGGGGTGGGGAGGAGTGATCTGTTTACCAACTATCTGATGCTTTCTGTCATTTGATGTTTTTATTGCAGCTCACTTATTGTGTTTTATGGTTACCTCTAAGTCTGACTTTGAATGTGTTTGTGTATGACACTGCAAACTTTCCATCCAGCATCAACCTTACATTTAGATCTTCTTATCAGAGGGTCGGTTCAAGCCTACTGCAGTAGCAGGATAACTGACCTTCTTCTATAGCTTAATCTTGCTGCTTTTGGGTCTATGGCTTACAATTAGCAAAAAAACCTCTCAGATATTTGCTATTTGATTGAAAAAGTGAAAGAAAGCAGATTAGCGTAGGCTACTCTAGACTATTTTCAAATATAGTTTATTTTTAGAGATCTGTTAGGTGAAAACCATAACATGTTAGAAGAGTCAGTTGTACTTGGGTATGGCAGGTTTTTAAGAGACAGACTACTTATGTGTTTGCTGCTCTTTAGGAATGTGTAGGTTTTTGAGAAGTATATTGAATTGTATTTTGTCTTTAGCAGAGCAGTTAGTAGTGGAGTCAGGATTTTGTCTTAACTGGATGTATAGCTAGCAAATAGAGCTGTGGGATATACGTTGTTTGTACTGGTAAAAGGGTGGATTGGAGGGTAAAGGTGGCCAACAAACTGAGACGTAAGGCATCCTCTCAAGCCAGAAATATGGCTTGATGGTTTTTTGTACAGGTGAATTGTACTTCTACAGGGAGATACTGAAACTTAATAGGTGTTTTAAAAGAATCTGGAGGTCACAAATATTGCATAGCTTGAGTTTATCAATAAATAAACTCCAAATTCCATGTCTGTGTTTTCCCAAGTTGTTTTAGTAGGAAAACTATTGTCATTCCAATGAAACATACTGTCCCCACCTTACATTATTGATGGACAGAAATCCTTTGATAAACTATTCTCCAAACTGGGGGTTTGTACTACCTGGCATTCTACAGGCATTTGCCCAATATATAACTATGTGTTGTGTTGTTGTTTCTGTTTTCAGTTTTTCCAGCAATGGATTCTCAAAACCTTGGATGATGAATTGAGAATATGGTCATTTAAATTGTGGATTACATTAATATGGGAGCAGTTGAAGGCACTTTAGGATCAGCATTGACTGCTGACAAGCTGGAAGAATGACCTGAAATAAATCTCTTAAGAACATGTGGAAAGTGCTACACTTCAAACACAAATAATTATTCAAATAAATATAAGATGGGGTAACTGATGAGGCAGTTGGCTTGCAGAATATGATCTGGTGATCTATTGCAGATCATAAACAGAAGAGTATGTTTCACTAATATGTAAGGGAAGGCACTAAAGTTCTGGTGATTTGTTGGTTTTGTTTGTTTGCTTTAAAGTATCCTATATAAAAACAGAAAGTCTTTCATCTTCTCTGCTGTTGAGGCTCAAGTGGAGCCATGTATCCAGTTTTGGCACAGTGAGTCAAGATAGAGGCAACCAGTTTGGAGATGTCCAGAGGAGATAAAACTTATTAGCTGTCAAGGAAGCATGAAAAGAGCAATGAGTGAGAATTGACATTCTTTGTTGCAAGCACCTCTCTCTCTCTCTCTCTCTCTCTCTCTCTCGGTAAACACTGAAAAAACATTTTGTAAAGAAAGAAGTAATCTCTCTGTGAAGAAGACTAGGAGTAATTAATCTGGGGAGGGAGATCTAGCTGTTAGGAAAAAATACTAATTGTGAGAATAGTTGAGCTCTATAATAATTTGCATAGGAAGGCCAAGGTATCCCTATTGTCAGAGGCTTTTAAGAACAGGTTAGACAGGTGTCTGGGGTTGGTTGATTCCTTGGTCAGATAGATGGATTACTGTTCTCAAGGTCCTTTCCAGCTTTTTTCTCTAATTATCTTGAAAATAACTGTAATAGAAGTGGTTTGTATAGAAGATAGCATTGATTAGTAAGAGTTGTTGGGTTTTTATTTTAGACAAGCAGAGAGTTTTTTTTTCCTCCAAAGCACCAGATAATGTATTTGTTGGATAACTTTAATAAAGTCCTTAGAGGAGAAGACTTCCATGCCTTGATAAGAGCGAGCTACCTCTTACTAAGTTTAAATACAAAAATTACACTTCCTAACCCCTTATTTTTTGAAAATGTATTTGTTTTCGTAGGTGCTTCTGCCTTGCACAGTTACTAAGTTTAGTATTACCTTGAGTGTCTTTCTTCACCCTGTCTTGGTTTCTGTAATCACTCTGGAAAAGTGAAGATGTATTCAGTAATTTAAAACTGGTATAGAAAGACACCAGGCATTTTTGTGGTAGACTGTCATAATGTCTTTTGAATCAAAACACCTTTAAAAAAAATTGCTGCTTCTGGTTTTGTAATTATTAAGGAGGAGTCACTGTTGTTTATGTATTTATTAGTGTCTGTATCAGAGGACCATACCTTCATAAGTTTTTGGTAATTTTTTTTTTTTCCTCTGTTTCTTCTCCTGATCAAAGGGGCTTAACCTGGACTATTTTTGAGGTATAGTATTATATGACATTAGTTTTTAATGCTTCATTTGAATTTTATTTTTTTTCAGGACTCTGTCTTGAGAAGTTGCCAATTTCTTCTTCGGCTAGCAACCTCCATGTGGACCGTGAACAAGAAATTGTTACATGCTATGAGAAGGCTGGGGATATTGCTCTTCTGTACCTTCAGGAGATAGAAAGGGTAAGCTGGGATGATTTGCTTAATTGAAGAATTGTGTGGCTCCTGTTTCACTGATGTGGTGTTACCAGTATTTTGGTAACTCAACTAAAAGATGTCTAATATTTGTTTTCTCAGGACTTAATGCACACTTACAATTGTGCAGTAAATTAGTATGCCTTAATGGATGTCTGGTAGCTGTCCTTCTGAATGTTCTTTCATTCTGACCTCTTAGAAAATAGTGCTAGTAGTCTAAAAAGGGACAGAGCTCCTCTGAACTACTATGTATATTCAAAATGCTGATCTGTGGCCTCTGTTACCCTATGGTAGTTCATTTATGAGCATGGGATTATGGTGTCTTTCAAACACACATGTGGGAATATGTACATTGTATGTATATACTTACTAGCTTTTCAGATAATTCTTAAAAAGAATTCATTTCAAAACAAAGCTATGAAGATTGAAAATTGATCCTGTTGATGTTTATTTGGAGCCAATATAACTTCGTTGCTCTTAAATCCTCTTTATAAAATTACTTGAAGGTAAAATTCTGAAATAACATTGTACCTGTCAACAAGACATTTGATGTATCAGTGGGATGTCCAGTATAGTAACTGAAAGTGTCTTTGCTTCAACTAATAGGCACGATCCTGGGACGATATAAAAATCATCAGGTATGATAGCCAGATAAACATATGATTTTAAAATATAGGTGAACTTGAGATAAATCTTAATAGTTCTGTAAATTGGATCAGGACAATGTTGTTGGACTTGATAGCCCATTTGTCATTTTATCTTATTAATATATTACTCACTGTATGTATGAAACTACAGTTACTGTTAGAAGTAGTTGGATATTTTTTCCTAAAGAGACAGTTGTCTACATCTGAATCTGGACTCCAGAGTTGCTCTACTTTTCATACTACATATGAGTAGAAAGATAGTAAAAGATCTGAGGTACTAGATATGTAGAAGACCTGGTTTTTATTGATGAAAGCTGATATAGCAATGATGAAATCTTCTTAATGATAGACAAAACAACCTACAAACAGCTCTGCAGAATATTAGGCAAATTACTGTTTTCTTTTTTTTTCCCTCCATTTTATAAGTTATGGATTATGAATTATGGAAAGTTAAAGTTAGGCTCTTTATTTGTAAAGAGCGTAACACTTCATGATTTAAAAGCTTCAGGCTGTATCTGAATTTAAAGGGATAGATAGGCTCTTTTATTTCCTCCTCTTGTTTTCATTTACACCTTTAATCTTGTCTTCTGTTTCTTACCACTTAGCAGAAACCCTTCAAGTGTTATAAATACTTTTTCTTTAAAGAAAAGAAGATTTGTGGTACCCATTGTTTCTGGGAGTTACACACTACTGCATTTTGTTTAGACTTTGAGATATGTCTGGACAAAGGACAATACACTTGGGGCTCTATTCTTTGGCTTGTGAATACTATTAGAATGAAGCAAGCTAGCAATATCAATCTGACCCTGTTTTTCAGACCTATTGCTTACAAGCCTCAGGCCTGTCATTTGACAGTTGTCTTTGAAGGGGTTATTAGATACAGTTAGGGTCACACAAGCAAAAGGAAGGGGAAAGAAAAGTAATTCACACTGTTTTTTAAATACATTGTTGTGGTTTAAGGCCAGCTGGCAACTAAGCACCACTCAGCTGCTCGCTCACTCTCCCCCGGGTGGGACGGGGGAGAGAATCGGAAGGATAAAAGTGAGAAAACTCGTGGGTTGAGATAAAGACAGTTTAATAGGGAAAGCAAAAGCCGCGCACGCAAGCAAAGCAAARCAAGGAATTCCTTCACTACTTCCCATGGGCAGGCAGGTGTTGAGCCATCYCCAGGAAAGCAGGGCTCCATCACGCGTAACGGTTACTTGGGAAGACAAACGCCATCACCCCGAACGTCCCCCACTTCCTTCTTCTTCCCCCAGCCTTATATGCTGAGCATGACATCATATGGTATGGAATACCCCATTGGCCAGCTGGCCTAGCTGTCCTGGCTATGCTCCCTCCCAGCTTCTTGTGCACCTCACAGAGCATGTGAGCTGAAAAGTCCTTGAGAAGTAGACTACCTAGCAACAACTAAAAACATTAGTGTGTTATCAGCATTCTTCTTATACTAAATCCAAAACATAGCACTATACCAACTACTAGAAAGAAAATTAATTCTATCCCAGCCAAAACCAGGACATACATACACATTTTTTTCTGATTTTCTTTTTTGCTTTGGTTTTTTTGTTTGTTTTGTTATTGTTTTTAGTGTCTGGTAGACTATGTGCGGTGAATGTGAAGGCAAATGAAAGCTGATGGCTCTCCGTTTTGAGAGAGCATTTTTAATGTTGATGTAATACGAATTAAATTATTTCTAAATTGTTTCTTGGAAATCACTCTGGACATCACTTTTAATCTTCTCATTGCTTTCTGCAGCAGTCTCTCCTAACCTAACAGGGTTTTACATTTTGAATACCATCACCTCCTGCTACTGAATAAGGTTGCAAATATGCGTTTTCATACACTTCTTTTTTGTATACCATTCTTCACAAAAATTTCTGAGAAAGTATTATAAAATTTTTCTTAGCAGCATTTCTGCTTGGTGAAGAAATTACCTTTAAGGGTATCGCCAAGAGCAAAAAGATTTATATTTAGGTTGGAATGGAGGTAAGGATAGAAATATTCTACTAGCCACTGCCTACAAATGAAAGAGACTTCTCCAACATTAAGTATTAGCTTCTGTGTAAAACTCCATAAAAATTGTTTTTTATTTTTTTTTCTAAATACATTTTTTCCTTTTTATTTTGTTCTCTTAGGTAATTAATGCCAATATACAAAACAGAAGCCCTAAGCCAGGGCCCACTGCACACGAGCAAGAACTTGGTTTTTTCTTGGAAACAGGACTTCAAAGAGCACATGTTTTATATTTCAAGAATGGGTAAGATTTGATTCTCTTTGTTGTGGTTTGCTCTTTTGTTTAGGTTTTGTATTTGTGATCTAAAATGGGCATCATCATTTTTAGCAATTGTGGATTGTGTAATCATGAGGCCTCTTATTAATAAAGTAGCAACATTTTGACTGAAATAGTAAGGCTGCCAATATTTAATTATTTACATATTGTAAAATCATTTAATCAAAATATATTAAACAGAAAGCATTTTATATTTTTACTTACTAAATGTAAGAACTTAAAATACCTTGAACTTTAACTATTTGAAATTTCTGTTACTTTATTATTAGACACTGCTAGAAAGTGATTGACAACATATTGAAACTCTTGATTTTTATAATTTTGATTTTGTAATTTTTTTCCAAATCTCTTCAGTTATCACTTATTTTAACATTATGCTGCAGGATAAATGTGCATGAAGATCAACAGTATGTATACAAGTATACAATCTCCATTGTACCTGCTCTATAGATCCTTTTAGATTTTGCATGGGAGATCCTTTATAATTTATTTTAAATAAGGCTTCCTTTAAAAGCCTAAAAATAAATTCAGATATTACAGAAAATGAAAAAAGGAATACAACTCTCCATTTTTAAGAGCTTCAAAACTTGGCACAAATGGTTTTTAAGTACATTTCTAACATTTGTTGTTGAAATCACGTAGTTTAAGAATTTGTTTGCAGGGTTTCTTTTTTCACTGGGAAAATGTGGTTTGATTGAAATATTGGAACTCTTGATACAACTACTGTTTTGTACCAAAAATGTTTCTTATTCTTTCAAATACATAAACAGGAGATGAAGGGAAATGGTGCAGTGTCTGTAAAGAGTTCGAGATTTTAATCTACTGATGGTAGGGTGACAAAAAGCTATCCAAGTTTTCAAACCATTCAGGGATTTCAGCATGGAAATGATCACTAAGCTTTTGAAGTCTCATTCTTAAAGTAATGAAGTAGTGCTGCAATAGCGCACGATCTGAGAGTTACATTTTAGTTCTGTTTTCATCGTTTAATTGCAGGAGGAATGGAATGTTCTGAAAGTTAATTTTTCTCATTTACCAGAGCTAAAAATAAAATTTCTGTTTTCATGCCTGCACAAAAGATAAATAAAATATACATAGTGAAAGAATCCCAATGGCAATCGTGGTTAAGAATAAGCTAAAAATTGCACATTTTGGAGAATTTTGATTGAAGGCCAGGAATGGAAATAGTCCATTTAATCTGACATGTTGTGACTGAAACCAATCAGCAATAGGCATAGCAGAATAAGATTAATCAGGAAAACAAAAAACAACCCCCCAAAAAAGTTATGCAGTGGGTTATCAAGGAACATCCAGCCCATAGCAATGTTTTTCCTAGACCCTATCAGTTGATCTGGTGTGAACTTTGAAAGGTTGATTGTATTCCATGTACACTTTAGTCCTTCACAGTGAAGCTGTTGCTGTTCTTGTTACCTCCTACACATGCATATAATCTTTTTTGCAGTCTTGAGTACAGTGGTCACTTGCAGTTTACAAGCTAATTACACATTATATATTTAATTTTCCATTTCTTCTTCCAGTTTCATTGGCCAGTGCTACTTTTTTTGTGATACGAGAGGAAGCAAGGTGTTAGGAAAAATAGCTCTGTGCCAATCATTATTTTACATATTCCTGCCATTCTATCCTTTAGTTTCCTTTCTTAATTTAGAGCCAATCCCAATTCTTTCAAGATTTCCTAATATGGTCATTGTTCCAGGCTGCTAGTTATGTTGCTGCTTTTATGGATCCCTTCTTTGTTTCATTAGTTTTTAACTTGGGTTTACCAGAACTGAGCAGAACTTTAAAATATATACTTTTCTAATAGTGACAAATTTATAGCATGCATTTTAATACATTTATTTTAAAGATGCTTTGCTTGGTTTTTAAATTTGTCATCTCTCCTGCTATTAGGTTTATAGAAATTAGATTCAAGATCTTTCCATTAAGCTTTGCAACATACTTCAAGTTTGAATTTAATCTAAAAATGTAAAGATTATATGAACATTTTCAAGGAGAGGAAATGTAGATATCTTTAATATAGGCAGCTTAGAAACTGGAACATTTCTTTTACACAAACTTTTTTTGCAGTTGAAGCTGTAGATGTTAAAAGGGCTTCAATCCTGTGGAGGAGGTAGGGAATCACCAGAGTTTAATTGCTTGTGAGTGATGGGGGAGAAGGGGAAGCGGAAAAGTGTGCCTGTCTGTTTTTACAGGCAGACTAAATCTGCTATTCACATTGCAATGCAGTGGAATCTCTTACTTATGTATGTTCGTGAGGTGAGGCTGACACTCAGAAGAGTTGAATCTGAAATAAAATTTGTTTCACCAAACTATAACCTGGCATTGGTTTGAGTCAGTTCAAATGTTATCTTGTTACCAGCATAGTGGCTATAATAATTTATGCGTTAGAGCATGCTTAAAGATCTGAGTAGGTGGCTATGGATAAATGATATGGATTTTTTGGTGGGTTTTTTAGACTTCAGTTCCGCTCCAATAAGTACTAATAAACACCTCTCAAAATGTGCTGGAGAATTGAATTTGTCTGAAGCCCTTTTGCTATGGAGTGGGTTGTTGTTGTTGTTGTATATCTAGGGGTCAGTTGGCTAATCGCTGCTTTTAATTATACTTCTTCCACTAGGAATGGAAGCATCGTTTTTGTGTATGTGTCAGTTACAAACTAGAAAAGCAAATAAGATAACTTTTATACTATCTGGAAGAGCATAATTTTAGCAGTAATGTGGGGAGTATTGCTGCCTACCCAGAAAGCCAGTTGATCCACTATAAATTTCCCCTTTGTTCACTAACTGTACAGAGATTTTCTTTTAAGCCAAGAAATCAACTTTTTGTAGAGGATTAAGTGACTAACTTTCAGGTATGCATTATCTTGTATGAAAAAGTMGAAGTGTTTGACACCTAACTTAGCCTAACTGCTAAGTGCTGGCATTTTGAAAATACATGGAAAAGCAATTATCTAAAAACAAAATAAAATAAAGTGGCAATAGTTTGAACAGAAGAATGTTATTTTAGTGCTCTACCTAGTTTTAGAACAGCTTCCTCAACGTCTTTGTTACTCATTTCCAAGCTGAAATGTTCCTCTGCTCCCAAGTGAAAAATGGGTATCTAGTTTGATTATTTACTAAAATTCTGTACACTTTGGAAGAAAACGTTAACTTCAGATTTGTGTCTTAATAGAGCACTCATGTAAAGGACTTGTCTATGTAGAAGTTGTTTCTTTTATCTATTTTTCTTTTTCCACCATAACACAAATAGCAATAGCATAGGAATATAGCTTTCATGTTAGTAAGTGAGGGCGAGTGGATGGAAGCCAATCCATAAGTGCTTCTGTTGCACATATATACCTATACAGTGCTCACAGCTGGAGATTTTACAGTGATGAAATCTGTAAAAGAAAGATTTATGTAAATGCTTGACATAAATGCACATCAAGACACTGTGTGACCAGCTGTCCACTGCACTGGAATACAGCGCTGGCTACCCATCACTTTCTGAATCTGTTGAGATCTTGTTACATATCCTACATCATAGAATCATAGAATTATTAAGGTTGGAAAAGACCTCTAAGATCATCAAGTCCAACCATCAACCCAGTACCCATGCCCACTAAACCATGTCCCAAAGCACCACATCCACACRTTTTTTGAACACCTCCAGTGATGGTGACTCCACCACTTCCCTGGGCAGCCTGTTCCAATGCCTGACTACCCTTTCGGTGAAGAAATTTTTCCTAATATCCAAACTAAGCCTGCCCTGGCGCAACCTGAGGCCATTTCCTCTCGTCCTATCGTTTGTTACTTGGGAGAAGAGACCGACACCCACCTCGCTACAGCCTCCTTTCAGGTAGTTGTAGAGAGCGATAAGGTCTCCCCTCAGCCTCCTCTTCTCCAGACTAAACAACCCCAGCTCCCTCAGCCGCTCCTCCTAAGACCTGTGCTCCAGACCCTTCACCAGCCTCGTCGCCCTTCTCTGGACACRCTCCAGCACCTCAATGTCCTTCTTGTAGTGAGGGGCCCAAAACTGAACACAGGATTCGAGGTGCGGCCTCACCAGTGCCGAGTACAGGGGCACGATCACCTCCCTACTCCTGCTGGTCACACTATTCCTGACACAGGCCAGGATGCTGTTGGCCTTCTTGGCCACCTGGGCACACTGACGGCTCATGTTCAGCCGGCTGTCGACCAGTCTCAAAACAAACTGGTCATTAAATAAAGAATAGAAAGTAAGATGAAATTCAAAAACATTGAAATTCTACGAAATATCGCATTCTTTATATGTGAGATACCACTGCTGTATTGGAAAGTAAACTGGAAATTACTTCTGCTGCAGTTTTCAAAACAACTTTGCCTGGAGATAACTGCTTTCATGTTTGTGTGGTTAGGAAACTAAGGCAGAATATATTCAAGATAGAGACAAAAATCACAGTTTTGTGATTGCTAACAAAAATGTGTTTTCAAAGGATACTTTAATATCCGTCATATCAGATGCTTTCCTCATCCCTATTTAAGATACTGTTCTTAATCTGTTAGTTTTCATTGAAAAAACAATCTATTTGAATGTGAGGGGAAATTATTATTCCCTCAGATATTCAGAAAAAAATCATCCATCAGCAATGCTTTCTCTTTCAATCTGTCTTGTGTGTTTATTGCTCAGAATTGTGTCTTAACTTCAAGTTTACAACAAGATTCCACTGTGAAGTTACAGATAGACAATCTTGCAGTTTTACAAGGAGGACTAAGGTGGTTATAAACATGAAGGAATCACTTTTATTCAAAAGCATCTCAAATAACCTTTGTAATAATTAGTTATACAAAGCACGCTGAAAGAGTAATGTTAGTATCTGAGTTGATCTTGAATTTTGATAATTTTAATAATTTGCAGTTGGAATTCTGACTCTAGCTCACTTTTTCTGAGAAGATAGTTAGTGTTGTTTAGCCCATGTACAAGTCTTGCTGACTGTGGCTGTTGCTCGCATTTGCAAGTATCAAATTCAAGGTTCTGGTTTTGTGTTGTGTTGTGATGGGCAGCAAACAAAATGGTATTGGAGCCTTAAATTGGGGAGGGAATATTTAGTGCACTTCCCCTGCTTCCCCCAAAATGCTTGCTTTACTGCTGTATTTAATAATATTTTTATTTCCTTCTCTGGTTTTGATATTGTTCTGAAGAACACTGGTTTGCATGCCAGGTATCACATGGCATGGCTATGCCAGAAGTTTTCCTTTTTTTCTTCTTTTTGTCCCTTCCCTTGCAACTTGTAAGATGCGGTTTCATAGGATCACACAGGTTGAAAGAGACTCTGAGGGGCCATCTGGGCCAACCCCCCGCTCAAAACACGGCCAGTGTAGAGCAGCTTGCTCGGGGCCTTGACCAGTTGTTCTGCGTGTTGCCAAAGATGGAGGTTCAAATTCTGATGAAGTTTGGGGCTTATGTGTTTTGTGAACAATATTCATGAGATATATCACCTGAATGTGAGCTGCAGTAACCTACAACTAATGAAGTCTTTTGAATTTCTTTCTGTTAATACTGATTTTTCTCTAGAGGACGGTTAGTTGCTCTACCTGGATGATAGTTATTTTCACCAGGAGAAAGATTTTGTTCTATGAATGTGGCATTTGGCCATTTCTGTTAAAGTGTCAGTAATAGTTTAACATGGAGCTTTTCAGTATTTTGAATTACTGGTTACTAATTACATTGGCTCTTTTTTCATATTGAAATCATGTTTTTGAACTGATTAAAAATTATGGAAGCTGTCAGTTTTAACTGCAAAAATGTCAATTGACCCTGTTAGCTTCAAAAGGAGGAAATTAGCAGGTAGGAGGACTAATTGGTGCTAGATTTCTTTATGATAGTAGTAGAAAGTGATTTGCTAAGCATTAAGTGTGCCAAGGAAAGAGTGCATGTATTTTGGTCACAGTGGTGATAAAGGGAACTGGCTCTTGGAAGAACTAGGAGACTGTGTACAGAGCTTTAAAAAAAAAAAAAAAAAAGACGAGTACTAAAGGACAATCCATCTTTATTTTAAATAGTAATAACTATTCATAAGCTATTTTTGCAAAGAGTTACCAAATTATATTATTTGACTCTTCAACACTGTCCTCTTAAGCTGTAGGCAGTGCTGTAGCAATCAAATTGTACCAGTGTGTTTATATTCAAAAATCAGTGAACAGAAGACTGGTACAGTGCTAAGAAAAGCTGAATACTATGCAGATGTTTGAGGCTGTGTGTGTCTTTTCATTTGTTATTGAGATTAAAGGCATTTGAAAACTCATCAATTCTTTCAAAGTATCCATTACTGAAATTATTTCCTTGTCATTGGGCAAACAATTTACAAAGTTGTTTCTAATTTTTTAAGGTAAAAAGCAGTATTAGACTGACCATGGTGAGTATTCAGTGCTGTGAATACCTTGGAGACATAATACCTGTTACAGAAATGCTAGCTATCAGTTGAAGCTTGAAAGGCAGGCAAGCTTTGCTTTTATGTATTCAGGTGAATACTGGAAAATTCCCCTTCCCACCTCCTGATTTCCCCATCCTTTCCTTTTAAAATATGTAACCGACAGGATGATGTGTTATACAGCCGGTTTACTGAGGAGTGCTTGTAATTTTTTTTGTTGTTGACATGCAGGCATTTTGGTGTTTGTACTGAAATAGTTTTGTTTGGGTTTGGTACACCTCTTAAATCTGACCTTTTCTGCCTCCCAAATTCTCCTTCCACTGCTGGCCCACTGTCCCAAATGACCTTTTTCTGAACTCCCATTTGACAGACTGTATTTTAAGCATGGGAAGGTGAAAGTAACACTTCCTTCTCTGGGTGTATGGTAGTGCCCTTGTGCATTTTATTTATCTCCTGTGCATAAGCATAGTGCGTATGTATAAATAATTTTGACAAAATATCAGGTTCTTTTTGTCTACCAAATCCCCACGTTACTGCAGCGTGGATATTTTAAAACAGAGTTTCTTTGGAAGCCCGTAGCTCCTCGGAGATTACATTCAAACAGATGCATGTCTGGTAAGCACCTCAGCAGTGAAGTAATCTCATTTACTTCGCTGTGATATTTTTCTAAAGCTATTGGCAGGATGTTTTATAGAGGTGGTCTTATGTTCTCCTTCCTGAAAGAAGTGTTGCTGTAAGCCTCATGCTTAGGAATGTTGCATGAATTCTTACCTGCAATGAATGAACAGAGGAGGAGTATAAAGAAAGGTGATTACTAATAAATATTCTGCTTGTATGTTTTGAAGTATTTGCACACCTTTTCTTTCCAGAAAGTGTTGTCTCTGTTTGTAGATACAACTCACATTTTGTGTGTTGTATATAGGATGGATTTGGGGAGTTTTGGCTCTCTTTCCCTGCCTTTCCCCAGGTTAATGTATTCAATTACATTGAACACTGGTTCATGATTAATTTGCAGAGTATGAAAATAAAAAACAGCTTAGTAAGCATTTTCAGAATTGCCATTGTGTGCAAAAGAGGAGAGGAAATCTTGTCCTCCATTCTACTTTGTTTTAGTATAACAGCCTGATAGCAAATACAAGAGTTGGCAATAAAAGGACAAAACTCTTATTAACTATACTGATGAATAAATGGCACATAAACAACTTAAAGTAGTGGAAACCCATGCAAGTTCTTCTAATTTTAACATCTCTAGCTAACCAGAAGCAGTAGCTTCCAAACTAAACATCTCCAGGGGTTACCAAGAGAGTTAGAAAATCAACACAGGTTTGATAACCTCTTGTTTTGTTTTGATTTGTTTTATTTTCTTTTTTCTTCTCCCTCCTCTGGTTAATTTTCACTACTATTTTTCACACTTTATGTATTGCTGTTTTCACACTGCTGTCCAATATATTATTCTTTGGCTTTCATCTTGGACAGGCATACAGTGTCAGYGAATTCCCCTTTCACAGCTCAGCTTAATTCTTCATAGGTGTTGCCCTTAGTTTGTGTTCATTGCAAGGGTGGCTCTCTAGTCCTCTCACCCTTTCCCTTCTTCAGTGTCACCACTGGGAGGGCTGAACCACATGCAGTGCTCAGGGTTTGGCCTTGTTTGTTGTTGCTTAGCACTGTCTCTGATTAAATATTTGATGTGTCGTTTCCGATTAGCTCTTTGGGTTCTATCAAATGCTGCACTTCTGTTGATGTATCACAGCTGTTTTGCTGCTGCTTAAAATCTTGCATCTTATTAGAGTATATTTCCTTCAGGGTGTCTGCTGCTGATTTCTGACCTTTCAATCTTTAAGACAGGTTGTAAAACCATGCCTGTGTTGGTCACTATGCTGAAGTTCTCCATAGAATCATACAATAGTTTGGGTTGGAAGGGACTTTTAAAGGTCATCTAGTCCAACCTCCATCTTCAACTAGATCAGGTTGCTCAGAGCCCCGTCCAACCTGACCTTGAATGTTCCCAGGGACGGGGCATCTACCACCTCTCTGGGCAACCTGTGCCAGTGTTTCACCACCCTCATTGTAAAAAATTTCTGCCTTATATCTAGTCTAAATCTACCCTCTTTTAGTCTAAAACCATTCCCCTTGTCCTGTCACAACAGGCCCTGCTAAAAAGTTTGCCACTGTCTTTCTTATAAGCCCCCTTTAAGTATTGAAAGGCTGCAATAAGGTCTCCCCGGAGCCTTCTATTCTCCAGGCTGAACAACCCCAACTCTCTCAGCCTTTCTTCCTAGGAGAGGCGTTCCATCCCCCTGATCATTTTCATGGCCCTCCTCTGGACCCGCTCGAACAGGTCCATGTCTCTCTTGTGCTGAGGGCTCTAGAGCTGGACACAGTACTCCAGGTGGGGTCTCACCAGAGCAGAGTAGAGGGGCAGAATCACCTCCCTCGACCTGCTGGCCATGCTTCTTTTGATGCAGCCCAGAATACTGTTGGGCCTTCTGGGCTGTGAGCGCACGTTGCTGGCTCAGGTCCAGCTTTTCATCCACCAGTACCTCTAAGTCCTTCTTGGCAGGGCTGCTCTCAATCCCTTCATCCCCCAGCCTGTAATTGATACCGGGGGTTGCCCCGACCCAGGTTCAGGACCTTGCACTTGGCTTTGTTGAACCTCATGAGGTTCACACGGGCCCACTTCTCGAGTTTGTACAGGTTCCTCTGGATGGCATCCCTCAGGCGTGTTGACCGCACCACTCAGCTTGGTGTCATCTGCAAACTTGCTGAGGGTGCACTTGATCCCACTGTCTATGTCATTGATAAAGATATTAAACAGTACCAGTCCCAGTATAGACCCCTGAGGGACACCACTCATCACCAATCTCCATCTGGACATTGAGCCGTTGATCACTACACTCTGGATGTGACCATCCAACCAATTCCTCATCTACTGGACAGTCCACCCATCAAATCCGTACCTCTCCAGTTTAGAGAGAAGGATGTTTTGGGGGACCGTGTCAAAGGCCTTACAGAGGTCTTATAACATCCATAGCTCTTCCCATGTCCACTGCTGTAGTCACTCTGTCATAGAAGGCCACTAGGTTGGCCAGGCAGGACTTGCCCTTGGTGAAGCCATGCTGGCTGTCTCAAATCACCTCCCTGTCCTCCATGTGCCTTAGCATAGCTTCCAGGACGATCTGTAGTTACCCAGGTCTTCTTTTTTTTCCCTTTTTAAAAATGGGGATTATGTTTCCCCTTTTCCAGTCAGTGGGAACTTCACCGGACCGCCACAACTTCTCAAATACGATGGATAGTGGCTTAGCAACTTCATCCRCCAGTTCCTTCAGAACCCGAGGGTAGATCTCATCGGGTCCCATGACCTTGTGCACCTTCAGGTTCCTTAGATGGTCTCAAACATGATCTTCTCCTACAGTGGAGTTGTCCCTCCAATAGATAACTGCGTGGTTGAAGTCCCCCATGAGGACCAGGGCTTGTGAACGCGAGGCTGCTCCTATCTGTCTATAGAGGGCCTCAACTGCTTCCTGGTCGGGTGGCCTGTGGCAGACCCCCACTGTAATGTCACCTGTCCCTGCCCTCCCTTTAATCCTGACCCATAAGCTCTCTGTTGGCTCCTCATCCATCCCCAGGTGGAGCTCCATGCATTCCAGCTGGTCATTGACATAGAGAGCCACACCCCTCCTCGTTTCTCCTGCCTGCCCTTCCTAAAGAGCCTCTATCCCTCCATTCCAACACTCCAGCTTGATTCAATGTAAAATAATTTCTGGTCTTAACACTGTGTAAATTACTCTTAATTGGCTGAAAGTTATTAGCTATAGTGTATGGATTTAAATCATTGTTATGTTTTTTTGTAAACATGTCAGTCATACCAAAGTTACTGAAATGCTGCTGTTCTGACTGGCATGCATATCAAGAGTTTTGCCTACCCTTTCTCCTTCCCTTTAAAACAAATACTTTCCTTTTCTTTGCTAATTGAATTCGTGGGAGAAAACCCCAAACTTTAAAACTTACAATGTACCACTGAGTTTACAAACATTGCATTTCTTTTTCTGTATATAAGAGAGAAAGGAGAGGAAAGAGAGAGAGGAGAGAGAACGCGCGTTTGGGAAGTGGGCTCAATTCCAAAGGAATTTCTGTTTCATCACTTTGATCAAGCAATCTAGATCTCATTGTTCTTGATTTTTCTCCTTTTAAAATGAATATTTTTTAAATGAGATGTATCTAGTAAGCCTCAGCAATGAGGTAATAGTTAGGCTAGATTAAGTAACTTAGCCTGTTCACTGGTATGGCTCTGGATATACTTTTCTGTCTTAAATGCGAGAAGTACTGACACTTTAGCCACCAAATTGCAGAGCAGGTGAGGTTTGGTCTGAGCTCACTAAGCAGAAATTTATTCTAATTCCATGTTTAATCTATAAAAGGCAATGTTAGATTAAATATTTGGGGTTTTTAATTGATAAGCGTAAGAGAAATGCCTGACAAACAAAGCTGTTCTCACACTAATGGAGAAGATATTATCAAAATATGCTGTAAAGACAAAGTAAATTAATCTTACCAACCTTTCTGAGGTTAAATGTAAAACATTTCTTTTGTAGTCTGTTTGGAGTATATTGTGATTAGATCTCACTCCCTTTGTTATAAGGAACAGTGTTTGGTTTTTTATCCTAACATCTTTCAAATATAGACTGCTTCTCATTGAGCAGTTTCTTTCATTCTTTTCCACTTTTTTTTTTTTGTGTGTGTGTTTAAAAACAGAAAGATAAGAAGTGTTTGTCTGGGGTGTGAGGTTTATCCGGACCACTAATGCCAAAGCACTGTGTTGTCTAATGCCAAACATGCTTTTTAAATCCAAGAGACTTCTTGGTGGTGATGGTAACAAATATGTTTGTGCCAAAAGTTTGCTACCGCTGGCCTACATGCCTTATATTCAGGTCTTCTGATCCTGCATTGAAAGTCTGTCCTTACTGCCCCTTAATTTTTCTTCCTGCATTTTCCTTGTATCATATCTACAGTTACTGATCTCCTTCCCTCCCTCCCTTTCTCTCTCTCTCTCTCTCTCTCTCTCTCTCACTCTCTCTGTTTAGGAGTGAGCACCTCTGCATAGATGCAGTTAAAATATTTTCATTATTCTAAACAAATGCTGCTTCAAGTTTTCAAAGGAGCATAAAAGTTGATCTTGCATCAATCAAGAATAATTAGGTTCTAACATAAATCGTTGGGATTTAGAGTGCAAATACATAGACAAAAGGATGCAAATTAGCCTTAAGGGCATCAATTTGTATAGACTTTCAATAGTAGATTATACCTTTAAATCCTGGTTCTCAGTCTTTAACTGGTGTAGTGCTACTTAAAGAGTCAAAGTAGGGTTTTTTYCCCTGAAGATTTAAAGCAGCAAACATTTTAATTAGTCTTTAAAAACTAGGAAGACACAATTCAAAGGGCTTGACTCGAGCATGTTCTGATGGGAGGCAGTCATATAAACACATACATAACTAGCAGTGTCTATCTGTGGGCTGTCTTTGTCTTGTCTGAAATTACTGAAAATGTGTCAGCTCCGAGTGCATGTTAATGTACCTTAAAATTCCTTGTCTCGAGAACGGAAGGGATCTCAAAGTCATTTACAGACACTGTGGGAAGTTGTTTTCTAAGTTAACCTGCCCTTTTGCTCTGGCATTCGATCAGTATGGGTGGAACTGCTAACATGAAGGCACATTCTAGTGAAAAGCAGGTAAAAGTTGTGTGCTTCTTAGGCTATGCAGGAAAAGTATGTGCCAGAATAGCTGCCACCTTCTTCTCCCCAATGTTACGAACTGTTAACAAATACAAGAAATGTACTTTGCTAAAAGCAGTGCAGTGTGGAGATCTACCATATTGTTCATGGTATATTTTGCTTCATTTTTTGTCTCTCAGAGCATTTAACTCAATTTTAGATTGTAGTTTTGAAGTGTATTTTTTTTTTTTAGTATACTCCATGTAGAAGATGGTTGACGAATCTGTATTGTGTTTGTGTTCACTTGTGCAGTGRATCAGTGTTAAATGCTTTATGAAGCAAAACCTAAATTCTGGATTTGAAGTTTTTTTTTTTCTTGTGCAATCTTACTGCTTTTTCCATGATACAGTAGAACTTCAGTCACAAGTTTCAGTCCCTTGCAGATGCTTATAAAAATGTAATAGGTAACTAATAACAACCTGTCATGAAGTTCTTAAGGACTTTTAAAAGCTGCATACTCTTTCATGAGGCATAAACTTCATATGGAAAAAATTGCTCATTTCTAAAATTTCATAAATATTTAAATTATTGTGATTTGAAGTTCTACTACGTAGTGTATGTTTCATCTGTACTGGAAATTAGTGTTTCAAGCTGACAAGTTCTTGCTCTTTTTTGACAATTTTGCAGGGAACATTTCATTTTTTTGGCAAGTCTGTCTGTTTGATTTTTTTAAATCTTGTTATGAGGTCATATCTGTGACTTTGCAATACAGTCCTTGAGAGGAAGCTCCATTCATGGGAAATACGCACTTAGAGCAGAGGACTTAAAGCTGGGATTCCAGTGGTCTGGTTTTGGCTCTCTAAAATATTTGGCATGTGATATTACTGAATGGTATGTATTTTGGCTTTACAGAGGTGCTGAAGGCATCCAGGTTCCGCTGAGTTCAGAGGTTTTCTTAAAATTTGGCTTACGGACTTTCTGTAATTACTTCATTAGTATATGAAGTTGGTGTAATATTCATTAACTATTAAGAGGCCTGCCTGTGTGAAATATATAAACAAACATAATCTTTCATGCAGTGATTTCCATGTTAGATGTATACCCAAGATTAATTTTCTTTAATATATACTAACTGGTCAAGCTCTGTGGTCAAGCTCTGCTATAACATGGACTTTTTACAAACAATCATTATTTCTTCTGTGACTGGTGATTATTTCTTTTTAACCAACTGGTGGCATACTTTGACATGACTTTCAACCTGTTCATAGAGGTTTTGTTATTTGGAACTAGTTCTTTTTAAATGAGCTTTTATATAAAAGTATTTTTAGAAGGTGAACTTGTGCTAGTGAGAGATGTCTGTCCGTGCTGGAGACTAAAGTTTCTGAAATACGCTGATAATCCTTTATTATATAAAACAGAACAGAGATGACCTCTGTTATGTGATCTGAAGAGTAAAATAAATGACTAGGTCTCTAGGTAAAGTGGTAGGAGTTTTACAGTTCTATAGCAAGATCTCTTGCATCAAACGCTCTGGTTTCAGGTATTCTGCAACTAAATTTAAAGAAAGTATCTGTGTAAAAATGCTGTCTTTTTTTGAATTTGTACAAAGTTGCAGTTCAGAACATCAGTATTTTAAATATTTTTGTAAATAAAGACATCGGAGTAAAGAAGGCAATTTCAACATCAGCTTTATAGTGCAGTGCGATAGTGCTTTTACTTATGAAAAGCTTACACAATACGTAATATTTCTTTTCTCTCTTGAGTCCGTGTTAGGTAAATGTTACGCAACTTGCACATAAAATCACATCTTAAGACACTACAACTATATGACATAACAGCAATGATTTAACACAAAAAATGCTTTTGATCAAATAATTTTGTTTTGCAACTAAACTTCAAGTAGTGAAATTACTATCCTATGTTATGTGTTGAGGTTGCAGAATTCAGTTGTTCAGCTCAGCAAAAAGCCATCCCAGTCCTTCACCAGCTCAAAGACAAACTGTATTAATATAAAATAAAATATTCTCAACTGCTTTTAAGTGCAATAAAAAAAACCAAATAGCTGGGATAACTGATATAGTGATGAGAAAAAGATAAAACTGTAAGACCATTCAAAATAACCTGTTGTTTGAGAAGAAAGTTCAGATCTGCTAAAATTGTTAGTTTGAATGATGCCTCCTCTCTGAGGGTCTTGAATCTCTTGGCAAAAGCTGTTTAGGCAGCAGAAGTGGAAGAAACATAAACGAAGAAACTTGAGTTGCAGAAGCCACACCAAAAGCCAGCTGGAGTCGAGAACAGAACACTGATCTGCCAGTCCTCTTCTGGCCACACAGTGGGCCTTGCTGTGTTTGTGCTCTTTCCTCTGTGAAAAGGAGTTTAAAATTTTACATTACTTTCACTGAGGATTACAAGACTTGCTCCTTTTTTATTCTCTATTTTAAGGTACCAAGAGGCAGCTAAAATGGATTCCTGCCCCCCCCCCCCCCCCCCCCCTCCGAGTTTATACTTTGAATCCTAATGTAACTGAAAATTAAAACCACTGCAGTAGTGAGAACAACTTCAGTTTTGGTTTTGCCCTTTTTGGGGTGGTCACTTATTACACTTTTCCTTGCTTTCTCTTCAGCTGTCTACTGATTGTGAAAATGTTTATTTTTCAATAAACTGGCAGGGAATGTTGTTATACTAATCAGTGGTGGGGTTCCCAGATGAAAGAAAAAAAAGAAAAGTATGTATCTATCTATCTCACAGAAAGGCGATGATGATATGCAAGAAAAAAAAATGATAGCATGGATTTTTAACAACTTTATCAAGTATTATATTAAGGTGTTACTACATTCAAGTTGGAATACTGTCAAATTCTATGTTTATATACAGGAACTTGACGAGAGGAGTTGGTAGATTTAGAGAGTTACTAAGAGCTGTCGAAACAAGAACTACACAAAATCTGCGAATGGTAAGTTATATTAAACCGCATTCCTATTTCAGCATCTGAATTTTAGTGGGCAGGTAAAGCATAAATATAGTGGATGAGTGAGAGACAAATAATCAGATACACAGCATATTGATCAGGATCTGTTATCCACCACTCTATAAGTTTACATTTCCTGGCTTAAGCGAATGATTGAATTAAAAAGGAATGTTTGATACCCAGTGTCTTCCCTATTTCTCTTTCCTACTTGTGGTTGTGGTTAAAACCTGATTGGTCTCTGACTGACTATACTTTCAACCTTAATCATAATTGCTCTATTTATTGACTCTACCATAGTTTCACAAAGGTGTTGTTYCATCTTTTTGTAATGTAATGGGAGGGAGGACAGAGTGCAGCGTCTTTATGTGTGTTCTATTAAGTTGGAAGTTATGAAGTTATAATTTCTTTTTTTGTGCTAAAGCATCTTAAAGGAAAATAATGAAAATTTGTTATTTATATTGTCAGAAAATAAACCTTTACCAAATAAGCCATGTATCTTTTTTTGCATCTTTTATATAATAAAGGGCCAAGGCTTACATCTTTTTCTCTAACGTAATGATTTTCAAAATGTCCTAGATTAGTTTGCTCATACTAGGCCTTTAAAACTTCCAAAGTGGTAATAAGGAAGGTAATTGGTTTCTTAATTCATTTAATAACTGATTCCTAGTAAGGATATTAAAATTATTAAATAATAGACTTTCAATGGAGAGGGATAATATTGCAAACTTTAATAGAATAAAAGATGAAGGGGCTTCTTATGGTATAGGAATTAAGGTGGAAGATGCAGATCATATGGTGCTGCCGAGGCTTAGACATTACACATCTCTTTCTGGGAAATGTTGCTGGGAAATACTGCCAATTCTGATGCAAATGTAGATCTTGCCTTCTTTCTACTGCCCTGGTACTACACTCTTGAGTTTTCATCATTGTGATACATAGTCGTGCAGCTTGTATGCATATGTATTAAACATTAAAGAGGAGATTAACCTGATAGTTATGGATTATAGGATGACTTCAAAGCTTTAAATTAATATGATTTACTTAAATAATATTTATGTAAGTATTTCTACACTTAAATATATGGTACCAAGAATAGTTGGTCAAAATAAACTACTTCATGCTGATCTACAACCTCGTTTCTCTCTTGCTGAGCTTTACCAACAGTAGCAAATGCCAGCATGTTCAAGTACAAGTTGTCAGAAGCCCCAGTCAGTTGGGGTTTGGACAACCACAGTTGTCTGTGGGTTGACCTTGGCTGGCTGCCAGATGCCCACCCAGCTGCTCTCCCACTCCCCTTCCTTAACACGATGGGGAGAAAATAAGATAGAAAAGCTTGTGGGTCGAGGTAAAGACAGGGAGTTTGCTTACCAGTTACTGTCATGGGCAAAACAGACTCGACTTGGGGGAAATTAACTTAATTTACTGTCAATTAAAACAGAATGTGATGATGAGAAACAAAGACAAAACCTAAAACACCTTCCCCCTACTCCCCTTCCCCAGGTTCAACTTCAGTCCTTCATTCCTGACTCTTCTACCTCTTCTCCCTACCCTCCCACTCCCTGAGTGGGGTGGAGGGTTGTGGTGAGTCCATAACAGTTCCTCTCTGCTGCTCCTTACTCCTCACACTTTTCCCCTGCTCCAGTGTGGGGTCCCTCCCATGGGCTGCAGTTCCTTCAGGGAATATCAGCCTGCTCCACCGTAGTCATCTCAGCAGGCTGCAGTGTGGATATCTGCTCCGCTGTGGTCCTCTCCATGGACTGCAGGGAAATATCTGCTCCACTGTGGTCTGTCCCATGGAAACATCTGCTCCAGGCCTGGAGACGCAATAGAGGTTACTGAGCACAAAACATCTGAAAATATGTCTGAATGTGCTCCACTCTTAGGAGCAACAGTTGGTGTTGTTGATACTTCAGAAGTATCTGTATTTAACTGATAAAATTGCAAAATGGTTTGTTATTCCAATTTTTTCTTTGTGTTTAGAGAATTGAACTGGGTACTTGTACATTTCAAACAGCAGTATGCCTGGTTTTCTGCGTGTTTTAAAATAACAGAAAATATATTCTACATGACTTGTCTTCATTAGAAATAATCCAAGTGTTTTTGAAGAGTTTGTATTCACCATTTCTAAGGAAAATATTTATCTTTACTGAGAAGGTGATCAAACACTGGAACAGGCTTCCTAGAGAGGTGGTTGATGCCCTAAGCCTGTCAGTGTTTAGGAGGCATTTGGACAGTGCCCTTAATAACATGCTTTAACTTGGTCAGCCCTGAATTGGTCAGGCAGTCAGACTAGATGATCATTGTAGGTCCCTTCCAACTGAARTAGTCTATTCTATCTTTCACTTTCACAGACAATAGCAAGACAACTGGCTGAAATTTTGTTACGAGGCATGTGTGAACAGAGTTACTGGAATCCACTGGAAGACCCTCCTCACCAATCACCTCTAGATGATCCACTTCGAAAAGGTTCAAATACTAAGAATTACGCGCTCAGTAGAAGACCGCGGGTATACACTGGAGAAAAGTATGGCTGATTTTATACCTCTCTTGTTTCTATAATTGCAATTGTTACCCAGTGCACTGGGTAATTTAATTTATATTGTTGAAAATGTAGAAGGAATTGGGCAATGTGTATGGGGATGTTTCCCATGCTATGTATGTATATATATTCCCTGAAGAGAACTAGGGAAGCAACATGCTTCTCCAAGCAGAAGTTTGCACTGTATGCATGAGACCTTTTGTTCTCAATTCTCAAATTTTTTTTTTTTTTTGTTCTATATTGGGGAATATGGTAGAGTCAATGTCTCATATTATAGCTGGGATACAAAAGAAAACATGAACTGGGTGGCAAATCTGAGACCGCACATTTTCAAAGTTGTGTCCTGTATCTAGACCTCTATTCTGCCTTATCATAGAAAGGAAAGAGTTAGCAATATGGAGATTCAAATTCATCCCTGAGACATTATAAAAAACCAAAACATATCTAGCAATTTATCTAGCAGTTTCAAAGGTAGTTTATTTCCCGAGGCAGCTACCTTTTAATCTTCTTACGTTAGTTCTGGTATTTCTCTGTGATGCCACCTTCTTGTTGAGATGTATTCTTTCATTGATTCTGGATCATTTTTGTGTAGCGTATCCCCCATATATAGTTAATTCTAGAGTAGCTTTGGTGTGTATCTTTTCCTTCTTGTGGGGATGGGTTTTTCAAAACCCATCATCCTTAATATTAGTATTAAAAGTACATAGCCATTTCCTTGAATTTGAACTTTTTCTTAAAAGTTAATACCTTGTTGTTTGTTTGTATCTGATCAAATGAAAAATGGTCTCTAAGGTAAAGTTGTTTTCCTTAGACACACTCTGACAGTGCCAAAAATATATATTGACAAAATTTTGCACTTTATTACAGTCCTTGGGTGTAGCTTCCTGCCTGAAAGTAACGTGCTTGTGTCAAAGCATACTAGTGAAACCTTAACCATTTGGCACTGTCTTTTTTAATTTATTTTTTATTTCATTGATGCTAAGTTTGATCTGATGAAACTTTGTTGCATGCTTGTTTTACATAATCTGCAACCTTTGCACTGCTCTACTTGTATTCTACATGCAAGTCCTTGTGGGATCTTGTATTTTGTATATATATATTTAATATAGTCAACAACTATTGCTCGCTTGTTTTGATACATGCTAGAAAGCATTATGAGCCAGAGAACTGAGAAGTAGCTTGTAGCAGTGGAGATAATGACCTAGCCAAGATTGTTATTTGCCATAGTAGGACAGTGCTAAGTAATGTAGATGGAGAAGATTGAAATTCCATGTACACTTAAGAAAAAAAATTTACAGAAGAGGTGGTGGAATCTGGAGAATATCACTGGATATATTCAAAATCCAACTGGACATGGTCCTGAGCAACCTGCCAGTTGACCCTGCTTTGAGTGGAGGGGCTGTACTAGATGATCCCCAGACAACCCTTCCAACCTCAACTATTCTGTGAAATCGGTGTGATCTGCTAATCTCTTTTGAGGAGACTGTTATCTGTTCCATATGAAATTTTTGACCCTTTTTCTCATAATAATAATAATGTGTAATAATAATAATGTGTAATAATAATTATTATTATTATTAAATATTGTTGTCCAGCTGTAGGATTAAAACCCAGGCGTTGTGAGTTTTTAAATTTCAGTCTCGTCTGACTATGTCTAGGATGTGAAGTCATTAAAAAGCGGTCTTTTGAGCTTTAGGAAAAGTTGCAGGCATAGAGCTGAACATTCAATTTGCCAAAACAACTACTATGTTTCTCTGCAAGTACATAATTAACAAACTACATGCAGGCAACCTTTTTGGTAAAAAGGAAATACCTGGTTCGTGGATACACCTAGATCACTGCACTTAAAAAGTATGCATTTATTGCCCAAACACGAGGAAATCTCTTTTATGCAGTGTCACACATTTTCTCATTCAAACTACTTGGTTTCACACAGCAAACCCTAAAGAACAGTCTGTTCCTCTCTTACATTATATATGCCTTATTAGTTAATATGAAAGCTTTTTTCCATAATGTGACCTTGTTGTGTGCAAAAGAGTCTGCTTCTATGGTAGATTGCTTATAAAAGTAGTCCTACCTTAAATTCTGAAGAGATGTTTTGTTTTAGTGTTCACAGTATATTTATATTGTAACCTAAAATACTGTCACGCTGCAAGCATTTGAGTTGTTTAGCTGCATTTATTGGAGATTTCCATTAATGAATACTTTATACAGTAGCAAGCCCACATGATTATGGTGTCATTGTTACTAGCAAATAGAATGGCCTTTATCTTCAGAGATTTCTAGCAATTCTTCCTTGATCCAGAATACTTAGGTTCAGTCTTTCAAACTTGTGTTCTTCATTCTCAACTC
This sequence comes from Oceanodroma leucorhoa, assembly GCA_030449065.1. Classification (NCBI taxonomy): domain Eukaryota; kingdom Metazoa; phylum Chordata; class Aves; order Procellariiformes; genus Oceanodroma; species Oceanodroma leucorhoa. Next base: position 3,718,271 of record JASVER010000027.1, on the reverse strand, counting down.
ATCCTTTTATAGAAAAGGATGCCTCCTGGCAAAAGTGGGACTTTGTTCAGTGTCATTTTCTTGTTCTTGGGACATGCAAGCCACGAGTTCCACAGTTTCAACAGAGCATGTAATTAAGTCCTTTTCTTTTGTCACATCAGAGTGATTAATACCAGATCAGATAAAACATGTCTAGCCAAGTATCTTATCTCCAGCAGTGATTGAAAGCAAGTATCTAAGACAATGAATAGCAAGACAGACATGTAGGAAACTTCTTCCTAGGTATTCATCTGACCACCAACTCTGTTTGAGTCTTAGATTAAGTAAGTGTACTGTGTTCTTTTGAGGATGGTGAATGTGATTTGGCTAACAGCATGTATGATTTTGTAGATCTCTGTGTTACCATCTCTTCAGTTTTCTTCACTCTCAGTTGAAGAAGTGTTAAACTTCTTGGTTTGCCTTTGGTTGGTAGCCATTTCATGCTTCCAGTTGTGTCGTTTGCTCTGCCCTATTACCTTGGAATTACTTTACTCCTATGCCTGCAGCTGTCAGGAGACGAAGAAAATATCTGAGTTCAGTCAACTAAATTGAGCCTTTTGCATACACAAGTCAAAGTAATTTCCCAGTAGCTTCTGCATGAAGAGGATTTTTACTTTTTGAGACAAACATCAACTTATCTACCAAAATATATTCAAAGTTGTAGGAGAAAATAACGTTTGCTTTCATTTTGGTAAGTGACTTTTTAGTAGTTCTCTTTGGGGCAACTTCCTTTTTTTCTCCGAGAAAGTATTTTCTCCAGCAACTATTTCCAATTGTTATTCTGCTTTCTGTGAACCTTTGCCAGTCGGTCAGGGTTAAATCTACTTCCAGGTTGCTAAATTCTGCATTGAAGACTGGATAGGTAAATGGGGGGCTCTCTGATGCTTCCTCTTCACTCCTCATTCCCAGTTCTGGGTGGTTCTTATTCACGAGTAACTGTGTTTTGAAATTTCTTTAAGTAAAAATAAAAATGTCTTCTAAGATTTAGAATACACTTCAAAGTCTTGTGAGCCACTTGCACTGATTAAAAAATAAAAATCCAACAATAAAACAACTGCCCTGGGGTCTTAGCTGCTGTATATTACCACATTACATTCACAATCTTGCTTTCAAACTGCCTGGAGTTTCCATTAACTTTCAGGCATTTAATTACTACTTAAATTTCTACTGCATTTTAAAAAACCCAAAAGGTGTTTTAATCTCAGACAGGTTTAGTTTCCCATCTGTAATTTGTTGTAGTTCAAGCACCCCTGGGACTACAGGAATTCCTTATTAACAACAAGAAATTATTTTATACTTTTTTAAACACTTAATTGTGGACATATTGGTCTGAAAACAGGAAATAGTACTTGTGCTAATTCAGAAACAGAAACGTTTAGAGAAAGAAATCCAGAGTTAAAACACAGCCACTGATTGTGTATGTGTGTGAGACAGAGAATGAATGAATGAATTCCTACCAGTCATGTACCCGATGCAGATTACTGTTGTCTGTCCACCAGCATAGAAGAGTATTCAGAAAGCATCCAGTATTCAGAGAAAGCAGTAAAGTCTGCAAACTAGTCCTATGCAAACCTTCAGTATTAAGTCATAAGGAAGTGTACTTCATTAATATTTTAAGTGCTTGGAAGTAACAGTGGTTATGGCAAGGAGGCAGAGATTGCCATGGCTCTGTTTGAAAATATTGACAGCTATTGAATGCATCAGGAAAACAATTCTCAAGCATATCTGATGAAAGACTAATAGAAGTAGTTATCCACATATTGCCTATTGTGGAAAATTTACCTTGTTGTTGTGAGAGAGTTTCTTGTTGCCAACCTTTGAATCAGTGATGTAGATTCAGCTCAGATAGATTAGGTGGCAGAGGCTAGTTAAACTATGGGTACAGTTTTTACAGTTGTCAAATTATGTGCCGTTTTGGGATATTTGAATGTTTTCAACTCTGACAGCTCTGGTGGTTTTGTTCTCTTATTGTGTTTGGCCAACTTTTCTGAAATGCAAATTTAGAGCATTGCAAAGAAATGCATTTTAACCAATCATTTGTTCTATGCAAATTATTCTCTGTTCTGGAGATTTTTGAATTTCTGGAAATTTTCTAGTTTTTACAGTACTTTTACTATATTTGTGTAAACTACTACTAAAAGTAATGTCTTCTGCCTAAATAATTAAATTCTTGTTTTGAACAGCATCTTTTGTCCTCAAGAAAATACAGAAGAAGCCTTACTGTTGCTGCTTATTAGTGAATCTATGGTACGTAAAATAGAGTGAATGTGTGTGTGCTGTATGTGTGTGTTTTCCTTGTTTTTTTTAAATGAAAATAGAACTTTTTTTGTCATGTCTTACTTTGACTTGTGTTTTATTCTCTGTTAGGAAAGCAGGCAGTTACTTCTGAAACTCAAGCTTCTGTTCCTCTGAGTCAGCAAGATGAGGTCTGCAAGTGTTGTGAATAGGAGTTTTTCTCCTTTAGAGTGGCTGAACCTAGCCGCCTCCTAACCATAGGCAGGTGAACACAAAGCCAGGTCTTTCATTTGGCATCACTTGTCAGTATGACCCACTGTTACACCAGCTGGTTGCCATTCACACAGACTCAAAATGTAAGTTATTTTTGTTGTAAAAACCAAATCAAAGACTACTGGAAAAGCATAATAAACATAGCCAGAAAGTATTTTCCATTGTGCATTAAATCTCAGATATCACTCAAATTTGTAAATTATTTTTAATGATACTGGCATTCAGCGTTTGCTACTGGATTTTTTTTTTTAAAAGTTCTCATTTCCTCAATAGGTGTTTCCTTTCAATGGCCTACTTGTGCCTTTTATCAGCCTTTCATATTTTCCTCTAGTATGATTTTACTAGTCATCTCTCAACTGCCACGTACTGACATTCTCATACCAGGTCAGTTATATGTGCTCAAATGGCAGAAATGGAAAGCTCAAGCTGGAGTTTTTGCTGTTTTCTAGTTGGAGAATTAACCTCTAGAATCTCAGGCATCATATAGTAGTCTGTCTTACTGCACACCAATGAGACTTAGTCTTTTAAGTTCTATGGGTGATTCCAATGCTTTCATGCTCTGGCATAATGTCTTTTTTGATACAGTTAAATAGGATCAGAACATTTTAGTGAATGTTGTCCTATTTCAACTATTTTAAAATGGCAAACACATACACTGTAGTGCAAAGTACTTTCCTCATTGCTAGTGATCTGCCTTGCAATGTTCATGACAATCTGTCAGCGGAAAACTAGACTGAGCAAACATTTCCATATATCATGAAAGGGGCTGCCTGTGCTTCTGTAAGGTGCCTGAGCAGCTTGTGGTGATATATAGAATTCTGGTGTGAACTGTGGTCTTGGTGTGAAGTGAAAGCAGTCCCAGTTCTGCAGGATCTGACTACTGATTACTGTATTTGCATGTTTACTTCCTTGCATATCAGCATTAAGGAGCCAAAAAACAAATTAAAGTACTGCTCTCTTAAGTCTCCTTTCAGGTTACTTACAGTTTTTCCTTTGTGAATTAGATCTGCCTAATTATATCAAACGCTTGTCACTGTAGAGCATATACCCTTAGGAAGCTTTCAGTATTTTTTTTCTTTGCAAGTAATTATTGCAGGTTATCTGAGGCAAAAGAGTTTGTTTCGGGGGAGTATAAAATCTTTTGCATGGTTGACTTTTTTTGGCTAAGCCATTTGTTCAAATTAATTTTGGAGGGGGAAAAAGGGGAAGATTGAGCATAAAAACATTCATCACGACAAACTTTTCTTTCTGAGAGTTGAGAACTCTTACTTCAGCATGCTAACTTTCTAGCTGTAGTAGTTATGAAGTAGTATGTAATTTATGATTTTGAAACTAGTGTTTGGGAAAGAAATAGAATCATAGAATCATGGAATCATTAAGGTTAGAAAAAAACCTCTAAGATCATCAAGTCCAACTGTCAACCCAACACCACCATGCCCACTAAACCATGTCCCGAGGTGCCACATCCACACGTTTTTTGAATGCCTCCAGTGATGGTGACACCACCACTTCCCTGGGCAGCCTGTTCCAATGCTTGACCACTCTTTCAATAAAGAAATTTTTCCTAATATCCCGTCTAAATCTCCCTTGTCGCAACTTGAGGCCGTTTCCTCTTGTCCTATCGCTAGTTACCTGGGGGAAGAGACCAACACCCGCCTCTCTACAGCCTCCTTTCAGGTAGTTGTAGAGAGCGATAAGGTCTCCCCTCAGCCTCCTCTTCTCCAGACTAAACAACCCCAGCTCCCTCAGCCGCTCCTCRKMARACYTGTKCTCCAGACCCTTCACCAGCTTCGTTGCCCTTCTCTGGACACGCTCCAGCACCTCAATGTCCTTCTTGTAGTGAGGGGCCCAAAACTGAACACAGTATTCGAGGTGCGGCCTCACCAGTGCCGAGTACAGTGGCATGGTCACCTCCCTACTCCTGCTGGCCACACTATTCCTGATACAGGCCAGGATGCTGTTGGCCTTCTTGGCCACCTGGGCACACTGACGGCTCATGTTCAGCTGGGTATCGACCAGCACCCCCAGGTCCTTTTCTACCAGGCAGCTTTCCAGCCACTCTTCCCCAAGCCTGTAGCATTGCCTGGGGTTGTTGTGACCCAAGTGCAGGACCCGGCATTTGGCCTTGTTGAACCTCATGCAGTTGGCCTCGGCCCATCGATCCAGCCTGTCCAGATCCCTCTGCAGAGCCTTCCTACCCTCAGGCAGATCAACGCTGCCGCCCAACTTGGTGTCGTCTGCAAACTGACTGAGGGTGCACTCGATCCCCTCGTCCAGATCATTGATAAAGATATTAAACAAGACGGGCCCCAAAACTGAGCCCTGGGGAACACCGCGCGTGACCGGCCACCAACTGGATTTAACTCCATTCACCACAACTCTCTGGGCTCGGCCGTCCAGCCAGTTTTTTACCCAGCAAAGAGTACACCCGTCCAAGCCATGAGCTGCCAGCTTCTCTAGGAGGATGCTGTGGGAGACAGTGTCAAAGGCTTTGCTGAAGTCCAAGTAGACCACATCCACAGCCTTCCCCTCATCCACTAGGCGGGTCACCCGGTCGTAGAAGGAGATCAAGTTGGTCAAGCAGGACCTGCCCTTCATGAACCCATGCTGGCTGGGCCCGATCCCCCGGTTGTCCCGCACCTGCCTCGTGAGCACCCTCAAGATGAACCACTCCATAATCTTCCCTGGTACCGAGGTCAGGCTGACAGGCCTGTAGTTCCCTGGATCCTCCTTCCGGCCCTTCTTGTAGATGGGCGTGATGTTGGCAAGTCTCCAGTCATCTGGGACCTCCCCCGTTAACCAGGACTGCTGATAAATGATGGAGAGTGGCTTGGCAAGCTCCTCCGCCAGCTCCCTCAGTACTCTGGGGTGGATCCCATCCAGCCCCATAGAACCAGAACAGTTACAGAAGATTGAGTAATCATTGGTGTTTTGAGATGATATTGTGTAATTAAAGTAGTATGATCCCTTCCTTGCATCGTCTGTGAATTAGTAAAAACACAGATAAGGTATCAAGACCTGTTCTTCAAGTAAACATTGGAAAACAGAATGAGGATCTGACATTTAAGTAGCATTTTGTGCAAGTAAAAGTAATCAAATCACTGTGTATATACAAGCCCTAAATCATACAGCTAGTTTCAGGGGAGTGGTGTACTTTAACATCATAACTTCTTATTTGGATTAGATCTAGTGCAACATATATCCAGAAAACAGAATCTTGCTAGTGGATTACAAATGCTACTTCTGTGTCACCTTGAGTTCCCTTAACTTCTGAATTCAGAAAGGATGCATTGAGTAAGATTTAAATTGTAATATTTATGAAAAAAAAGCTCTGGGAGAGATAGTTCTGTGCTTTTCAAGTGTTCTAATTCTCTTATAGGTACATTTCAGAGCACAAAATGTCTCTTTTAGCCACATGACTGCTGCTACAGTGTGTTGTCATGCATAATGAGGAAAGTCAGCTGCAACTCTGCCATCACTCTTACTGTAAGACGTCCTTATATTCTAGCTGTTGCACTTGTGAAGTATAGACCAGCCTTACCTTATCTAGACAGGAATGAGTAGAAAGGTGGGATCTGAAGGACTGATGTCTTCACGTTACAGTGCATGCACGTGTTGCTGCATGTCAGCTGAGCTGTAGTAACAGAATCACAGAATGACTGAGGTTGGAAGGGACCTCTGGAGGTGATTTTGTCAAACTCCCCTGCTCAAGCAGGGCCATCTGGAGCAGGCTGCGTCTATGTCCGGGTGCCTTTTGAATATCTCCAAGGAGGGAGACTCCACAACCTCCCTGGGCAACCTGTGCCAGTGCTCAGTCACCCTCACAGTAAAAAAGTGTTTCCTGATGTTCAGAGGGAACCTCCTGTGTTTCAGCTTGTGCCCATTGCCTCCGGTCCTGTCACTGGCCATCACTGAAAAGAGCCTGGCTCCCTCTACTTTGTACTCTCCCTTCAGGTATTTGTACACATTGATAAGGTTGCCCACCTGAGTATTCTCTTCTCCAGGCTAAAAAGTCCCAGCTCTATCAGCCTTTCCTCATAGAAGAGATACTCCAGTCCCTTATCCATCCTAGTGGTCATTTGTGGGACTGTCTCCAGTAGCTCCATCTCTCTCTTGTACTGGGGAGCCCAGAATTGGACCCAGTACTCCAGGTGTGGCCTCACCAGTGCTGAATGGAGGGGGAAGGATTGCCTCCCTCGACCTGCTGGCAACAATCCTGCTCATGCAGCCTGGGATACCACTAGCCTTCTTTGCAGCAAGGGCACATTGTTGTTTGCAGTAAGGACACTCCTGTTCAACTTGGTGTCTACCAGGACCCACAGGTCCTTTTCTGCCAAGCTGCTTTCCAGCTGGGTGACCCCCAGCATGTACTGATGTCTGGGGTTGTTCCTTCCCAGGTGCAGGACTTTGCACTTCCAAGTTTTTGTTGAAGGCTTTGAAGTTCCTGTCAGCTCATTCATCCAGCCTGTTGAGGTCCTTCTGGATAGCAGCACAGCCCTTAGGCATATCAGTTCCTCCTCATTCTGTATCATCAGCAAACTTGATCATTAATGAAGGTTTTGAACAGGATCAGGCCCAGTATCAGTCTCTGGGGTACACCGCTAGTTACTGGCCTCCAACTAGACTTGGTTCCACTGATCATCACCTGCTGGGCTCAGCTTTATGTGTTATTCTTAGCTGATGGTAAAATGTCCGAGTATATCCTTTCTTCCACTGTGGGTGAACTAAGTTATACTGCTTGCTTTTGCCTCAGGCTTAAAGTGTGTATAGGGCAAGTGTGGCCAGCTGACACACTGCAGCTTAACTAATCGTCACTTCATTGTGTCTGAGACCGTGGCAGTTCTGAAACACTGAGCACTTAAGTTTGTATGTACATTCTGTTTCATAATTATGCAGAAAATGATTGTACAAATATATGAGCTATCTTTAATACCTACAAAGCATCCTCTCCTATAATACTGCATTGACATTGTCAGCCATTTTTTCACAAGAAGTGCTAGTTCATAGCTTGCTCTGTACTTGCAAGGAATTGAGTCAAACAATGATTAAGTGTGGAGTTAAAAAGGAAGAAGTTCTTGAAGCTGATGAAGTATTTATGCAGTGTAGGAAGGAAAAGGCAAAGACTTCTTGATCAAAAGAAAGCAAAATGTCTGGTTTGGGGTGCGTGTGTGTGGGTGTGTGTTTTCAAACCAAGCTGTGGATTTTTCAGTTGATCAATGCTGAAATGTCTGTGCATTTTATGCTCCAYGTATCGCTCTGAAAATTTCTTTCAGCATTTAATTATTCTGATTTTAAAGATGTATTGAGTATGTTCAGAGCTTAAAATGTTATCCTGTTAAAGCAGAGAAGCAATTTATTAGCTCTTAATGTATGTCATTCCTCCCCTCTGAAAATGGGGGAAATAAACTGCCCATTAAAATTCAGTGTATTTAAGTAAATGTATTAAAGGGGCCATGCCCTTTGTAATTAAAAAAAAAAAAGAAAAGGGGAGGAGGAAGAGAGAGAAGGATCTTTGACTTCTGACTTCAAACTACCAGACATACTGACATTTGTACCAATGGGAATATTAAACATCAAGAAATCTAGCAATAGATAAGATATCAAGATAAGGTATTTTCAGAGGCTTGATGATATAGTGGGAGAAGTACTGGGTAGTTGAATACAGGTAGTCTTAGCTACTAGGAGACCTGAATTTTATCCTTTGCTCTTTAACAGGATTTTTCTGTGAACATGGTCAATTCATTTAATCTAGTTCTAGCTCAGCTTTCTTCCTTCTTGAAAGGAAAAGTTTAATTAAGGAATTAGGTTTGCAATGTGCCTTTCACAAAACAGGGTTGAAAGTACAAAGCCTTACTGCAAACATGGCCTGATCCCAAACCTGTGCTCAGAACCAGGGACAGTTTTTACTTCTCACTAGTAACTCATGAAGGTGATTGTCTGGTTATCCTGGGCAGGTTTTCACTCACAAGTGAGAGGATAGTGTCATAATGTTATGAAGAGAAAAGAAATTGATTGCCTTATTTTACAAAAGATGGAATAGAAGATTTGAAGATCATTCTTAATATGTTTTACTTGCATACAAAAAATAAAATTAAATTTTAAAAGATAAATATACATTATATTAAAAAAAAAACTTGTTTGGTTTCTCAGAACTCTTCAATAATTTTAAATACATTACCTAATTTATGTAATTAGAATCAAGTAATTAAAAATAGATCCATATAGAAACAAATCTTTCCACTAATATATAAAATTGGTGATTCTTGCTATCTATAAATTAGTAGCAGATACTATCTCTCTGTATCACTTATATCAACTGCTGACTGTCAGTCTGGACAGAACGGTAGTTACTTGAGCAAAAATGTAGGTTGGATTACAATGGATGACTGACTTTCTTTTTTCATGGTATTTTTCAGGCTAACCGTGATGCTGTACTGAGCAGAATACCAGAACACAAAAACGATCGTATCATCAGTTTGCAAAGTGCATCTGTAGTCTATGATTTACTTACTATAGCCTTGGGAAGAAGAGGCCAATATGAAATGCTCTCAGAGGTTTGTCGATAATAGTGAATATTCAACTGTGTCTTCGTTGCTTATTTCATCATGTTAATTGTGTTAGTACTTAAGGGCTAAACAAATATGGGACACTGTCATTCTGACTACTGTATAAATACAGTAGGTAGTTTCCACCCCAAAAAGTTTACTGTCTAAATTTATACAAGTGACTTGAGGTGGTCAAGCATAGAAATTGTGTGAAAGGTGTGATAAATGTTAAGTGGCACAGCAATTCACATCATTTTTAGGCAGGGAGGCGTGGATCTGCTTAAAAGAATACACATTAAATGGAGACAGCAGGAAGGAACGGCAAAAGATAAAAGCTGTTGTGGATATAGGTAATAGATATAAATGCCTAGAAAAAGGATTTGTGATGTTTTATTTCAAAAGAAACTTTCTTTCACACCTCATGATATTTGGAGTGCTCCAAAGTCCTTGTAGTTTGTAAAATGGCTTTGAAGTTAATAAAACGGAAATGTATTACTTTTTCAGGTCAGTAGGAAAGTGCATTCTCTGTCTCAAATGTCTTTTGTTTGATTATGCAACTTGCATGGGTTTTGTTAGATTGTGGCGACTTCTTCAGGAAATTTTCAACTATCGTTAACAGTTTTATACCTGAGAAACAACTACAGCTCTTTGGGCAGAGCAGATCTTTTTGCTGCTCAAAACAGTGCTCACCCAGTAGCAGAATAGTGTTGCTGGCCATGATTAATTATGGGTATCCAGAAGGAATACTTCAGCATGTGTGGTAGGAAGGCATACCCAGGGATTAATTTGCTGAGAAATGGTTTCTCTCTACCATAATAGAGGACTTTTATTAAGATAAAAATGAAAAAAAAAAAGCCTCATTTCTTCTCTGATATATGTTGGTAGTCACCCTTTAATCTGCATCTCCTGTGATGTTAAGCTCTGAATTTGGGTATTCTTCTTCTTGGAAGTACTTCACAGCTGCAAGCTGGGCATACGAGTCAGCTTTAATCAGTACAATAGAAAGTCTTTCACGAAACTAAGGAGCATGATACAGGACTGTCACCCTACAACATAATTTAATCAGGAATATTTCCATTTATTTGTCACTACAAACACTATCACCTTCATGGAGTTTTAGGTGGTTGCACTGAAGCTGCAAAAGATGAGTCTCCATATATTTTAGTCTAGAACTTTTTAAAGGATAGGCATTGAAAAGTATTGTAAAAAAAAMACTTGAAAAGGTAACTCATTTCTTTTTTCCTTAAGCAGCTGGCAACCTTTCCTTTTTATACACTAGCCTAGCCACTAGGCAGGGATACTGTAGCCCAGGGTTCCAATTTTGATTCTTCTATTTTGTCTGTGGTGTCGTGGTGGTGGTGGTGGTGGTGTGGGTTTTTTGTCTTTTTTTGAACATTAAACAACCATTATATTAATGGGAGCTCACAGGTTCCTGGGATTCCTCCCCTGTCTCCTTTGGGAGACTTTGGATAGTATTTCTGTCACAATAGATGCAGCTTCTTGTTTGCGATTCTTCTTGCCTTTCTTAATAGAGAAGTTTTTTGGTTTCACCAAGAAAGCTAGAGGTATCTGTGTTCTTAGCCRTGTATCTTGAAGTCTAGGACTTTACCCTGAAGGGCAGGAGGAAAGTCTTACAGTCCCCTCACATAGAGAAGAGCACTTGCTTCCCTCACTGCTTGTGTGATTGGTTTAGCCTATGTAGCTGACAGATGTCAGCTGATGGAAGATGTTTTAACTCGACTTAGATCTTGGATTTCAGTGCCTTTTAGAAGTTGCTTGTGCTGGTGGTGATCTTGGTTACAGACAAAAGCAGAACCACGAGTTAAAARAGAAAGTTAAAGAGCCTCCATGTTTGACGAGCTGCTTAGTTGAGGGTTTTTAGCCACTGCCTTGGGCTTTCACACCTGAAGTCTACCTAAGGCTTGTTTTAAGGTCTTTTCTTGTTCTTCTTTAACCTGGGTCTAGCATCTTTGTAGTTATATTCCATCAAAATTGTCTGTATATTCTTTTGAAATGTTCTCTTTGAAAAATAGAAAATAATTTTTATATGTTTGAAAAATACTTCAATACAGACTAATTAAAAAGTATTTTTTATATGTCCATGAAGTAACTATTCTGAACATGAAAAAATCATCTTATGAAGACCTGATGTAATAGACAATACTTATTTTAGCATACAGATACTCTAGATATACAGCTGCAGCAGGAAATGTCAGGAAATGGTTAGAACAGCTCATTTGTTCCAGTTCTTGTCATCCAAAGCACAGCGGAAAACATAGACATTAAGAAGCTCTTACAGTTTAGTGAGTGGTTAGAGGATATCTGCCCTCAAATCCTGCAGCCCATAGTCTGAAACTTTTATAACTTAGTATACTTATGTATTTATTATATATACTTATATATAAATATGAGAGATTTTTTTATATGTACACAAATTCAGACATGTAAAAACATTCTGTTCAGTTATTAATAGGCATGTATTTTTTGCCAGCTTCATTCTATGTGAGCTAATTATGATTGTTTTAGTGGAGCTGTTGTAGCTTCAAGTCAGAAAGCACCATTATTCTAACTGTGGAAATGGTATTCACCCACTAATTCCAATATCTTGTTATCATCTTCTGGTTTAGCTATAGCTGATTACTTACAGAAGTAGTTAGCTGTGATATAAGAACATTAAATGACCAAAAGTCTGTCTCATCCTTGTTGAACTATTCTAATGCTGAGTCATGTTCTTAATTGAGAAGGTCTCATGTCTTTATGGAGTTTGTATACCATGGGCTTTCAATTTCTTCTGGCTTTTTCAACTAGATCAAAGAACTTTCTACTGTCATAATTCTCTCCTACACAAAAGTACTCTGACTGTCATCAAGTTGGTTTTTAAGCTTCATAGGATATGACATATTAAGCTTATCAATGTCCTACTAGGAGACATGTTTTCCAGACCAGAAATTTTCCTAGATACTCATCTTTCAACTCTCTAACTTCAAGCATATTCTTTTCAGGAGGAGACCATAGCACTAAGCAGCAAAAATCAGTAATGTGTTCAACATTACTTGTCCATATAGTGACTTGTGATTATTTACAAGGCAATATCAACAGTTGCATTTCTGCCTTTCGGGAGAGTGATTGTGCTGCATGTATTTTCAATTAGTTAAGCCAGTTGCCATTATCCTGAACATGATGTTAACTTGCAGTTTTCCAGGGTACCATTGCTTGTTATGTATTTCTCACTGATTTCTTGATGGAGCCTGTTGCCCTTCGAAATGACTTCTTGTTACTTGGTTCAGAAGAACCCAGTTTGAGGTGTTCATGTTGTTGTGTAGGTCACATACACGTATGTGCACATATACCCCTTACCCCTGCACATGTTAACCACCAATTTTGTGATCTTACAAAGAAAAAAAATCATGTAACTTGTCACATTTCATACTGAATGAATAGAACTTGAAGTCAAGGAAAAAGAACGGTAAATAGATCATTAGTATGTTGTAACTCAAGTCTTCTAGAATAATCTACAGTTGTGTCCTGTGTCCCTATAATTACAAAATTATAAAAACCTAAAGTATCAACTTCTCCAACTTCTTTATTTTCTCCAGTTAGAATTGGCAATGAATTTTTAATTAAGCAAGACCTAGAAAATAAGATTTTTATTTTTCTAATTGTGAATGAGTACTTCTATATAATTAATGCACATGCATACATATATGAATATGTAAAAATGGTAGAAGAAAGTATGATTAGGCAGCCTAAAAAGTTATAAACATATTTTGACTTTAAGTATTAAGTTTCCATGCACCACTTGTTTGTGTGAATCTCTGGGATTCACACTTGTTTGCATGAATCTCTGGCTGCTGTAGGTCAGAGTTCTGGAAGAAGTGCTGAAATTACACTGGTATCAAAACAGGTAGAGTGAGTTGCATTTGAAAGTGTATTTGAAAAGATAAGCTTGAATTCATTCTCCTTCATGTAGAGGCACTCAGGTTAGCACCGTAGTTGTACTAATCAGTGGASAGAGAGAGAGAGGGATTTAGCAACTTTTGTTTTCTGCCGAGTTCGTGGAGGGAGGTGGAGGAGTGTGCCTTACCAAGGCATCTCTGCGAAGTATCCAAAGTAATAGGAGAAGATATCACACATAACTTAYTTGTTTCTTGCTGTGATCTTTTTGCTTCCACTGATGGAAAGAAAGTCCAATGGGAAAATAAATCCTGTGTTGGTTTTCTTAATAGACATTTAATTAACTTACTACATATACAATCTGATGAAGAACTTTTAATAACAGTATTAGAAAGAATTTGTATTTAAAAACCTCATTCCTCTATAATAATTTAAGAAAAATTATATTTAGTAATAGTCTTGATAGTGTACATTGTGTAGTAGGAAAAATTCTAGCATACATTACTTATGTGTAGCAAATAATGCACTTCTCGTATTTGCTTTGTTTCATCCTCAGTGCTGTTCTTTGCTTCAGGTTCTGTTAAAGTGTGGGAACACGCTACACACCTGGTGTGCTTTCTGTAATGTTAAGGCTGAGTTTGAATGTGAAAAATAATTCATAGTGTTACAGTTTAGCATATACCTTATAGCTATCAGAGCAGAAAAGCTGCTTGACGTAATTGGGTTCTGCAGACTAGAAAGTTAATTGCTAAATCAGTTTAATCCAGGAAAGTATTGCACCTTTCGACTCTCTGGATCTGGCCTGATTAGTAAAAATGAGCATAGCAAAATGAAATAATTCTTATTGACAACAGCAGATACGAAATCTTCAAAATTAGCATATAATGCTAATTTAATATATTTACTCTCAGTATAGTAAATAATTAATTTCCTTTTGGCATTCAGTTATTGAGTTGAAAATCTCAGCAGAATATTGAGTGTGAAGTCAAAATTCTTAAAAATAGAAATAATACTGGCAGGTGAACCTTTCCCCCCACTTTTAAGTGGTACTGATAAGTACTTGTGGTGCCATTGCTTATAAAGTGTTCACAATTTAGGAAGAGTGTGCATACAATTTTCATTTTCACTTAAGACTTATCTCCTGCCTTTTGCAGCTGATACCTTCAGTAAGCTGATATTTATCATTCCTTCTTTCAAACTAAATAGGACAGTACCAGCAGGAGTATTTAAACAAACATAATAAATGGGAAATCAATTTTCTGTTCAATTATTTTTTTCTATGTAGAATCTGGCAGCTGTTTTCACGTAACTTATTTAAATGATTTAAATTTTTAACTACATGTATTTTAGGTATGAGTCTATRAGAAAATTTTTATACTAGTATATCTTCTTAATAATTGAAGAATGTGCCCTTAAATAACGATTTTCCCCCCAATATTAGTGTTTAGAAAGAGCCATGAAGTTTGCGTTTGAAGAGTTCCACCTCTGGTATCAATTTGCATTGTCCTTGATGGCAGCAGGAAAAGTAAGTCTTAATTTTTGGATGTAATTCTTGTATTGAGGGCTTTTGATAACAACTTTTGGCACTCCATAATTTTAATCTGCAGTGTTTTTGAAAATAATTCTAATTCTTAAATCAGCTAAGTACACTGCACTCCTGAATTTATGCCTAGTGCTGTACAAAGAATGTTGTTATTTCAATAGTTTCTAACTTAGGAAGACTGAAAGGTGATGATAAGAACTATCTTGCCAAGAAGCTTAAGCCAAGCTAATTGAATAGATGTMGTGAATTATACCAGATCGCATTATCCAGTAACAACCTTGTTTAAGTGCTGTTTTGATGAACGAATTTTATGCTTAGGTACAAATTAATGCAGATTCATGACGGTCTTGCTTTTTTTTTCTTTACGAATTTCTGACTGTGTCTTTTTTTAATATTACTGTCTTTGAGACTGTGTATTCTGCACAATTAAAGTGAGTTGGATTTTTTTAAAAATTTTATATAACCTAGGAATTTATGTTATCAGATGCAATCTTCTATTTTCGGGGTTTTTTACTTTTCCCTGTTATGTTATGGAAAATAAATCACATTCTTTATGTAATGTAAATAATACTAATTTTCTAAAAAATCAGAAAAGGAATTATTTCTATTTTCTTTAGAAAATATTTTTAGAAGCACATTGGTTCTTGATTCTTCTTCCCATTCTCTGTTTACTTAGAGTTATCTTTAAACTGTGATTGGATGGAGGCAAATGAATTAAAAAAAGAGGAGCAGTGCAACTCTGTTATATACTTTTATATCAGAGCTATTCCTAAGTGCTGTTGTAACTCCCAAAGAGCACTGAAACACTGCTTGTTCTTAAGACTCTGTCCTGTTCCTGCTCTTTCATTTGCCTGGCTCAAATGTTGTGAGCTTACAGGCCTAGCAAAGTTTTAAATGCATCTCAAATCTGTTTTCTGAATCAGGTACCATTGGAATTACATTCTGAGCAAATGTTTCACTGGGGACACTTAATGATAGTTCATAGAGGTTAAATAACGACAGCAGTGCCTAAAGACTTGTGTTTCACTTACATGAGGAGTTGTGACAAATTGTCAACAAAATGTTTAGTAATGTCTCTTTCACATGGGAAGAATAAAGTAAATGATGGAAATAGGAATCTTCTATCTGTGAAACATATTTATGCTTTTAGTAATTTCAATGGAAAATGTTTTTAACAGTCTGCTCGAGCTGTTAAAGTCTTGAAGGAATGTATACGTTTGAAACCAGATGATGCAACTATTCCACTTCTTGCTGCAAAGCTCTGTATGGGATCTCTYCACTCGGTAAGCTTTGCCATTCTTTGACTTTTCAGCAAGCACTGTGCTAAAAGGCAACAAAATCTTGGTTTAGGGCTGTAGCAGATACTTTTGCGCAGTGACTACGTGCACTTGGTCATCTCTGAAAATACAGCACAGATACCTATATGCACATGTGCATCCCTGTTTGCATGGCTAATTTAAAAATTTGACAGCAATGGTTATGTTTATCAAGGTAACATTCTTGATACTGATCTAAGACACAGCTAAAGATGTATTAGAAATTGAAATGTTGGCATACAGAGTTTTAAAATGCAACTTAGGCTTTGGTTTCCTCTGTGCAAGAGTAAAATAACTTTTTTTGGAAGATAATGAGACAAATCTCGTATATTCAAGAGACTCTTCTGGTGATACCATGTTTGGAGACAGCTGGGATTTATGAATTCCTAGTAGGGACACTGTCTTTAAGAAATGTTACTGGAGTTGTATTTTAGATAATTTTGAAATTGATGTATCTGTACAAAAAACATTAAAGTGATCAAAGAACATAGTGTGGTTTTCAAGATACAAGTGTAGTTTTTAGGAGGAAAAGAGGAGGGAAAGGTCACAATCAGAAATTGACAAAATAGTGCAGTAGCAGAAACATGACTTGCCAAATCTGACAAAAATACAGTCTTAATAATTAACATAGATCCTAGTTCTGTAAATTGTTCCCTATGGATTGACTCCATATGGAGTAGTTTACTGTACTTAGCATTTACATTTACTGGAATGGATTCAAATGTTATTTTTTTATTTCTAGATTGTTAAATAGTGTGCTAGCGTGGGTGTGCAGTTAAACCCTGATCTTTTACATGTTTCTCTATTTATGAGTTCACATACATTCAGCAATACTGTATGTGATGCAGAATTCTGCATGGCTATGCTTTTTTTTGCAGGGTTGGAGCCATAGTTCTTGTAATTGATTTTCCTAAAGAAATGGTTCATGGGGCAAGAACTCTATTTATGAAATGCAAAAATGGTAAATGGAATATATGGACTAGAAATGCCTTTTCATTTAAAAAAAAAAAAAAAGGAAAAGAGAAAAATGGCAAAAACACAGTAAGTTTAGAATGATCTGTGTGTATATGCCAGTTTCTCGGAACCATAGGAATGGGTGCTTCAGCCTAAATCTGTGTTCTTTACTCAGTTTTCCTGTGAAATAGTGAGTCTAATGAAAAACAAAATAGTCCTTAAAAGCAATCATAGCTGAGATTTCAACAGACTCAGTGAGCAAAATACGCATGCTGTGCGTTCTTCTCATTATAATGTAGCTTTAGCTAGTTTTAGACTTACATGGATGTTTTATAATATTTTCAGTTGGAAGAAGCTGAAAGATTTGCCAAAACAGTTGTTGATCTTGGGGACAAGACATCAGAGTTCAAAGCAAAAGGCTACTTGGCACTGGGATTGACTTACAGTCTGCAGGCTACTGATGGTAAGATAAGAATAAACAATCACATTTGGAAATTCCCATGTTGCCTAAAAAAGGATACCTAGCAGAATGCTAGACTTAAAGCTTCTGTGTGCAACCATTTTTTTCAGTCAATGTATTAAAACTTCTTCAATGAGCATGTGGAATGAAATCTCTTGATCTTGCGTATCGCTGATTAAATATATCCTTTTCAGCATCTTTGCGAGGGATGCAAGAGGTCTTGCAGAGAAAGGCTCTTCTTGCATTTCAGAGGTGAGTGGGTGTTAATCTTTTCATTTCATTCTGTTGTATGTAGTGAAAARCTTTATTATGTGTGTGTAATGAGGATTTAACATCTGGGAGTCTCTATGAATACAGAATATATTTCTTTAGCATTTAGTTCATCATTTCCTGTCAGAAATATCTAAATTGATTTCTAAGGATTTCCTTTTATTTCATTTTAAAGACATTCATGTGGTATAAAATATTTRCTCAAAGGAGAATTCTGTTCTGATCTAGAAGGGAAAATGGTATGATGCAAGGTTTCAAGTCAAGGTTCAATGTGATGGTGTTTCTAGAAGAGTTGGTCGCTGATCAGATTATATAGCAGGCTTTTGCAATTATCTCTGTAGAGGCAGAACAATAATTGAGTCCCTGCTGCTGCGGATGAGGGGTGAAGTGCAGGTAGTAAGGTAGTAAGCTAGGGGGAAAAAGAAAAAATTCTATCTGGAGATTTAACAGTATAGGCGGTGACAACGCAAATGCCCCATCTTCCAAGTGCCTTACACAGAGTAGCGCTGTTGGGAACGACAGTAGTTCATTCTCAAGGGTTTGACTCTGCAAACGAAATGACAATAACCGGGTGAATGAGAACATCTCTACCCTAATTATAAAAGAAACAAATCTTGATGGCAAATCTGGCAGAAGTGCTTCAACATCTAAATGTGTCTCTTTTTATGTTTATATACGCTTGAAAACCCTACTTCAGAAACATAGGCCTGAATGCTTCAGAGAAACTGATTTGTGCATTAATGTGAATGTGAAGTCTGGGGTTTTTGTTGGTGATTTTGTATCTGAGGGGATAGGGTTGAAAAAGTGTTTTGCAGGTAACTTTAGACTGGTATGTATTGGTCTTTCCTTTTTCTGTCTTAACTATTCCTCTGTATGTAAATATGTTTTAACATATCTTTGCTCTTCCTGTTCCTTAATGGTTTTGATAGTTTTTATTACATCAGCATTCTTTCTCCATGTTGAAACTGAACTTTCTACCTCCTGGTTTATACCTCAGTTCTTCACCCATCCCTCTTAACAATGACTTAATCATCACTGTTTCAAAAATACTGTGCTAACCATTTCTACCCATTCACTACTTTTGAGGTTCTAGTAGTGATTTGCTTTCTTCTACTGATTTTTGAAACAGCAAGGGATGAAATGAACCATAGCCTGAAGCTAGTCCATTCCAGTTCAGTGCCTGCTGACACTATCCTCCAGTTTAGTATAGCAATTCCCAAAAATCTGAGATTTGTTCCCTTCTATCGATCTGTCTGGAAAATTTCCATTTTCTGAGGTTTGAGGTTGTGCAGCGTTTTGACCACCCGTAAATATGAGGATGCTTTTATAGGTAGCATACTGCTTATTGTGATAATATTTTATTAGGTTGCTGTAGAAAAAGGGTAAGTGGTTTGAGCTAAAAGAGAATAAGCAATACACAGTAGGTTAGGAGAACTATTTTTCAAACGATATCCTTATCACTGTGAAATGACTCTTTCATGCTCTCTATTCAACTATTGTTGCTTGGTTGTGTTAAGTTGTCTTTTACCCAGGAACTTTCCTGTTTCATTCTCTACAGCTGAACAATAAGCCTCTTGATACCTTCTTAACTGTTCAGTTTCAAAGATTTCCTAGGAGCTAATAGTGCCAGCTGAAATCTGAAAACATATCTAGCATCTCTTCAGGGAACCATTACAGATGTCCTTTAGCTATATAGGTTGAGTGGAACTTCAGTTTTGTAGTGATATGGAGCTTTGAAATATTTGTGCTAACTAGCAGAATATAAATTTATACACAGAAAGTCTTGGGAGCATGAGGATTAATTGCATGTGATTTCTATGCAACTTTCTGATGCTTTGGGGTTTTCTTCTTTTCTTTTTCCAGTTGATACAACTTCCTAGAAACAATGTTTTGTATTTTTAAGGGCATGTTCCAAGGTATTGATGTTAAGTTTTATGTTCATCCTTTCTGCTGGCCTTTCTCAGAATGAACTTGCACATAGGCTTTTAATATCTTTCGGTGGTTTTAGTAATGTGTAGCATATGTGTTTTGAAAACTCTCGTGAATTGCTAATATTACTGTTAGTGATATTACTGATATGAATAGCTTGGACTCCACACAGAATCTTGAATAGAATGGTTTGGCCCTTGAAAAGAACAGAGTTTCTGCATATCAAAAATCCCATAGCTACCTTCTAAGAGAAGGGAAAAAGTATGTTTTGAAAGGTGATTGTTCTGCATATTAATATGTTTCCCCACTTGTGTTCTTAGAGAGACTCACACCCGATAGATCAGCTGTACTGGAAATACACTTCAGTGTGGTTGATAATGTCACTGGTTTCTTGTGTTGATAACATAGGTATAGGATGTTACCAAAAATTTGTTACCACAGAGGGTATGTTACGCTCAGCATACCAGAGTCATGCCCACTTTCTCTTCCCACATCTTAAAAATAAATGTTTTCCAGGAGGGGGAAGTTGAAATTCTCCATTTATCTCCTACACAATTTATGAAACAAGCAGCTGTACTGGGCTTAGTATTTTGACCTGCCAAGTTTTTTTGTTTTCGTTTTTTTTGTGGGTTTTTTTAATCACTTACCTAGAGGACCAATTCCTGAAGAAATAGAGGTCCTGAAGAATTACAGTTGTGTTTTGGACCCTTGCCTCCTATGCCAGATTTCAAGGCTGCAAGTTTGTGATCATGGCCATTCGAGAAGGTGCTTGTTGCCGTCTTCACACAGTACCGAGGGGGGGTTTGTTTCACTAACTTCTTTTTTTTTTTTTTTTTTTTTTGGAAGACTTCTGGTGCTTTTCATGTGGTTGGTGTGAATTGAAGTTTTGCAGAACTCACCAAATAGTTGATAGATAGTAACAGCTTTATTCTTTCATTAGCTGAAGCTTGGGTGGCTGAACAAGTACTCTCTAAGTTAAAATCTCTTGTTCTCACTTAGTCTTGCTTAATTTGTGAACTTAAATTTTAAAAAGTACTGGTCCTGGACCCTGTTAGGCTTTCTATTTGACTCCAATCTCCAATTTAGAGAGAAATTTAACAAAATATAAAACTGTCTCCTAATAACTTAAACTACTTCGATACGTGTTGGGTGTGGCTACTAAATTAATGGAGCTGTCTCTTTGGATGAGAGAAGACAGAGGTTCATGATGAGTCAGATCTTATGCTGCCTTTTACTGTAATGCTATGATGAAGAAGCTGTCCAGCCTAGATTTCTTTCACATTGCTACATAGCAAGGTGCTCTGCTAACTTAATCTCAAAGCCAAGAAGTAACTGGCTTCCTAAGAGGCTTAGTATGGTGGACTGAAAATGTGCTTATATTTTGGGAGTCTGAAGAATGAACAAAACTCTGATCTACTTTGCTGCTACTCATCCTCTTTGAGTTCTGTGCTTCAGAATCATCCCGGTCAGGGTCGGTGCAATTGCTTGTGAACTTCTCATGCAGATGACATAATTCTTGTCTTTGAAGGCATGTTGGTTTGGGGGATTTTTGTTTAGGTTTTTTTTTTTCCCCTTTTCTTAGATAATTACATGTAGTTTTTGTTTAGGAGTGTATTTTAATTGAAGAATCATTTTGTATTGCTCATTTTTAAGATTTATACTGTAATTATATAATTTCTATTAAAAATGACATAATTATTTTCTATTAAAAGCGGCAGAAAAGTCACTGGAATGAACACTGCTTATATCAAAATATGAGCATACGTGTAGTGACGAGATCTGAATATGGGTACATAATATATATGTGCTTGTGTGTATGTCTAACCTGTATTAACAGGGGAAAAATTCACTGGTTTTTTGTTTTGTTTCTTTGTTTTTAAGGGCTCACAGTTTGTCTCCAACAGATCATCTGGCAGCATTTTACTTGGCACTGCAGCTTGCCATATCCAGACAGGTTAGTAGTGTTTTAAAAGTGCAGCCTCGCATTGTCATATGAAGATTAGAATTTTTATCTATTGATGGATACAGATGAAGATTTCTTCAATAAAAACCTGGTTTTCCTTGTACATATGTGCATATCTATGGAAAAAACCACGAAATATTAACTCTGAACACCTTCAGTCTTGTACAGTTCTCCAGAGTTCTGTCCCAGTATTTCCAGCTCTAGGATTAGAAATAAGACATATCATTCAATTTATTTGTTTCAGCATTTATGTTGTTGTGTGGAGAGAAAAAAAAGTCATTTTTCACCCTGTTTTTACCTATTACGTGTAATCTCTGCTCAGACTGGTTATCTGGAGAGTGGGACTCTTCAATATAGTCTTTAATGATCTTGACAATGTTTGAATCTTGAGTATCTGCTAAGATCTGTGCCTTTTCTGAATACTTGTAGGAGGTTTGGTTGTTGTGAACAAAATTACAAAAATGTGTGTAAGAAAACTGGAAAATATTTTAAAGCTGTAAAAGAGATCAGAGCTCAGTCTAACTTGTACGGCTGTTATGTTTAAGGGATTTAGGCTTCTACCATATATCATATGAGTTTGGATATTATGGAGCAGCTTTGTATATGTCATGGTAAGCCTTCTCCTGTGTCATGTTTATTTTAGGAAGTAGTTTTGAGCACAGTAGTTTACATACTCTAAGTGACTACTTTTCATTGCTAATGAGTAGCAGAGACATTGGACTATGTCACATTAGAGTGGAATGGATTGTCACTTTAATAGCACAAAATATTTTTCAGTAGCAGGCTATGACTCTGTACTTCTGAATTCCAAAGTTCTCATGTTGCTTAATTAAATTTCCTGGTTTTAGCAATTAGTGTACTTATTTTGAGCAAAAGCACATGCAGTGGAGGAGATGATGAAGTTCCGTGTGAAGAAAAGTTATTGTTACAGTCTAACTATACATTTTAGTTAATGTGTTACAATCAAAATATTTTCAAAATCATATAGAAATACAACCAATACTTGAAAAAGAATAGTAAGTGAATATTTTAAAGGGCTGAAGGGAAGTGTTTTAATAAAACTTGTATCTTATTTTCCAGGACTTATATATTATTTAATTTTTACTTTTCACTGTAGAGCATCAGGTCCATTTTAAACTTCTGAGTAGTGTCTTACAGGAGTCTATAGAATTCTACATAGTATCAAGGTGAATATTTTGAAAATTTTATGGACGTGCAATCAAGTAATAGGCAATACTTCTAATAGTGGTACTTTCTTTTTCTGCCCTTTTTTTTTTTAATCAGATACCAGAAGCTTTGGGTTATGTTCGTCAGGCTCTGCAACTACAAGGAGATGATGCCAACTCTCTTCATCTCCTTGCACTCTTGCTATCAGCCCAGAAACACTATCATGATGCTTTGAATATCATTGATATGGCCTTGAGTGAATATCCAGAAAATTTTATGTAAGTGAATGTCATGTTTGCTTTCTACGCTTTCTCTCGTATTTATTTTTCTTAGATTCTCATCTCATTCATTTCAAGAGGGGGTGGATTTGAAGATTGGTCTGGGTTTTTTCCCAACAGTGATCTCCCCTGCCCATTTAATGCAAGTCTGCTTTTTATTAAAGGCTTGTTAAATAGTGATTAAGAATTTGGTTTTGGAAGGGAGGCAAGAGCTGAACAGTTGATCTTATTTTGTCTTTTTCTACAGACTCTTTGTTTAGATAATTTCTCCCTTTCGCATGCATTAGAGTATTTTTTCTGTCTTCTGTTTTTATGCGATACTCTAAGAAGGATAAACAGGACCTTACTATTAGCTCGGATGGATTTACCCCATCCTACAGATAACTGTGCATATTGTATGGAATCTATTCTGTCAAATACATCATAACAGAGAATCTCCTCTTTTGCCTGTATAATAACCAGTCATCTGAAGTTGGCTGATGGATAACTGAACAAGTGAATAGGGAAGAAGCACATTTGGTAGATGTTCTCTTGTTGTTTAAGAAAGAAATAATTCTTTGTGTTTATTCTTCATTTTAAGTATAACTTTAAAATACATTTGGATTTTGTTTTTTATTTTATTTTATTATGAAAATCTAATGAAACGCTTCACAGCGAAATATCTCAGGGATGGCTTCCATTAACTTCCAACGTTGCATTCTGATGCTTTACCAACAGTCACTGAGGTTGTAATCCATAGTATTACAAATATCCTAAATGCATATTTAGACAATTTTTTTAAGTATCTCAACCTTAACTTTTAAATGACTGGCCTGTATCATAAGTTGTTACTACATCAACATACCAGAAAAATATTATTTCTTTAAGTATTAGTTTGAAAATAGGGATTATAGTGTTTTTTCCTTCCTGTTCCTTGGCATTTCATGCCTCTTTTTGGCTGTCTATATAAGGCACTGTTGCCTTTTTCTCATAAATCTGACCAGGACCTCTGTTGATATCACCTCTCCTCAGAACTTCTGTGGGTCGCAGCCAGTTCTGTGCAACTGCTTTTGTGGCCTTTTGCTGTTTCTCACTTCCTAATTTATCCACACAYGTATAACTCGTCTCTGTTCTTATTAGGGACTTCTACACATGCTTCATGATTTCAGAATTATCTAGCAGTTCCTCTCCCAAACCTGTCTGTGCTTTCCTCAGGTCTGAGGGACCTGTCAGTAAGTCATGATTTGAGAGGCAATTGAAGTATCAGCTACCCAATTTTATACCCTATTATTGTTAAAAACAAATATGTTCAAAGCACCATGATCTGTCATCTTCTGTTTGTTCTTGGTTCATCTTCTGCCACTTAGCGGCAATGTAAGTGACAAGGAGGAAGCTGCTCTATCTCTCAGAATATTAATAGTCTAGAAGAAGTATTTCTGAAACTGCAGTTGTAATAAGAGAACAAAGGATCTTTCAGTAAAATGTTTAAAATTATTCTTGTGAGCATTCAAAAGGTATTTATGGGTTTTTCAAATATGGTTCATGGCCTTTCCATACTTGTTTATAATTGCATCTTGTGGTTAAACATGTTGCCTGAGTTGTTTTAAAAAGTACTGATCTTTCTATTAATGTATRTATGTGTATTAGTCATATGGGTCATAATGGTGGTTCTAAATTGTTAGTCCTGTTGTGTAATACAAACACCGTGGTGATACAGTGTACTGTGTTACAACCTACTGGTACAGATCAGGAAATTTGGGAGGAATATCTTGGCAGTAGAAATCACCATCATATCTGGCAACAATTGCTGAAGAACCCAGGATGAAACACAGCTATATGTGTATCTAGAGTCTTTTAGAGTCTTGTTTTTAGTGCTTGCTTTTAGAGTCTTGGTTTCAGTGCTTGCTTTTAAGAGTCTTGGTTTTTAGTCGGGTTACTTCTGGTTCCCAGAGACGTCAAGGATATGATTGAGATTCCTTGTGTGCTCTCTGGAATTGATACTGACAGCCAGACAGACACATCTGGTCAATAATATAAATTTGAATTGATTCCTTCATGTGACTGGGTTATTTTTGCAAGGATTTATCAGCAAAACCTCAAGTTTACAATCTATTCTTGCACACTATATCCGGTGCTCTTGAAATTGTTGACAACGTGTATGTGCATATATATAAAATATAAAACACAAATGCTTAGTGTATTGTTGATTCTATTTTCTTATTTTGCAACTTCTGTAAACAGTACAATCTCACCGTACTTCCTCGCAGACTGGGAAGAGATCTTCTTGTGTTCCTCTAAGGCTTGCTAATTTTCAGATATAAACATTTGATTATTCACCTATGGTATTTTATTGGCTTTTGTAAACACTTCAAATATCATCATGTTTTATGTTTTATCTTTCGGTTATGTCTGCAATCCCAGTAAGCTAAATAGTATAAGACTTTTCGTGGTATTCTCTGTATTTCTGTTAGAATGAATCCATTACCTCAGCCATATGCAAAATGATACTTTGGTAGCTTTGCAGCATAATAAATCTCTGTAGTTGGAAAATATTAAAGTAAAACATAGGGCTTGTGATTTATGTTATTTCTTATTACTTTTATTGCTCTTCTTATCCACATACCTCTATATGCTGTAATTGCATTGCTGCATTGAGTGCTTTCCTGCCCTGTTCACAGCTCTATGTTCTTTTTGTTTTGCTTTTCTTTGAAAAGAATCTAAATTTTCAGAAGTTTATAATACTGCATCTTTGTAAAATGCCAGAGGTTGCAAGGAAGTCATAGAATACACTGAGTCTCATGCTGAGAAGGGGATACTTTCCAGCACTCTTCTGTTGTAGTCAATTAGTAAAGATGTTGCCTGTCAGTTTTTAAACTTTGAAAACCTGATGCATTCCTAGAATTCATGTTCAATATTTGAGGCATATAGCAAGCATACCTTCATATCTTAAATTAGCATTAACCTTCCTGCACTATAAAGCTAGAAAGTTGCTGAACAAACATGGCCAGTAAGATAATGATTTTTCCCCATGCACCTCTAGGTCAGTAAGTAGAAGGAAATTCCTCAGAGCCAAAGACTTCTGTCCCATCATTATCTAAAGGAGTGGAAGGAATGAGCAAACATCACATTGTACTGTTAGCAGCAAGGTATAGCTTTTTCTTTGAATAGAGAGTTGATTGTTCTTCCTTTGTTCGTTATATTGGCAGCATAAATATGCAATCTGCTCTGAGACCTTAAGGGGTGTAGGAAAAACTATTGGTGAAAATCTAAGAAACCTCTAAAAGTGAAATAGGTATGTAGTAATGTTTACCAGAAATAATCAAAATCAGCAAGATATTAGCTGAATATCTATAGCACTATAATTTCAAACTTTTTGCAAATCTAAAATGCTAGGTTGTAACCACTCTACTTATAGACAAGTTACCTGTGTTTTTCAGAGCAATACAATCAATGTACTTTTAAATGCTAGCTAACCTCTGAAGCATCCTGAAATCTGAGAGTGCTTTGATCCAGGGACAAAAAGATCTCTAGACAAAAGATTACTGAACAGATTAAGATTACTGAAAAGATTATGAATACCCTGCTCTGGTGAGATGGGTGGGAGTAAGGTGCCAGCACCAAAAAATCTGAATAGTTAATCTCAGTCAAGTCCTACTACATCTGAATTCATCTAAAGTTACGCTGTTTTTCCCCCACCTTTCATTAGACAACTTGTCCCTGTAGTAGAAATGTGAAGTTCAGTTCTTCTCCAGCTTGACAGCAGTTCAGAGTCCTAACCATCAAACTATGTGGGAGACTGGGTGATATGATCCCTTTCTCCTCTTGAAACAGAAGCAGGGACATGTATTGTTAAGTTAAGTTAATGGCTTCCATTAACTTCCAACGTTGCATTCCGATGCTTTACCTGAATGCAAAGAGAGTAAGCAGGAAGGAGACACAATATATCCTAAATTACTAGAGTACTTAACTATGAGGGAGGCTTGAGGTCTTAGCTGCTTGGGTTTTCATTGAATTTTATTTAATCCAATGATTGCTTATCCTGAATGTATAAGCAGTCCCAGAGGTGTGCATTAGAGCCTGAAGATGTATTCAAGGCGATGCAAGGTAATGGTGGTTGTGTTGCATTTATTCATATTGGGCTTGTATATCTTGTGCAATATATATAGTATAGTTATATGTGCGATTACCTGAGGAGCCTTATTTACAAACTCCTTTCCATGACTCTTTCCTGTCTATGTGCTTGTTATGACTCTGTATCGTAGTGGTCTTTTGAATGATATGAAATCTTGAAACAACACTTCTGTCTGTTTCTACTTCATGATTAGTCAAAAGTAGATTCTCAGAGAATCGGGAGACAGAGGGAGTTTTCTTGAAATACTTGTGATACTGTTTTCTTAACCCTAGCCGTTTGGGGTTCCCTCGTTATTTCAAGTGTTGGGGCACTTAAACACGAGTATAGTGCCTGAAATTAGTCTAAATAGGCAAAATAAATAATAAATATTAATTGCTAATTTTATGCTGAAAATTGAACTGCAGTGGATAGCAGCTGACAAGCTTTTAAAGTAGCAGAAGTAGGGAACAGCAGATGGGTTATTTGAGGAGTGCAAGCGTGTTATTTTAATGTTAAGTACACTCAAAAAGGAAAGACATATGGTAACAGGTTTGAAGACAACTGAAGACTAAGTGCACAGTTTAAACATTTACATTGGTTGAAGCGTGATGGAAATTTTTTTTTCTTCCAAGCACGTTTCACAGAAGCATCAGGCCAATATGTCACTCCTCTGAAAACTATTAAATCCTTTTCTTCCTGACCCTCGAGGGCTCTTTTGAGCTACATTAAATTGCCCAGAATCGTAGAGCCTTTTAACATCCTTCTCAGTTCATTAACAAACTTGTTCTCTTCTGGGAGTTGTCCACGTGGGCATGACAGAAGAGCTGGTTGGTGCATGCAGTGTATGATACATAACTGATGTTTTGTGGGACAGGGGTGTATTTATCAGTTAAAGGGAATAGACCACATTATTCTGTTTTCCTAAGGTTGATTGTAGTTGCACTACAGTGTGTGGTGCTGGTTAAACTTGCACTTTTTTCTTTTTTCCTTGATAAATAGAGCACTGGGAATTATTTGAGGAAAGGGCAGTAATACATGATTGGATAAGAAGTAGTGATCTATTAGGCTTGCCAAAATCATGTCTTTCAGGTTGGTGTATACATTCTTGTCAACATTTGACAACATGCTTTTTCATATCCATTCCATTTTGATCCTGTCTATCTTGGGAGTGAAATGAATTTGTTCTCAGGAATTATTTTTCTGTAAATCATGAAAGACAGTATCAGTTGCTTGTGTGTTTTCTTTTCATGCTGGGCTTGTCTTTTTTTTTTCTTCGGTTGTTGTTATGAGCTTTTACAGAATGATCCATTAAAAAAGACATTGTTGATAGGTAGATATTACTTTATATAACAAATTGGTCACTGACCTCACGGTCTCATCCCTGAATTATATTTGCTAGGCTGTAGATTCTTCTTTGAAACTTGATTGAAAGAGTCCCAGTTTGGGTCATGAGCTGGCTGCCGCAGGGTGTTCAAGGCAGGAAAACAAAAAGTTTTCAAGTGTAAGTAATTTGTTCTGGCTTTAGTCAGAAACTGTCTTCTAAACTAACTATTTAAACTATTATAGTTTACAGATAACACATTTTCTTAAGGGCATTGAGTTCATAAGATGGAATACAGTATACATAAACTCCACCAAAAGTCACAGGACTGACTTGCTTTTGCTTACGAAGAAGCAATGCTACTGCTTTGTGATCAAATA
The DNA here is from genome assembly GCA_030449065.1 of Oceanodroma leucorhoa. NCBI lineage: Eukaryota > Metazoa > Chordata > Aves > Procellariiformes > Oceanodroma > Oceanodroma leucorhoa. The sequence continues at coordinate 3,689,635 of JASVER010000027.1, read as the reverse complement.
TATGGGGAATAATATTTCAAAGGGTGCAGCGGAGGCCATCCAATGCACACCAAGGATACCTATTCATGGTCCACAAAATTGTGTTATTTTGGGGCTTGAGGACTGTTTTTGTTGCATCTTTTGCTTCTTTGAGAGTCAGGCTTCAAATAGCAATCTGAACTGCCTATTTTTTACTTMACCTATGTTTCTGTATGTATATGGGCTTCCCACTACTGGGGATCTGTGCAACTGAAGTTGGAGGAGATTATCCTTACGATTAATATTGGCACTACAGAAATCTGTCACTTTTCCTGAATCACTTGGAAGAGGTTTCACATCTTTTGGGTATGCTTGGTGATTGTTTGAGAAACGGTTTAGGAAACTTGTTTTATTAAGTTAAATGATTTTCTGGAGTTTTCACAAAAACTAGATTTGGTTGGTTGACCTCCTGTTGCCGGTGTTGGGCATCCAGTGATTCAGTCAATTGGATTTCCTGGAGGAACTGGACTGATAGAAGCAGCTGAAAAAAAATACCTAAGTAAACATTGCTGATAGGTGTGTTCAGTAACCTCTTCTCATTAATTGTGGCTTGCAAATGCAGCTTGGATAATTGAGACTCATTCCTGGCTGTTGACACTTTGAACAAATATGAGAAACAGGTGTGATTGATTGGGAAAGAGGAAACTGGCTTCAGGATAAGGCGAGAGAAATTGATTGGGTAGCAATGTCACAGAAATTCAAAAGAAATCGCCAGGAAATAAGATTAATTTGTTCAGTCATTGTAGTGGTTTAACCCGGCAGGCAGCCAAATGCCACACCGCCGCGCTCTCACTCTCCCCCACCCCCACAGCGGGATGGGGAGAGAATTGGAAAAAAAAAAAAATTCACTGATTGAGATAAAGACAGTTTAATAGAACAGAAAAGAAAGGAATAATAATAATAACAATGGTAATAATATATTAATGATACAATATATGAAATGAGTGACGCACAATGCAATTGCTCACCACCCGCCAAGACAATAGCCAAAGCGATCGCTCCTTCCGGGACCCCTTCCCCCCTCATTCATATACTGGGCATGACGTCACATGGTATGGAATACCCCATTGGCCAGCTGGGCTGGCTGTCCCGGCTCTGCTCCCTCCCAGCCTCTTGTGCGCTTGGTAGAGCATGGGACCATGAGAAGTCCTTGAAAAGTAGATTACCTAGCAACAACTAAAAACATCAGTGTGTTATCAACATTCTTCTTATACTAAATCCAAAACATAGCACTAGGAAGAAATTTAACTCTATCCTAGCCAAAACCAGGACAGTCATGCAAAAAGTTATTTCAAGATACTTACAAATTATGATTTTTCATGTTTTGTAATGAATGATTTATATTTATATCTTTCCTGATAATAAAACTTTCCTTGAATACTCRAAATGGAGTAGACTGACTGTGCAGGGATTCACTTTGCAATTGCAGCAGACACCTCTATGAATTGCTTTCTGTACTTTGATTATCATGGTGATAGAAATGATGCACCTAAAATCACTGAATGTGTAAGTAAATCCTTTATAAAACTATGCGTATTTCATATTCTATCTAGTTTCATGTTGTCATTCTCCCTGTAGGTTAAATTTTTGCAGTTGTGTCATTTTGTGTTTTGATGATCATGCAGTTTTGGAGTTGACTAATGTGAAGCTGTAAGCTTTCTACAGCAAGCATTAAAGGGACAGCTGTCAAAACTGGATGCTCAAATAGAGTTTGAAGCCAAGAGGATCAGTTTTTAAAACCCCTGACCTTCTATATATCAGAAGTTGCTAAATTTGCTTTAGTTTTTCTATTAATATAGGTTTAGCTAAAGGATACCTTTCAGAGGACATCAGATCTTGATAAGAACACGTCAAAAACAGCAGAAACCATGTAGTAGTTTGTTTCAGTGTTTCTGTTGCATTCTTCATTAAGACTGTATTTTTGTTCTTAATTTGAATTGATCCCTTATTTGTTTCCAGCCATTGGTTTTTATATCATTCTTTACTAAGCACTCTGTATTACTGGTCACCTCATACTCTGATGGTAGCTTCTGTAATCAGGTCACCTCCAAATGTCCTTTCTGATAAGAATGTCACCTTATTTGCTGACAGTAGGGCACGTTTTCTAGCCTTTCTGTTGTCTATTGAACTGTAGCCAGTTTTCATCACATGTAAACAAGAACTGCACAAAATATTTCAGTACCATTTATCACTGCTTTATACAGGGAATCACCTGCATCGTGTCTGTTGGAAAGGATTGTGTTAATTATTTTGAGCGTAATTGCTTCGTTGGGGGCTTACATTCAATTACCTTTTTGCTGGCATTCTTATTTGCTTCTTGGTCAGTTACTTCTGCGATGCATTTCCACGTTAGAGTGCAAAGGCTGTATTTGTTCCTATAGCTATATCCTGGGATTTTAAAAAGAAATCCAGCTTGAGAGCTATTAAGCCGTGCTGCTGAACAAATTGTTTGGAAAGTTTCCTACTGTGCTGTTATAATGATCTTTTCATTAGGAGAGTATATACACATAAATTACAGTCCTGTTGGATTCAAGTGGAATTCCCAAGTGAAGGGTCTTAAAGCAGTCAGCCCTACCTCCTCCTTTTAAAAGAAGCTACAATCTTGCAGACAGTAAACTATTGTCAAATTCTGGACTGTGAATGAAGTAAATGCTGGGAACTCTAGGATTTTCGTTTAATTTTAAACTTTTTCTTCTAAACTATTTATTTTTGAGTAATTACAAGACTGTTAGAAGGGCACTTGCTGATAGTATGTACTGACTAAGAGAAATTGAATTTGCTAAGGTTTGGCTTCCTCCTACTTTCTCATTTCTTTTATGATTCCTGTAACAGTCATTGGAAGTTTTCCCTATATGTAATTGCATGTAATTTTTGAGTGCAAGAAGTGACTTGCTAACGGTTTGTTTCAGAAAAGTGAATAGATTTAGATTCTTTCAAATCATCAATGTTGAATAATATTTGTTCAAACTTAATTTTATGCATTCTGCATACTGCTTTCCCACTTTAATTACTCTGTGGGGTCCGTCAGTTCACCTGATTTAATTTACACAAGCAATTGGCACTATGACAGTTTGTTACAGAAATGAGATACAACTGTATGAAGTATGCATGTGAATGAAAGTTTTATATCAACGTAGTTATTTTTCCAGATCATATGAAAAGAAACCTATGTTGTCTGTTTATAAAAAAAATGTTTATTTTCAGACTTTAATACCTTTCTATAGTGTTACATTCTGCGTCACCCTTTGTATGTTGTTTTTTTGTTTTTTTGGTTTTTTGTTTTTTTTTTTTTTTTAAATACAGGATCATTGTCAGAGTAGTTAGTCTAAGATTTCACAAGTCATACGTTTAGACTTGGTGAGGGGTTTTGTGGTTTTGTTTTTGGGTTTTTTTTATTTATTGTACTGCCTAGCTTTAAAACCAGAACTTCTTTTGAATTTTCCTAGCATTCCAGGATTTGAAGTTGTGGGATATATCAAATGGACACTTACATGTGAAATCAAAATGTAATATTATATAACTCTGCACAAAACTGGTATTTGTCATCTTTCTTTTATGCTCTAATAAGTAACAGGCTAGCTATCAGAGTTGATTATATATCAAGTTTATTCTTATATTTAAGCTATTGTAGAAATTAATGTGTTTGTCAGGGAGACCAAGCTATTGTTTGACACTTTGTGTAGCTTGTTTGTTGGTAGTTACCATATTTATGGGACTCCCAGTATATTAATTACTTTCCTACCATCTTTTAATAATTGATTACCATGTAAAAATACTGTTAGCTGAAGTTAGAAATGCAAACTGTTAAATTACTTAAAAAGGTTCTCTTAAAACTTACTAAAAGTTTACTCAAAGTAGGTTAAGCAAAACAAAGGTAGTTTTGTTTTTAATCCTGTATTGTAAACAAGTGGATTTGATGCATCCTTTTAAATTTTAGCTTCTTCAAGGGGGATAGCTGTTCACTGGTGTGAAGGGTATGCTTAGGTTGACCTCATGCATACAGAAGAGTCCTTAAAGGGTTCTCAGCAAGACTGTTGGTATGTCACGCTGAAGGACTAATATTTTTCAAAGCACATACCTTCAGTGTTATGCACAGCTCTTCCTTATGTTCTTCAAGCCCTGAACAATGTAAATAATTTGTATAATAAGAGAATAATAATTAGGTTTACTCCCAAACCTAACTGAAAATAGAGCATTCTGTTCAGTTTTGATCGGGATATGGGGATATGGACCCTTCAGAAAAAGTTGTCTAGTGGAATTAGAAGTTTGCTGTAGAAGGTTTCTTAGTCTGAGGGACTTTAGGGAGATTCCTGATTACCACTGCGTTGAGTGACACTGCTCTAGCAGGTGGAAAAATGATAGGTAGCATGTGATATTTCCAGGTTTGAAGAAAGAATTGGGTAGTGAAAGGCAGGTCTCTTCCATGCAGTAGTGTGTGGAATACAGATATCCAGCTATGGCTGATCCAAGCTGGTGTGCTCATACAGTGCGCAGCAACTTGCAAAAATTGCTTACTTGATCCCAAAAGCAAAGCAGCCGGTTCTAAAATGACACCCAAGGTGAGCAATACCTATTCACTGAAAGAACTAAAAGTTCTCAATACTAATAGTGTTACTTGTTGCATAGCAGACCTCTGTCTTCACTACTTTGAATTCTTGCTTTGTTCTACAGAATAGAAATATCCTTAATAACTTAAGCCAGTATTGGACAAATTAACTCCTCTTGATCTCCTGACATAATAAGAGTGTTGCTGTGGAAGGAATTGGTGGTTGTAGCATCTGGGTATTTTATTTCAAAAAGTGAAACAGGCTGGCTGAGAAGAAGGAGGCATAATTAAGACTGATTTTATTTTGGAGGTTCACACGTTCTTAACTATGCTACAAATTACGCTGGTTGGCTGGTAAGGAAAGCTTCAGATCATGATTTAATAGATTAGTTTGTACTGATTAGGAAATAGAGCACTAGTGAGAACCTTGGAAGTCACAAGGCTCCATTATTACAGTTGTCCTATCTGTAATACTTCTCATGAACTTATCAGCTGTATTTGAAGAACAGCTAGGTTATTTGCTCCACCTCTTTTGCAGTCTATCTAAAACAAACTGTGAGGAAGCAGTCTTTTCTATGATTTCTTTTATAATCTTGAGACCTAATTTCCACCCTTAATGTTTTAATGTATGGCCTTTATATATATACTTTTATATATATACTTTTTATAATGTATGGCCTTTATATATATACTCATTTTTGTGGAAACATTATCCTCTAGATAAGTTGTTCTTTTCCCTTCATGGTGCTTGTCTTATCTGTATTTATAGATAGAATTTGTACCTCTTCTTGGCTTTGTCTTGCTAGACTGACTAAATGAAGTATTTTTCATACTCTTCAGTCTCCAGTCAGCTGATCACCCTTGCAGCCTTTCTCTGCATCTGCTCCAATTTGAAATTTCTCGTGTGTGTGTTTTTAACTGTTACAATGAGAATTAGTATAACATTCCAGATGTGGTATCACCGGGGTATTGTACAATGGCACTGTCTCTTTCTCTTTCTGCTCCAACGAGTATGTTCCAGAATTGCATCTGCCCTCTTCACAGCTGTCTCACCTTGATAAACCTGGCTGTTAGGCAGCTCTGGTTTGGAATAACTGTTACACAGGTTGTTTGGTACAATCTCTTTATTAAACTTGAACTATAACCCATTTTTCCATTAACAATGTTATCTAATACTACTTTCATTTTTTGTATGCTATTTTTGTATAAATTTTTGCATGTTATTAAGATTGTATATATTCATCTGTGCCTTCCCTCTTGAAGACAAGCATTGGCAATATAGTTGCTGTTCCCCAGTCATTACAGAAGTGATATTTTCTTTGAAGTTTTTACATTAGAAAGGACAATCTTATGTGTTACTGTTTCCATAATTCTGAGAAATGGATTATTTTTGACTGCATTAACTTTAATTTTTAAAGTGTTCCTGTTTTCCATTTGTGATTGTTTTCATATCTGAGACAACATAGAGAAGGACTATGGTGGAGGTTGGGGGTTCATTCCTGAATATCCTTAATCTTCATCCCATTGTCCCTGTTTAGTATACACATTTTCTTTTTTTTTTCCTACTTAGGTACAAAAAAGCCTTTAAAGACTGTAATTTTTTTTGTATAACAACCTATTCAGGTATAGTTTAGCTTTACTTCTTACTGTATACCTAAGATGCAGCTTTCTGTGCTGATTTTTCTTTCTCTTCTCTCCCCTCTCTGTCCCCTGCTATTCTTATAGGATTTCTGCATGTTTCTGATGTCTTACTTGCACAATGTTATCAATGGTTGGCTTGAAAAAACGTCACGTTTTACCCCTTCAGCTTGAGACACGGATCTTTAAATGTTTTAGCATCTTTGTGTTAAATGCCAGGCTTCTGCTGTATCTCGGATGTCTTTGCTAACCTTCTCTATCAAATTATTTGGGTGTATGCCACTGAAATTCAAAGACCTAGTTATAAACCTGTTTGGGATTTTTCATTGTTTGTTTAAATAAAAATCCAGTAATATTTGGATTAGGTTACGAGCCGCTGTTTTATAATGTCCTTATCAGTTAGTGAGAACAGTCTTGAAGTAATAGAGTCATTTGCTGCTTCAGTAGCTATTTCATAAATTTATCAGCTATTAGCTCCAAGAATAACTAAGCCCTTCTACTTAACAGTTTGATTTGTTCTCCATTTTGTGTCTGGGTAATTAGTCTGCTAAAGTGATACAATTAGCTTTATTTTTATCTAACGTTAAAGATCTGCATCCATATCAAACAGTGATGCTGGAATAAATGCCCATTAGTCTAACGTCTTTAACAGAACCTGTTATACCTACTTCCCTTCCCCAAAGGATCTGACCCAAACAGATTTCTGTTCTTGTTATCTGTTATATTTATTCCAGTTTGACATGCCGCTGACACACATTGTTCTACTCTTCATTTCTATTTTGAATATTGTCTATTCCTCAGTACTTGCATTCTTAGTCATGAGAGCTGTCCYACCATGCTGTGGTTACTCTGTCATGTTTTGTTTTGTACCATGTGCCAGTAATTTAAACCTCTGACTCTTACAAACAGACACAACGAGATAGTTGATACTCGTAAAATGTACAGCTTGATTTTCATCATCCTATCTCTTGGTAGTTTTTATCCATTCTTCACCATTCTTAATAGTGTATTAAAAACAGGTATGAAAATGTCCCTGTGAAGTTTAAAATTCTCTGTGTCAGTAATGCAGGCAGTATTCCAGAAGAGTTGTTTCCTCAGGTACTTGAAGCTGACCTTTCAGAAAATCCTTTTTCAGATGACCTACCTCATGGTTTCTAAAATCTTCCTGGTAATACGTGTCCCTGAGCTGCTTGTTTATCTTGTTATGAACTCATACCTCCAGCCATATTTCAGGGGAACTTGGAAGAATTAAGTTAATTTGGGAGACCTGTTTGTCACATGGTGTTCCTCCTGCCTGTTGCCTCCTTCCTCTTTCTCCCCTTCTTTCCCCCATTTGTTAAGTAAACGTTTAGTTGGCAGGTTTTCATTCTGTTATTAACATCCCATCTCAGTTTTCTGAAGTGTCTTAGTTACTTTGTGATTTATAGTCAAAATATTTCTTGGACCCAGGGAAATTGCTCTGTGTGGCTTGATAAATGCAACCTTTTCTATTCAAAAGATTATTTTTGGTTTAGTGTGGATAATCCCACACCAGTGTACTTTTTTCCCCCATTAGATACAATTGCCTAGCCTTTCTTTATTATAATTATGAATATTTTTCCATCATACTTTGTTTATTGTTTGTATTTTGGGACATGTGGAACCATGCAGTCCCCTTGATTGCTGTAATGCACAATAAAAATAGGGTTGATGTTGCATGTGTACCAAATGCATCAAAAGCATCAAACTCTGGTGTGTTGCTTTAATTCTTACAAGTATATTTGTCTTCTGCTATCTTGCCCTTGAATCCTGCACTAGTAGTCCAAGTTCTTACATTTTTGTTGCACAGACTCCTGCTATTTTGTACACGTGTTTAAGTCATTTCTGTATAATCAAATCCCCTCCCTTTCTATCTCCTGCTCAATTTTTCTTTTAGCTCTTACATGCTGAATCTTAGTCATTTACTGACCCCGTGCCTTCTCTTTGCTACAGAATTCCTGAAAGTCTTAAATGCTTGGAGGCTGTTAATGTAAATTCAGTCTATCTGTAAACTGTACATAATAAGGTATATATTATTATCTTCTTTCTAGAATGACTTGTAAATTCAGTGCTTCTGAATTTATTATATTCCATAACTTTTGTAAAGTGCTTTATGATCACAAATTTTTAAAAATTGAACTTCCATAGGCTCTTCAAACTGTAAAAAGTACTCTCTTCTTTTTACATACAGAGGAACAGGAAAGGATTGTATGAGGTAGATTCCTGTGATTTGGGGTTTGGGTTTTGATGCCTAGGTCTCGTTGTTTGTGCAGGGTGTGTGTGCACGTGTGTTAAGGGTAGAGTAAATGTAGTAGTGTGAGGGGAGGAGGATGTTATTTGTCATTTTTCCTTCTCTCTTGAGTAAAATGATGGACAGACCTGGACATTTTTTCTTCTAATGATACAGTCACAGTTAAATTAATATCTAGAGAGGACCACTCTGCCAAATGAAATATGACTTTAAACTATCTATATAGTTCCCTGTATACTCAAATCTGATTTACTGATAGGAAGAAAGCTAAAGTAGTGTAACTGATTACTCTGTTCTGCATTCCTACAAGACATCAGGTGAGACTCCATATGACCTTATTTACCTTGCCTATCCACAGGCGCTCATTCTCTTAAAGTAACTCAGCGACCTGCCTTTCGTTTCCTCCTCAGTCCCACCAACACATACATTGTACAATTAAGGTAGTGTGATTCATTTTTAGATTTACATGCTGGGTAGTTTCTGTAAAGGACATTCAGTGCAACACTAAAGCTTTAGCTACTGTAACTTGCTGAGGCATTTGATGTAATTTCTTATTCGTGAGAAAACCCTCTGGCAACTTGCAGTTACTATTAGCAGCGTTGAAGTTTGTATCTGGGATAAGAAAGTTCTGAGCTTTCACACATACCCACCCTCTTCACCCTTCTCAGTCTTCCCACGCAAACCATATGACCAATCATACAAATTTTTCACTTAGGATGGTTAAGATTGCACTGGAATAAAATGCCAAAGTACACCTGGGTTTAAAAACAGAAAGTAGGCTAACAGTTTTAGATGCATCCTCTCCTCCTGCTTTGTGCTCTTTAATCTTGCAATTTACTAAAAATTGCTTTATATTAGTATTTTTCCAGTGTATTATCTGTTCCCAGATGCTGTGACTCCTATAAATGTGCATACCAATTGACTAGCTCCTTTATTGTCGCATTGCATCTATATTCTTTAATTATCCAGGAAGGTGTCTAAGCTAATCTCTGTGGAGAACCTTCTGCTGATACATGGAATGTAAAAGGAATATGCAGTTGTCATCTTATGAGACTATGCACTTTATTTGTCTTGCTGCCATTAGAAACATCAACTTTGAAATCAGACTTAATTTATAGTGGCTTCTGGCAAACAGGTTTGCTTCCACTATGAATAGTTTGCTGTATATTTGATGAATGATGTGCTTTCTTCAGGTTTTGAACTTGTAAATATTCAAAATATTCAAAATTCAAGTCAAACATCAATTTCAGTGCCTGCTGATGGCAACATAATGTCGAGTGCTATATTTTCTTGTTGACCTTACCAATGCTGACTACCTCCCATGAATCTGTCTGGTCTAGTGGTATCTTTTTCAGTTTCCTCTTCCTATACTAGAAGTTGGTATTATAGGGAAGTAACTTGCATCAGTACTGAGTTGTTTTCTTTCGTGAGTTATATGTTAGATAACTATTGTCTGAGCCAGTTAATGGAAAATACTTTCCTTTCTCATAAAAGTAGTAAAGATTTTCTTTAGTGAAGACGTCTCATGCTAATTTCACTAAGCTATATTGTCTTGCTTAACTTTTACAAAAAATTTTAAAATCCTGTCAACTATTGTTTCTGTCCAGTTGAAAAGGCCATCACGTAAAAAGAACTGTTACTTTGACTTTATTGTAATTACTTCATGAAACAGTTATTTAAATTAACACTGTCTTTGAAGTTTTGTTTTCTCCAGTTTGTTGCGATGTTGGCTATCTTTAAAAATGTTTTGCTTGAATTGAAATCTCTTTTCTTTCTCTTTTAACTTCCTTTCCCTTTTCACCAGATTACTGTTTACAAAAGTCAAATTGGAGTCCCTGTGCAGAGGCCCAGATGAAGCACTCCTCACCTGTAAACACATGCTCCAGATTTGGAAATCCTGCTACAATCTCACTAACCCAAGGTAGGATGCTGTAGAATTCTAGGCTGCTYGATACCTTGCTCAGTAGCCTTTCAGGGCAATACTAGGTCAGCAGTCCTGCTTTTACTTGGTCTGGTATTTCGTGTGAACAAACTAATCCTCTGGGAATCTGGAGACTGAAGTGCAAAGGTACCCGTTGATGGACATGCAGAAACTACCCAGAGTTCTGTGAAGTAAGGTACGCCAAAGCTACTAAACTCTGCAGTGATGAGGACTGATTACAGAGGCTGGGTAACTCTGCTGTTCTCCTTGATGGGACTCAATGTGCTGGTATTGTCTTGATTTTTTTCCMCGATCTGGGTTATAGAGCCTTTTATATTGGCTAGTGGAGAGATTGCTGTAGTGGAAATTTAGTTCAAGGACTTTCACTAAATAAAATGAAGGCGGACTAGACGTTAATTAAGACTATAGAAACATCAGAGGTCACATGGATAAGTATGATGTGCTTGCAAAGTCAGCATGGCTTTTTTTTGAAGGGAGGTCTTGCTTATAAACCCGTTCAAGTTCTTCAAAGGCATTAGCAAGTATTTGGATAACTTGATATAGTACTATTTGGGTTTCCAAAATGCTTCTGTGAAGGTCCTTTCCCATATATATTTAGATAAGCTGTGAAATAAACAGGAAGGCCACTTTGCAGAAATCCATGCTGGTACTATTCAACACATCTATTAAGTACCTGGAGAAGAGGGCAAGCAGAATTTCCTGCTATCTGGGTGTTTGAAGGGTTGACGGTTTCTGGAGAAGAGATGCTGCAGCAGAAGAGCTTTGTACCAGGTGGCATCAGATACCTGTATAGCAGTATGATGAACATTATCTGTTCAGTTTTTGCTCTTACTTTGTTTGATCTACATGTTATGCATGTTATGTAAACACATGCATCTCTTTTTGAAGATCGAGAGAGTTGGCCTAATGGCCAAAGAGGGAAAATTGCTTCTTTCCTTAGCGAGCTAGTGAGCAGTTCAGAGCAGGAAAATTTGGAAGGTGTGGCAGGAAAAGCCTGGGAAGGGACCCGAGTCAGTCACAGTGCATTGAGAGAGACTCTGATAACTGCGCTGTGGAGCAGGGAGCAGGACTCAGGGGTTGTAGAAAGCAGGTACATCACCGATCAGAAAGGTTTGAGCTGAATTATTTTCAACTTGAAGTCACTGAACTAGCTGCAGGGACCTGGGAGAGAATTTCTCTTCTAACTTAGTGGGTGGTGGTTTATTTTAGTTGGCTGGTTTTGTGTGTGGGGAGTGGGGTTTAAGAGTTTATTGTCAGAATGTTGTGCTGTGCAGAATAGTTACAATTTCTACGTAAGCTTAATTTCAGTGAGGCTTTGCATGTACTCCAGCACAACTTTTCACCTTCCATCTCTGCTGTTACATCCTCTACACAGATCAGGGCTCTAATCAGGGCTTGTCATTACTTTGTTGTTGTTGTTGTATTGTGCTAAGAGCTACTGTGCCATGTTAAATACATGTTAAGTGATGCTTCCTTCAGACATCAGCAGTGACTGTGAAAACTTATTCTTGGCTGTGTCAGCTTCAAACAGCAATGTTTGCTAACTCTCATGTCACTGTTCTCCTTAGAGATCATCTAAGTGGAAAAATTAACAAGGACTACTTTGCATCTGATAGTTTTTACTGCTTTTTTATCTTGACATTTAAAGCTTTTCTTGAAGTTCTGGTTTATGGTAACAAATTAAAATCAAATTAGGAATGGAATGGACAGGAGCTGTGGATAAGTGTCATGATGGAAGGAGACAGGTTTCACAAATCACACATTCAGAGTTATATCAAACAGTGAATACAGATACCAAGCTGTAACCTTTCTTTGGATGGTCCATGTGAAATTTAACCTTCATATTGTATCACGGTGATCCAGATCTGTCTGACTGGGATAACAATTATCACTCAGACCTGAAATGTGACTGGGAAGTTCTATTCACCTAACTGCACTCCAGATGTGGTGAAGAATGATGATGCAGAATTATTGTGAAAACTTAAATTTTCCAACCTCTGTAATTTTAACATGCACTTCATTTTGTCGAAAAGCACCATTTCAAAATTGTGTCTCCCACTGGAAATAATTGAAGCTTTTTTTAATGGTTCTTTAAGCTAATAATAAAAGGTCTTTTAATCATGTGAAACCTTTTTAGAATGTTGTTTTTCAAAGAATTAAGTATCCTTTATGCTTATTTGAAGCATCTTTTTCTATTCTCATTTAGATTGAAAACTAATTTTGATGTATCATTTTCCCAATGAGATAAGAACTCACATTTTTGATAAGCTGTGCTTTATGTTAAATATTTCTTCTTGCAGTTAATCAGATTTTATGGAGTAAAGTTGGGTTCAGTGTCCTCAATAATCTTTTAATAATGAAAATAAATTATGTATAACTAGATATACCACACAAAGTAAGGGCTAAATGCAACACTGTGCCTTTGTTCAGCTGATTTAGAACAATTTTCTTTTGTCTTTAATTGGCTTACAAACATTTTTCTCATGAGATGGCTAATACGAATTTAAAACTTATTTTGTGGTGCAAGGCTTGGAAGGTTTAAATGTTTATCTTCAGCCTGCTGCTTGAAGTTCATTAGAAAATAGTTCAATTCTTTTCCAGTTCTTAGTTTGCATTCAGAAAACAGAACAAACCACAATGCCAGTGCTGTGCTTAGAAATACTTATGCTAAGCGTGGCTCTCCTTGTCAGCAACATTTGGCATGTTACTGCTTGTGGATTGAGGAAGTAATTAATACAGCAGTTACCAGAAAACGTGCGCCAACTGATGTGACAACTGTAGCTGATAGTGTGTGTCCCAGAAAGTTCCCTTCTGTTTCCTGTGGATTTCTATAATGGCATCATTTTGTAAGGAAATCAGTCATGCAATAATGTTAGGGTAATGCAAAATTTTATTTATACTATTTTAGTAACAGCTGTACAAAGAAAGGAAATTGTTTCACTGATTTTTGAAGTGTGCAACTATAAAGAGTTGCTGAAAGGCTTCTTGCCCTTCTTTCAGTTCAAATTTGGAAGGAGGGGATTTTAAAATTAGGGCAAATGGAAAGACGTACTGAATTCCAGTCTTGCAGTTTAGATTAAAGTCTCTCAGGCTTTACTTTAAGCTAGGAATTTTGTGGAGTTTTTTTCTCTTCAGTGAGAATCAGACAAATATTTGCACTCTGCTAAGTTGGGATAACAGCTCAATTGCTTTAAAGCTTAATTATTTTTGAGTTTGTGGGGTGCTTTGTTTTTTAAATGAGGTTTTTAAAAAAGTATTAGTTGATAGTGAATGGTACCAGACTTACAATCCTAAAAATGAAATAACTGTATTAATCATAGAAAATTAAAGAAGGAGTGCCCATATGTGCTTCCTCACACTTTTCTGTCAATGTGTCTCAATACTCACCTCATCTTAAGGAGAAGGAGCATTTAGTTCTTCAGTCCCTGTTCTTCTGCTGAATCTTTAACAGTAGTTCTAGGAGCAATTAGTTTTTCCAGCAAGTATATCAACAAGAAGCCTGAGGGACAGATACTGAGTTACAACTAAAGTAGAAATTAAGTGCATTTGTCCACAGGAGCAATTGGTGAAAACCACTGCTACTGCTTAGGCTCCTGAGATGTTGGAAGCTTTCAAAATGTTCCTATTGCGCTATTAGGATCAAATTCAACATTAGGCAGTTAATATGTGTGTGTGTGTGTATTAAAAAAATACAAAACCAAAACCCAAAATTCCAGAGATAAAAGTGATGCCTTTTTATGTGAAACGTAGTTATGGCTTTTTTAGAACATCTTTACCTAAAATTAGATGTCCTGAGTTTAGTGTTTCTCTTCAGTCTGGGAAAAGTGTGGATTTTCAAACTTAAATCTGCCATCTCGGCTTACTGTGAGAGCTGTACCTCATATTATATAAAGGTTTAAGGTACAATAAATCCTTTCTGTAAAGCTGTTAGCTATGAATCAAATTAAAAGCCTGTATTCCCTTTGTGGTTGTATTAATTATGAAAACAGAATTGCTGAAGTAAAAATGGATTTAGTTTTGCTCAGCTTAATTCTGTTTTAATGCAGCTGGCTTAATGCACTGTGAGTGGTTAGTGGTGCTTGGTGCTAAATTTGTTCGTAGCAAGAACTTTTATAGCAAGAACCTTTGTGGGAGGAGGGCAGCATGCAACTTGTATCTCAGTATATAATTTTATATTTTAATAGCTTACAATTTCTATACTTCATTACAGTGATTCCGGACGTGGGAGCAGCCTGTTAGACAGAGCTATTGCTGATAGACGACAGCTTAATACAATTACATTACCAGATTTCAGTGATCCTGAAACAGGTAAGAACTGCATTTGAACAATAAAATAGGTAAAATGGTCTGGCCATAGCTAGATGTTGCATTAGTTTTTTTGTTTTATTTTGCAAAATGAAATCATGTTTTCATTGTTCTCACATAAGTGGAAATAGACATTGTGCAATATAAGATTTTTTTTATTTATGAAGTACTTGCTGACCACGTTTTATGTAAATTAAAATATCTATAGAATGGATCTTGCTGAGTTTAGTGGTATTTTCTTATGCAAGGGCTAAAAATCAATATGCTGAACTAGCCTATTTGCCAAAGTTCTATGCTTTTCTGTCCATTTGGTATTTGCACGTATTTCTTTTTAAAAGGTAAATCAGAAAACTTTCAGAAAGCTTTTAATCTCAAAACACCTGAAGACATCATTGCTAATTAAATTCATTAAAATCTCTAGTGTATTAAAATATAATTACATTGGTGGGTTGGCTTACTGTAGACATGGCTTTGACATTATAAGCAAAATTTATTTATTACAAATCATATGTATTGTGATATCTTGATATACATATCAAAAATTGTGGTGCACAGGTGCACTACATAAAAGCTAAGATTGTTACATGTCAGTAAATACTTACAATATGTAATTTGCCTATTTTAATATATTCAGTTATCACAATGCAAATTGATATGCCTTAGAAGTCATATAACCAAAAAGCAGGTGAGCCATGCATTCTGTGAAAATTGCAGAAGGGATTACTATGATGATGCTAGTTCCAAAAACCTTGTACAGCATGTTACTTGCATTCTAAATATTGAGAGTTTTCTGTTTCTGGGGTTTTATCCCAAAACTGTATCATGCTTTTCTTGGCACCTTTCAGATGTGAATTTCTGCTTAATCACACTTTGACACAAACAGCTTATGGGAAAGTTTGCCAGCCTATGAATTAGAATACACTGATCCATAAATTAAGATACATTGAAATGTGTAATGTATCTCTTTGTTTAATACCAGAATTGTGCAGTAGAGAAAGACACAATTTAGATATTTAACTTCTGAAAGTTAAAGTTGGATCGAATGTTCACTCAATTTTGAAATCATGTAAGTAAATAGAAAGTGTTCTGTGCTTGCTACAGTGGCAAGCAGTTTTGATTACAAAGATCAGGTCACTTGATTTCAAAGAATTGCAATATGGTATGGTCTGAAGTATGGCATAATTTAGCTTGCTGCCCCTAATGTGGAATTTTCTTGTATTCATATAATTAAAATGTATAAAATAACATTATATCATTCTATAGTGATCATTCTATATTCTAGTCTAGTTCATTGTTTCGAGGACATAATCAGATTTTAAAGGTTTCACGTACATATATAGATAGACATAGATATAGATAATTTATTTTATGCCTTCAGAAAAGTGCTTGTTGGGGGAGGGGGGTGTTGTGGGAGTTTTTTTGTAGTTAGTTGTGGTTTTTTGTTTGTTTTTCCCTCATGGGGGTACAAAGCTCTTGATCTACACCTTTGGGGTGTCCTACTTTTTATCTGCCGTGCTTGAGTGCATAATGAATTGGTGCTTTTTAAAGACTGCATATTCCTCAACACTTTTAAGTGAAGATGAACCCTCATCCAAAACACTGAGCTTTTCAAGAAGCTTGTCCCAGATTCAAATCCTGCAGCCAATATCTTGACTGGAAAACAGGACCTATACATATATTCTGATTTTTCTATAAGTTCCAATTTGTCTGTTTTTTTCTGAATCTCAGCTGTGTTGTTAGAGCTTATCTCTACTGTCGAGGAGGACAAGATGGGAAATTAAAAATATGGGGTCCCTTTTTGATTATTCTTCTTATAAAAGGTAATTGTGGAGGATAGGTTGGGGGGGGTCTCTTTTTTTGTGTTTTTTTGGGGGGTTGTGGTAGTTTTTTGTTTGTGTTTTTTTTAATCATTAATTTTAGCAGAAGAAACCTTGTTGCAATGCCAATACTCAAATTCTGATAAGGACTAGAGCTTTGTTATCTACTGTATCTGTACAGTATTATACATATAAAAGCTCCATATCCAAGTTTTGTCCAAAATTCTTCATCCAGAAATTATATAAAAATTTTGCAGAAGATAAAAGGTTACGGTACTATAAGAATAAAAGAAGTCAAGCTTGTCATAGTGTTTGAGTGAGAAAACTTTAAGCAGACTGTCAAAAAAACATTGTTCACAAAAGGTAGATGATAGAAGCAATAGATAGTCAAGATGTTAGACCTTTGTAGGCTGAAAGAGCTCATGTGCACATTCTGTGGATCCCCAGTGTTTAAAAATGTAGAAGGAATTTGACATTTAAATAAATAAATGAATGTTAAAATAGGGGTATACAGGAAAGGTATTGCGGAAGATCCTCTTAGAACAGAAATGTTTGCTCCCCTCCTCTTTATACAGTATAATGCTACCAGGTGTATACATTTATTTGTGTGTATACACATGAACATTTGGAAATTTTCCCCTTCCTAACTTTGCTTGCCACCTATGATGATGATCCCCTTTGTCTAATCTGAGTTTGGCCAATCTGGGTACCAAAGAATGAGAGCTAAAATTCAAATGTGAAGTCTTATGTACTTGCAATTTGAATTTTAAAATCCTTTAAAAAAATACATCTGGCTGTAATGGGTGTAAAACATTGTTTTTCTTAGATGTAAGCAGAAGTTGAAATTTGGGGAAAAAAAAAAAGTCTTAAAAAACAGGTTTATACAGAGATCTTACCAATCCCATAAGCAGAAATGATTAAATTTTTCAAGTTTAAATGTGTGTAACCTTTGAAGTATAAAAAGAGCATATTGTGGATTTCTTACAAGGCTAGATTGTTAATTCTAATGCCCTGATCAATAACTGTGGCAAATCTGCTTTAAGTTTGCCTTCTATTTCAGCTGGTTTGCCATGAGTGGTATGCACCCATATTTGTACATATTGATGAAGGGAATAAATACGGAGGAGAAAAAAGTTTTGATGAATCAATCACTGAAGTAAAATCTCACAGAGAGGCAGGCACATTTCCTGTCCAAAGATAGATATGCATATGCAAATCACTTGAGACTCAGTTGGCTATTTTGGTTAAGGTAAATTGCACTCAATCTTTTTAAAAACAGATTCTTCAATTTGTTGCGTATTGGTTTCAGTCTACTGAGTTTATCATAGGAAGAAACAATAGTAAGACTTTGGTCTTTCCCCTTAAATATATTTTACAAATTTATGCATTAGAACATAGGGAAAAAATCTTTAATTTGTTTTTTTTGATCTGGTTTAGTATGGAAGGAGAGTACATACTGAATACAGAGGTGGTTTTTTTTTTTTATGTTGCCTTCAGAAGAAGTGATACTTTTTTTATGTAGAAGCCGTTTCCATCTTACTGAATGGTAAAATAAACGCTTTGCATTTTTCGGCATCCATGAGTCCATTAAACCCTGTTCTTGGACTTTTTTTTCTTTCCCGCCTCCCCACACCCTTATCACTCTCTTTGTTTCGCTTTTTAGCCTCTGATACTTCCTCATCTTCTCTCTCAAGAACAGAGTCTCCTCTCCAACTGTTTGTATCTTCTCATCTTCTTCATCCTCATCCTAAACCAGATACCTTTGTCTGGCCCCATGCAGCCTCTCCATACTGTGACCAAGTTCCTGAGCCCTGTACACCTTCTCACTGTAAATTGGTTTTCTATTCCTGATGGGCGTGTTAGTTTGTGCTGTATTTTTCTGATAATCTTCACAACTGATAAACCGTGTTTAAACAGTTTAAGTTTCAATAGTGTGTCAGTGAAATCTGGCCTTTCAGATGCACTTCATTAAATACTGAATGAGTTTTAAGAGTTTCATCAGAATAGACTGTTTTACTGATCCCAAAAGAGGTAAAGTTACAGACATATTTAATACTCTGTTCTCATCGCTGTTACAGAAAATGATGGGTGTTTGGTAAAGGAGGTTTTTTGCCAAGACTGCTTTGTAGCATTTACTGCTGTAAATTATTTCCATTGCTGGCATCTTTTGCCTAACAAGACTCTCCTTTCCACAGAATTTCCTTCTTATCTGTACAGTTTTTAATGACTTAATTTCAGAAAGCCTTAGCTAATTGCATCCAAAACCTTCCCTGAAAATTCACATGAAGGAAGAAATTGTGTAAATATCAGTGTGTATTTTTATATTGCAGGTAGGGCATATTGGAATGTTTCAGAGATATTAGAGCAGTAAAAATCAGCATTATGCTGTTTCAAGTCAAGAGCTGTTCTGTTCATTGAAGTGACACAATTTAAACATGTTGTAAGATCAATCCCATGTTGTTCGAATACAAACTGTACAGTATGCTGCCAGAGTAGTTTGGGTGACAGGGTAAAATCAACATAGTTTTCCAGCCATTTCTTTTTAACTCCTTTTCATTTCTGTTAATTTGTCATTCACTCATAGCTTTATGCATAGCGCTGTTTCTGTCACTGTATTTACTATAATCCAATCTTAAGAAATTCATTTTTGACACCTAGCCTTTAACTGATATCGTGTTAAAGATATTAATTCCTAACAAAATGTGGAAAATAAATCTTTGAGTATTAGCAAAGTTCACCTGTTAAAATAGCTAACATAAGACCAGAGCTTTGAAAACACTAGCTCATATGTGAGCCCATAACTGGAAATTAAGGAAGGAACTTCCTTTAGACTCCAGGAAATCTGTGTCCTACAGAAGTTTAACTAGTTGAAGTCTGACTTTCTTCTTGAAGCATTTGAATAGCTGATTGATTGCTATTACAGGTTTGGGTGTCGTTGASTTGAACTTGCTCAGACCTACTCTATAAACAGCACATCCCAGTTAGCATTAAATTACTTGTTCTTTGCAGAGCTACAAGTTAATAAGAACCCACTCAAGAATGAAGGCAAACTGAAAGAATTCAGAAGCCCRAGCACGGATTCCGTTATGTAAAGCCCAAGTTTTCTATTTCCAAACTACTGTATCCTCAGGGAAAGGAGCTTCCACCATATGCATGAGAAGTAGCAGAACCATGAAAAATCCAGATATTGGAGTCCTTTGTATAGTGTAAATAATTAATGAAAGTTAAAGCTCTATCTTTGAGTAAGTAGAGGTTTGCCTAGATGCTTATAGCTTGTTAGTATAGTTACCAGGGCTGAAAATCTCATGTTCTATATCTTGCTCAGTTCAATTTTTTTTCTAATGAAAGAAGCAAAAGGCACTTTGTATTATTGACTTGACTTCCAATTTCTGTTGAACAGGAACATGATTTTAGCGGTGTAGCAAAGGGTCTATGAAAATATTTATGGTAAACAGTGATCTTATTTAATTTTTTTTATCTTTTGAAACCCTGTAAACCTGATTTACAGTTCGAAGATTATCAGAAATCCTCTGGCTTTCTTGGAGTTCCTGGTTTTTATATATATATATATAATTTTCTTTTTTCCTTCTTACCTTGGATTTTAATTTGTGGTTTGATCTGTTCAAAGGCAATCCATCAGATGCTTACTTTCATGGTTTTTACTCCCTTTTTTCAGTTTGTAAGTAGTATTCACTGTGCAATTCTATTAATTTCTTAAGGGCTTAAATCACCTTCTCCTTTACCACAGAACRTACATGTTTTGTCCACCAGTAGTGGAAGTTTGACAGTGTGTAAAGCAAGGCTGATGCTCTTTGCCCATTCAGTCACCCCAAGGACTGTAATCTTACGAGATCTGAATGCACTCAACTAACACTTGCATTTAATAATTAAAGAGGCAGTATTCATTTCTAGAGGACTGCAAATAAAGATATATTAGGAAGATCTTGTATAACATAATGGCCAGCTGCCAGTATGTTGTATTAGAGAATATTTTATGCCACTGCTGTTCCTAAGGAGTACGTTGGTCCAGAATACAACATTGCAACTGCTGTCATGAGTCATAATAAACTACTACTTTCTCTTGTGGTACAAATTTTTCTTGTAGAATAAATCTCTTAAAGTACACTTTAAAATAATGAAATGATGAAAACAAGCTAAGAAAGAGAGAATGAAGAATATAGATCAATAAAAATAACTGCTGCTTTAAACAGGATGTGAAATAATGTTCTTTTTCTCTAACCAGTTACATCATAAAGCTGTGTGTTTAGCCTTGAATAGTAAATTATGGGATTTTTTTCATTGATTGCTTTACTTTTTCATAGATTTTTATGAGGTAGTACAGGAGACCAATTTGGTGGAGGAGAGAAAAGTAAGAAGACACATAAAACAGCATGTTTGACAGTGACTAAGCATGGAAAATCTTTTTCAAAGAGCTGAGAGGATGCTCTGTGAATGATGCTGTCCATACCTGAGTACTGATATCTCCATGCATAACTTTGTGCCAAAAGATAAGCTAGCTTTGTAATTTGTGATTGTGAAAGGTGTCTCAGACACTTAATGAATTTTATAGGAAAAATTGTTAATTTTGGCTAAACCTGCCAGTCTGTCTTATCAAATGCATCACTTCAGTGATGTATTAGTCCTGCGGAAGGTACTGCCTCTTTGTATCACGCAATTGCTTTTTTTAGCAGAGTTCTCTGTATGTCATACCACTAATGTTCTTACTGCCAGCTTTGTGTGCATGTACAGTTGAAATTCATGGGTTTTTTCCTCTTTTCTCCTGCATGAGCATTGCTGTTAAAGCATTTTTTATTTATGTAAATGTTGAAACATTGAAAACATGGTGAATGTAAAACTGTTTAGTAATATTCTCCTTTACAGTATAAAAAGAAATCCTGTTACAGTGTTTTTGTCAGTTGATATGAACATGTTTCATGAATGATGACAGTCCATTCTTTTACTCATTTTCAGAAGGAAAAATTGATGTACATAGCAAAGTGATTTTGTTTTTCTCCAAGCCCGTATGCCACCTAAGTGCTGATAGAGTCCATGTCGTAGTTCATGTCCATTAGGCTACGTTGTGAAGAATTTATGGGGAAATAACCAAGGAAAGAACTGAAGAAGTCATAACACGCTTATTTACATAGCGTGACTTATAAATGGCATTTAAAAGATGGGTGTCATGTAGACTCTCCTGTAATATTTACCTTAAGAAAAGCCTGAAGAGAATAAATTGAACACTTTGTTGTTCACAGAAGTTGAACTGTAGGTGTGACTTGGAAAAGAAAGGTTTCTGTGAGATGACTTAACTTCTTGGTTAAATTGTGTATGTACAAGGCTGTTGGTAGGTTTTCTATTTAAGATAGAATTGAAACATTGACATAACCATGGTTGTTGCAGATACTATGTTAGTATGGTGAGTAGAAACTCTGTAAATTCTGGACAAATGTCATTATAAGAAACTTGAGTGAGAGGTTATACCTTTTTGGTTTAGAAACATTTTGTTACGATTAAGACTTCTGTCACACTTTGCAGTGTGCAATGTGATTGTGATTCCAGATGTTAATAAATAAGTAATTTCAGTAGTGAATTCTAGCTCTTGCAGAGATAGTCCCTGTTTCGCACTTGGCCTTTTTAGTATAAACAAACTTCACAACAAATCTAAACAAATGAAAGTGAGTAGCGAGGATCCATTTTGGTGATATATTACTTTTCCAGACCTTATGCTTTTATATTTCAAAACAAACACTCTCTGCTGCTTGTGGTATTTTGAGGGAACTTTTTCTTGATTCTTAAGTGTCACGGTATAACAGCAGGTCTAGAAGTTGTCTGGGAAGAGCAAGGATATCTGTGTGCGTGAAAGATACAGTAAAATTTTAAACCAGAAATTACTGCTACTCTATCTGAGCATCTGAAGGAAGCTACAAATGAATGAATTGTAACACTGAAAGTGAGGATGTGTTTGTGTTTGGCTGAGGGTACTGAACACAAACCAAAGAAAGAAAAATACAGATAAGACTGGGAAGAAAGAGCAGAGCTTATGACAAAACCAGCAGGGAGCCACCAAATAAGTAACTGGCTACATAGGATCTGTGAGGCCTCGAGGAGACTTTAAGATCCACTCTTTACCCTCAGTTGCTCACAAACTACTATGTATCTTGACCAGTTGTAGTTGAAATTACTATACATTTTACAATTGTAATGTGACTATAAAGATCTGAATCTGGGGACCCCTGGGCTAGAACGAGGAACAAATAGTTCAGATAAGTTAGTTCTAATGAGAAAAGGGTTGAATAAAATTTGGAGGAAGGTAGGAAAAGCTTTTCCAAGAATCTTTAAATGATTTTTAGTTGTCTGCAAAATGAAAGCTTACTACTTGTGTTTTAACAGAAGGAGCCAGAAATGAGTCACGATGACAGCTAATTGTGGCAATACTAAAGAAGCATTTAGGGGCTTATGGGTTAGAGCTATCAGCATGAGTGCAATGTACCTGAAAGACACCTGATTGGGCAGTGTCAAAAGACCACTGTTATTTAAAAAAAAAAAAAAAAAGCACAACAGGGAAAGAAAAAAAAGTAATAGCAAAGATGTGAAAGCGTGATAAAGGATACAGCGGCTGTGCTGATTAGATATGCAAGTCTGTACTAGAGGTCATTCTCCCTCCTATCAGAAACTGTATAGCCCTGTGCATGATACCTGTCTTAATAGCTGCTGCAAGGAGGGTTTTTAAAGAAACAAAACCAAACAAAAAAGCCCAATTATCAATGCTCTTGTGCTGTTTCGTGATATCCTTAAGTTCTCTACATTTTAAATAAGACCAGAAGAATGAAGGATTTCAAAGGCTGGGATTTCCAAACAGCCCTGCAGAAGATTACACCAAGTTTCTTTGTATGCTGGTTAACATTGATCTTCAAACTTAAACCCCAGGAATCCACTTATTTGGGATGTTGTTTAGAGGCATCTTAAATTTAGTTGATTATATTGAATAATCTGCAGCCTTAGTTTCTAAAACAGTGAAGGTACTTGGCCCACGTTGACTTTTAGATTGTTAATATTCATGATTAATTTAGAATACGTTTTTATATCAGCTGTATTAATTTAGTGAAAGATAGGAGGTAACTATTTTCTAGTAGTTTGACTGAAGTAAGAACACTTGAAGACTATGACTTTGTGTGTGTGTTTTCTTCAGAGAACTAGTTGATGCAATATGTTAAGGGATACCTTTTTCCTAAACAGGAAATCTAAGCAATTTGAATAATAACACTTTGAAAAAAAAAATTTCTAGAAAGACTTTTTTTTTTCTTTTTTCTGCCACTCAGATTAAAGTCCAGGATATGAGTTAATTACCATAGGAAGCACTCGATATCCATTCCATTTTAACTTTAATATAGGTGGCACTGCAACTCAGAAGAATTTTATCACAATATAGTTCTTCTTTATATAGAAATTGATGTACAAAAAGTTTTAATAATATATTACCATATATGCTTTATGGTTAAGTACTAGAGGCTTAAAATCTAACAGCACGCTTTCTATATGAAATTACTTGTGGCCTGGCTAGCAGCCAGAGTCCTTGCTTTAAATAATAGGAAATATAGGCCCTTTTTAATACTAAATTGAATACTTGCTTTTCAGAAGGAAGGGATTAGATGGTATCCTTTGTGTCAGTGAATCGCACTGTTTCTTTACAAATTCTTCTGGAGAAATGAGGAGGCTCTTTCACTATTAGTCCCTGAAAGGCTAACAAGTGACAGGCTGCAGAGACATGCATTTACAGAAATGGATGTCAGACAAGAAAAGGATTACTGGTGACTAGTACTTATGGTACCTTTGCTGGTATTTTTCTTGGAATACGCTCCACATGCTTCTTGCTTAGAATTCCCTTTTGTATTTCTTCAGAAGTTAAGCCTTAAAGACAAGACACACAAAAACTTTAGTGAATGTTCAACTCCGCAGCCTGGAGTTTGAGTTGTTTCACCAGTCAGTAAGGGAAAGCAAACTCCATGGCCAGATACTGTTTCAGATCTTCAGGGCAATTCCTTGTTCATAATGACATAGGAAATGCTAATTATGTCCTGTCCTGCTTTTCCCTTGTTTCTGTCTGTTAAGGGAAACATGATGCGCACTTTCAGACAAACTTCCCCTTCCCGCTGATCTGTGTAATAAGAATTTCTTCTGCTTTTCTGGTTTGCTGATTTATCTTGTCACACTTAAGAACGTATGTTTTATGTGGCAAATCCCTTCTTGTTAAAATTCTTAGGAAACCTGTGATCTTGAGRGCGAAGGTTTCATTTATTTCTTAACTGCTAGTAATGGGGATGAGCTTGTGGGATGCAGTTCAACCTGTACAGGATTCAGTACTTTATTTTGGGGTACCTACCATTGTTGACCATTACAGATATGCTGATGGGCATAGAAGACTTCTCATCTGATCCAATATGGAATATTTCACTTCCTTTATTTATTAATCAGCCTAGTCAGTCTGAGATTTTGTAATTTGTAATTATTAAACAACTAGAGATATGTTAAAGCTTAGATGACAAGAAGGAGTGTAGCTTAAAATATTCATGGTCTTGATTTAAAAAAAAAAAAAAAAATCATGACTAAACAAGCTGTCAGTAATTGGCTATCCAAAGTACAGTTGCCATTAGATATTCTCTAGTCATAGAAGCTTTTTTTATTTCCAGTACTTTGAAAAGGGTAGTATTTGCCAATGAGATTCTAATCTCACTTGTAAATGCTTCTTTTTACGAGAGTTACCCTTTACATAGTATGCTTTGGGAATGTTCTTTATGCAAGGGACTTTTTTGCCACAAGGCATTTTAACTCAGCCTTCTTGATTAGCTAAGGTTTACATTCAGTGCAGTTTAATTGTGTATTTGTGATGGAGTATGTTGTGATCATCTTGTATATTTTAGTTCTCTTTTTTTGTACTGTTATTAGTYTTAAAATAGTCCTCTAATTGCACTCTATGGAAAGACATAGCAATTACTAACATCAAAGTGCATGCAGCAACCTGAAGATTACAGTGTACGATACCATCACAAACCTTTTTTCGGATCGTACATTGCCAGAAAAGAGGTGTCGAGTTTAATAGAGAGTATTCATAGTAGCAACCCAAAAATGTGTCAGGTATAGTTACCAATGTTCAGTGTGTCTTTTATATAGTCTTTCAGACCAGTATAAAAGCTTTCATAACAAGGAAAATTAATCTGACATTTCAAAAAAACTTCTCCAAAATGGTACATGTAAATTAAATCTTGAGGAGTTTGTGGTAAAACCTCTTATGAAAAGGGTTACGATTAAATGTTTTATGCAGTGTGTATGGCCTTTATTCTTTCTATGATAGTAATTTTTTTTATTACTTTTACAGGTTCAGTCCATGCCACATCAATAGCAGCTTCCAGAGTGGAGCAAGCACTGTCTGAGGTTGCTTCATCTCTGCAAAGCAGTGCCCCTAAACAAGGTCCCCTGCATCCTTGGATGACGCTGGCTCAAATATGGCTTCATGCAGGTGCTGTGAAAGTAAAATTCTTTCTTGTTCTTTACCCTCCCCTTTCTTGCTGGCCTAAGGACTTGCAAAGATCTATTGGTTTCGTTCAGAATCTGTTATCACTTATCAGATCAAACTTTTTCCAGGTGTGTGTGTGGCACTGAAGCAAGTCAAGAAATAAAAAGCATATTAGAGTTGCTTGTGTGTAAGATCATTTATGTAAGATAAGGCACTGGTTTTATAATGCAGCTGTTATCAGTGGAGTCATATCTTCTATTSAACAAAGGCAACGCTCTCTCCCTTATCCGTGAAGAATTTAGTTTCTGAAGTACCTTGAGTATGTTAGTATTTGGAAATTTAGATGCCCTAATTCCATTGGTTGGAAGAAGATGTTTGTAAGATTATTGAATAGAGTTCCTGCAACTAGAARAGCTTTTTCAATGAAAATAAATAACTCTGCATATGTGGAAAAAAAGGGTAGTAGCACTATTGAGCAACCTGTCCCTTGCAGCTGTGATAATGAGCTCTTGCTCAGTTCTCTTCCTTCTAGTTTCATTAATGTAAAATACCTAGGATTGTTTTTCTAAATGTGGAGTCATCTTGAGTGGATTTAGTATTGTTATGCTGCTTCAAGCCTCAAGCTAAATGCAATATCACAAGTGGCTGTTATATAAAATTTTAACCAGAAAATGATGATCCAGTGTATTTTTACACAGTTAAAAATGTATACCATGCAATTGTTTTTATTGATACTTGCATCAGAAAGGTGTAATTTAGAAATCAGTCAGCAACTGTTCTGCTTTGGTCTGCTCTCAGACTTGAGCATTTTTCAGTGATGTAATTATTTTTTTTCTTCATGTTTACGTTCAGCAAAACAGTGCTGTATTTCTTAGCGTTTTAATTTACCTATTTTGCATTAACAGTTTCATTGTGTGAAAGTCATTATGGGGCAATGGCTCCCAATTATTAATTAGTGTTTTAGAGAAAAAGCCTGGAAGATCGGGAAGAAAGAGCAATAATAGTGAATAATAATAGTGATCTCATTTGGGGGTGGAAGGGCTCCTCAAAAGCAACACAGATTAGAACAAGGCAAGGTCCACCAGGGCATAGTGTAATCACCTGCCCTGCATCGTGGCATCATTGATTTTAAATATTTATAAACCATCACAGACAGCCATCTACAGTAACTCTTAGCATCTGTAATGCTGATAATTTCTCAACCTTCTGTGACAGCTTGTTCCACTGCTTATTTTCTGGTTTTGAATTTTTGTTGGTCATGTCCTGTTGCCACTTATCCAGTCCATGCAAGTGACTGCTACTGTTTTGCCCACAAAGGAGGGGTCTGGACACTCTTTGCTGATTCCTTTTTAGTTCACAACTTAGTCAGGTTTGCATACGTTGGTGGTCTGCTGCTGCAATCTGCTGCGCAGTCCACTTTTCACTCTTAAAAATATCTATCTCAGCAAGCGTGGTGTGTAGGCCATATCTTGGTTCCCAGCAGGAGGAAGCATGGGTGGAAAGTAGGAGGAAGTTGGGTTGGAGAATGAACTAAAGTGTTAAAGATCCAGGGGAAGGACAGAACAAAGTATGAAGACTGCTCTGACTCTTTGTGTATGGGGAGCAATGAAAGAAAAATACAAGAGATGAAAGAGAGCTTCTGTCTGCCTTTAGAGAATATACTGCAACCTGAAGTCTACTTCCTCTCCACTTTGGAATGATCCTGTTCTTGATACTTCAGGCTGGTGATTTGTGCTGCATTTCAGAGTGTTTAGGTATCCTGCTATTCAGCTACTTGTCCTTCTACAATAAATGCCCTGAGCCTTGAGAAAGGCCCTTTACTGTAAGAACATTCAGAATAAAGTTTTCTCCCAGAAGCACAATACAAAGCAGGTATTCTGGAAGGTATCTTCATCAGTATATATGGGTTACTTGCATAGAAAACAGCAATAAAATTACTTAACGCCTTACTTACAGTACATGTTCTTTAAATAAAAGTGAATATTTACCATTGGGAAATTGCTTCCTTTTTGAGAGTCATGCCACATGTAACTGTTTGACACTCTGTGTGGTTGTGCAGTGTTTTACTTCTTAGTGGTGGTGATGGTGGGGAAATCTTTAACAAGCTTTAAGTCTTAAAATAAAAAAATTGAGAATTATTCTTCCTGTTAGATTATAGAGACATGGAAAAGTTATGTAAATAACTTCTAGTACATGCAAAGCTTAGTGGAATATATTTACCCAAACTAATATATATGATGTGAAAAAGAGAGAAAATGCTTGTTCTTATGGATGTGCAGTGTCATTCCAGCTGTCAGTAGTGTAATGAGCATGGCAGTCAGTCCAAGAAGTTGATTTTGCACACAATAACTCGCTTTTAATTTTTCATCTTGTGTTTATTAATGGGCTGTTTCAGCCTTTCATTTCTGGGCATACAGCGTAAAGGTGGAAAATCAGGCTTATTTTAACTGTGAAACAAAATGACTTTTGCAATTAGTACATTCTCCAGTAACTCACTATTAAAAACCTGACCTGTCCGTAAATGATCAATGGCTGTGATGGTCCTTTGAGAAATGCATCACGACTGAACTCAATATTGCTATGCAGCTTGACTGGACAATAGGTTGATTTCTCAATAAAATGCAAGCGTAAGTGTTGGAAGGGTTTGAGCCAGAAGGCATTCTTGGTGTTCTCTAGGTGGAGACATTGAGAAGAACACATCAGGCTTTGCACCTGGTTTCTCTTCAAACCGCTGCTCCTCTCTGAGATTTTCCTACAAAGTCTGCTGGCACTTGTCAGTTTTCCACAACTGATTTACTTGAATTTGCCATGTTGGTTTTTAACATTTTTATTCAGTTTGAAGTCACTATCTCAGAATGAACAGCTCTCCTTCAGTTTCAAAAATTTCTTGAATTAACTTTCATGCTTAACACCTAGCCACAAGTTCAACTTCCTATTTATTCTTTCACAGTTTTTCAAAAAGCCTGCTGTATATTCTGTTCAGGTGGCATAACTTCTGGTAGAGAAAAGGAGAGGTTATTTTTAAAATAACTTTATAATAACTTAAGCATAAAGGAATTATTTTGTTTAAATTTAATACTTCTAGGAAGGTCTGTTAATAACTGTCAAGTTTCTCTGCTGCAGTAAGTAAGCAGGACAGCAAGATTTAGTAGTATCTCTTACAGTAATGTAAGACTAATTTATAAGCAGTGTTGCAGCCTCTATTAGCTAGTGTTAAAAGCCATTGCTTGTTTCCCTTCAAGGACTATAGAATTTCAACTGCAGTCTGCTAAATTAGCCAATCTCTGCTTATTTTTCAGTCTAGAATTATTGTGGTAGCAGATAATCAYCTACTTAAGTCATTTTTAGTTTCTGCATATTATTTGCTAATAATTATAGCTTTTACTTAGTACCTCTTTAGTCTGTGTAAATCATATTTTTCCTAACTGTCTTTTCACTGAGCAACTTCAGAGTGTGTATTTAAAACTATCTTTCGAGTCTGATGATGCTGGAGAAGAGACAAGAAAACCAGGAGAGCTCAAATGGTTAGATTTAAATAATGTAGTGTATACTCACTAAAATCTTGTTTCTCACATAGTAATACTGACCATGTAGCTTTTATAAAAGCACTCAAGAATGAAGTACCCAAAGCTTTTCCAAAATATTTTAGGGTTTTTGAAAAAAAACAACTCTCAGTACAATTCACATTTTATTAAGTATGTCCAGCTCTCAAATTATGGCTACAACTTGCTCTTTGGATTCTACCAACAGTTAGTAAAAGTAAAATCCTAGAAAAAATTAATTTTTCCAAAATTTAGATTTTTATTTCAAAATTTCATCCATTCATTATCTTCCAGGTTTGCTATTCTTTAGTTATACAGTACCATCTCTGACTAGGTGAGATGGTTCTTTCAGGGTTAGGGGAAAAAAAAGCATTGCTGGATCTGCAATTTCATGTGTTAGTTCTTCATGTGGATGAGACATTTTTCCATCAAAAAGCATTTCATTAGTTTCTAAAAATATACTGCATTAATCCATACATCCACATGGACTTACTATTTATGTTAGGTAGAATGTGTTCTGTAAAATCACTGAGTCAACTGAGGAACAAAATAATGCTCTTCTGGTAAAAAAAGTCTGTTCTATCAGGTCTTAGAGGAAGAAAATAATTTACTCCAGCGACCCTAGAAAAATTAGTCAAAAAAGTAGAAAATTAGTAGGACCTTTAAACTGTGCTTACTCACCAACTGCTACTGAAAGTCCGGTTTTTGTTAGTCATTGTTATAAATTGATTTTGATGAACATAATTATGAATATTCATAGCAGGTATCACCTGTAAGTTAAGGTTTATACACTCTGCTGTACTGAAGTTGGCTAGTTAGGGATACTATTCAGTCTGATACAATTATCTCAGAAGAAAGCTCCTTTAAAGGCACTCAAACATCAGTCCCATTCAGAGTTTTAGGCATAATCCCAAATCTACTACTCTAGTGCGAGGTCCTGATCTGACAGCCTTTAAACCAAGATGGGTGGCCTGTACTGTACAGTGAGAAGCATGTCTTGAACAGCAACAGATCACTTCGCTGTTTTGATGAAGCATTTTGATTTAAACCTTAATCTGTAAGACTCTTGTATAGTATGATACAATAGAATGAAGTTACACAATTACTTTGAGGCTCAGTTTTTCTAGGGTCTATACCCACATAAAAGAAAGACAGAACCGAACCCAGAACCTTTAGTATCTTTTTCTTGCATTTAGTATTTCTTTATTCCTCTCTTCTCCCACTCTTTCAGCAAGAGATTAAGATAATCCAGCAGGATAGTGAAATAGCAGTGTTGAAGAGTGTGGTAAGAGCTACTGAAGGCAAATACTTCTTCTATTGTTAGTTGTTAATCACTTACTGAATGAACCCTTTTTTCCTCCTGTAGTCAATCTGATTTAGACAAGCGTGTGTCAGGCTACTCAACTGCTTTCATCAGGAGTGATTTATGTTAAATTAAATATAGCTTCCTTTTTTTTTTTTTTTTTTTTTTAAAGCTACAGAGTTAAATGTTCTTAGCTTCTGGAGGATATCTTGATAAAATGCTTGGAAATATGAACAAATTTTGTCAAATCCAGAATGCTGATTAAGCATTTCACATGTTTTGCTAACTTAACTAGGAAACTTTTCATATCAAATAACATTATATTTCTTTTAAAACGCTCTGAAGTAGGAAACTTAGAACCAGGCTTGCCATTTAGTGATTGGTAGCTGGAGCAATTGCTACTGCTTCCTTAACGGCTGACATGTAAAATTCAGAAAACCCCGTAATTAGTTGTGTTCTCTTAGCTACTGTAAGGATCTCTGTGTGCTGTTTTGTGTTGGGTTTTCTGTTCTTAAATAGTACTGGAATACTGGCATGCTCACATCTTAAAAATAAAACTAAGATGAAAAAATCACAGACTTCAGTTAAAAATAACAAAGTATAAAGAGTTTCCTGGTGTTTAAAACAGCCATTTAGAGGTTCAAACTCCTATTACATTTAGAAAAGCAACTTTCCTAGAAGAGTAATTAGTTTAAAACAATTTATGTAGTAATTTCTCTTAAGCTGCAAAATTTTTCGAGCAAAATAGCTTTTGCTTAGAATGAAACTATTTACAAATACAGCACATCTAGTCATGGTATGATGAAGCAAGCCTTCACTAGTCCTCACATTCCTTCCACAGCTGAAGTCTACATAGGAATTGGGAAGCCTGCTGAGGCCACAGCGTGTACCCAGGAAGCAGCTAATCTCTTTCCGATGTCGCACTATGTTCTCTACATGAGAGGTCAGGTGGCTGAACTTCGTGGAAATACCGATGAAGCCAAACGCTGGTATGAAGAGGCCTTATCTATTAGTCCTACCCATGTGAAAAGCATGCAGAGGCTGGTAAGTCTTGAGTCCACGTTCATAAGTACTTTTGTCTCAACTTACAATACTGTATTGTGAAATCTTAACTTGGTGTGGGTAACACATAGCTTATGAGTTTTGGATCTATGCTCTTACAAGCAAAATAGCTTTGGAAACAGTCTTTTCTGGCTTCTTATTCTCTTTTCTGTGTGTGTTGGGACATAAAAAGGATCTACAGGCAATAAGACTATTTCAGTCCTAGCAGAGACTGCAGAAGAAGTCATTTGCATCTGCCTAATGTTCAGTGCCGTTGGGAAATAAAGGTACCTCATGGTAAGAGAAGAGTTGGATACTGTAGTCTAGAGGAAAGACCAGTCATTCTGCTACCTAATTCCAAACTAAAAGTTGAATTCTATATGTTGATTGATTACCTTCATGCTACATGATTTCTTGGATTTTTGAAAGGTAGAGAAAACAGTCTTGCCCTCAAAGGAATGTGTAGCTTTAAGTACAAAGGTGCCTCCCCCAGCATAAATGCATGTTTGTTTATATACTTTCTGTATACGCACATGTGTATATTCTGTGCTTACTATGTTAGGAAAATTGCTTTCTTTTTTTAATCCAGTTTTCTTCCAGATAAAGCAGACTAGAACAGCTGCAATCAGCTTCTTAGCCAATCTGTTTGTTCAGAAGTAGAAGCTGGTTTCTGCCTAGGTGCTTATGAATTATTCAGAGAAATTTCTCGCGCATTCCTGAGGGGAACATATGAGACAAAAGATCAGATAGGAAGGCAGCACAGGGAAAGTTTTTTGTTTCAACTTTTCAGCTTTTCAAGATATTTGAGCCTACTGACAAATGCCAAAAGGTTCCTTTTTCTGAAGAAGGAGGCAGTCGACTTAAAGCAGTGCAGCTCCGTGAAAATGAAACTTGGGTTTTTATGGGTATCTTTTTGCCCCTCCTCTGAATCCACCTTTGAATAAGTAGTCTGTAAACACACAATGCTTTTCAGAGCAACTGAGAAATTAGCTGCCTTAAGAGGCATGTGAGATGAAAAATACTGTGCTTCCAATCTGGCTTCCCTTTTTATGAGCTTTTCAGTTTGAGTGCAAGCTGGAGGATAACGATTCATTTCATTGGATTGGCCAGTCCTTTTTAAGCATTATTATAATTTCAGGTTTTGTTTTTAAAAGCTTTCTTTACTACTCTAGACCTTTTCTGTACTAAGATGTTGCTTTGAATAGATGCTGACAGATTTATGCTGCTGTTCTGGTTTTAATACAAACATTAAAGATCTATGCTATAAAAATACTTGTCTATGTAATTCCATGTGGGGAAAAAGTACAAGATTCTGTATCCTTCTTGATCTTTTGACTATTGGAAAAAGTATGTTGAGGAGGAAGTTTGCTCTTGCCTGTGTGTGTAGATGAATATCTGTACATCTCAACACTTTGTATATATTTACCTATTTATTATAAAGAGATATGGTCTCAGTGGCAGGGGAGCTATAGCAACAGCACTATGGAGGTACCAACCTCTATAACAAAGCTGAAACCTTAACTTGTAATATTTGTATTCACAATTCTAAGCTGACAATCAGTTTATRAACCAAAGTTCTGTGAAGAAATACCTTATCTTCTGTGATTAATTTGATATGTTAAAATTATTTGATATGGCTTTCTAGCAATGCTTAGAAAGCAATATAAAATGCTACTGTTTCAACATAACAGTTACCTGAGAGCTTAGATTTATTTAATAAGCTTTGGTGAATTTCTCTTTCTGGGCAAATACCAAGTCTAGATCATAATAACTTTATGTATAAAATGCAACAAAAAGGAAATAAGATTTAAGGATGGCACAAGTTTTGGCATGTAGCGTACATATCCAGCCCTGCCTCTCCAAGTAAAATTACTTGAAACAGTTGAACCTGAAATCAATTTTGAAGGATTTTTTTTCTTTTAATTAAAATTTTAGAATGAGTGACATCTGACATTCAGTAAAATTTCCTGATGCTAGTGGTTTAGAAATCTGGATCTTTGATTTGAGATATTTTTTGTAGTTGTCCAGAGAAGAACACAAACTAAATAAAATGTTTATATTTGTATGAATAGTAATGGCTTATGGTATGGGAATAGGCAGGATTTCTCCTTTTATAATCCATCGTTCTAATGATGATACATCACTCTGGTAAGAAGGATGAAAAATTAAACTTTGAAGCTTTACTATTTTTCAGTACAACTTTTTGGACATAACTCTCTTTAAGTATTTATACTCCTGAATACGATCTACTGTTTCTACATAGAAACAACCTTATTAATCTAAATTACTGAAGAAATGTGTGAAGAAAGACTAGAAAGTTTAGTCTTGTGGCTTGAGAACTGATGTGCTTCCTCCTGTGAGTTGCGGCATGTCCTGTGCTTTGGAGTTTCTGCATAAAGACTCTTGCATAAAGTCTCAAGTGCAGACTCCGTATTCTGTTAATGTGACCATGAAGACATGCTCTTTGCAGAAGTCTAATTTATTATCTGAATGCAGTTACCTTTTATTGGCTGGTATGATCTGTTAAAAGACTATATTTGTCTAAAATTACAATTTTCTAAAGAAACAAGTTATCATTAATTATGCTGCTGTCTCTAAGGACTTCACTGATTTACTCTTGTTTTAAAGATTTACTAAAATGAAAAACAGGAGGACTTGGTGATGATGTGAAAATTGGAGCAGTTAAGAGTGATGGAAAAGATCTGTTCACCAACAAAATGATAAACGGGAGGGTTTGGAGGGAAAGGTTAACTCTTGCTGTATTTGCCTTTCTAGTAATGAAATGCCTGAGACAACGTGACACCAAATGATGAGGKCTTGATCCACGAATAAAGACAATATGTTTAGCTGTATTCTGCTTAATTAAACTTCTTGGGAAATGGAACTCATTGGGTTATGCTGTTAGATTACCTAAGATGTGAGATATTCTAACAGAGACCTGGCTGCAGGGGGCAGTGTGTTTGTGTTCATGCTCACTGCTATTTCAGTCCCATCGAAAATGTTGGGGTTTTTAGTAATTAAATCAGGTGAACAGCAAAACTAGTTCTTTCAAAGAGAAATGCTGTTAAAATTCTCTTTAGTTGCTTCTGCAGCTAAATTACTCCTCATACAGCTAATGTTTAAATCCATACATTCATTCACTGTATTCTCTGAAGCAATTCTCATTTTAAGATCTGCCTTGTTCTCAGGTGCTATTTTTTACCGTTTGTCGCTAACTGAAATTTTCTCCAAGCCAGGGGTTATACCAGCTTGCTATTTGGCTAGCTCTGACTGCTCACAAGATGTCAAGAGTGAAGCAGTAGCATGTCAGCATCAATTAAGCGTACTTCACAGAGCGCAGCAGCAATGCTTTTCAACAAACGCAGTGTCCTTTCTTGTTTTTAAGGGTTGTATAGTGCACTTGGGGAAAACAATGCAAGTTGTGTTCTAAAGGTTTGAAATACTTCAGTTTGTGATCTGTATTTCAAATCGCTTTTTATCACACCCAATGAAATTTAAAATTTTCTTTAATTACTAAATTGAAAAATGATGATTCACGCTTCAATTGAATGTCATATATTCTTGGTTGTCACTTGCCTGATTTTGGCCAAAATGGATTTATTTGAACAACTTTCGCCATTCTCCCTAACCTTTATCATCACCTCCAGATTTCTGCATTACTGCTGCCTTCCTGCTTTTGTCATTGTTTTCCTCCCCAGTGAAAAAAGAATAAACAGCCTTTTATCTCCTGCAGTCAGAGTGCTGTTGTGGAAAGTAGCCCTTACTGCTGACGTCTGAAAAGTCCTGAAACGGGCCATCATTCAGTAATGCCTGAAATGGCAATGAATATTTCAACCCATTGTCCAGGAAATAAATTTGTGTATTCTCTCTCAGGCTGAAAATTTCTTAGCTAAATGTAGTTTTTCCAGCATCTGTATATCGTTAAAATCCTAGAAGACACTAG
Source organism: Oceanodroma leucorhoa (assembly GCA_030449065.1). Lineage (NCBI taxonomy): Eukaryota > Metazoa > Chordata > Aves > Procellariiformes > Oceanodroma > Oceanodroma leucorhoa. The sequence continues at coordinate 3,653,760 of JASVER010000027.1, read as the reverse complement.
TGTTTTTTGAATATTAAGTAATTCATGATAGCACTTGCCAGTTAATCCTATTAGTAGCTTAGCTTCAAAGAGCAGAAAACTAAAACAGAAAGGGAGAAATTACTTATCCAAAATTACTCATGTAGAAATTAGTTTTCAAAAAGCATTATCTTAAAGAACTGCATTCCCCACTCCACACTGTTAGATATCTGTTAAAGTTTCTTACAATTATGCAGAACTAAGTCAGATCTCTTAATTAGATTAATGATGTGCACTTTATCTCTCAGTTATAAATATATTGTTATTTATTTCTAACTACATTGACTTCTTACTTTTTTTTTCTCAACCCAAAGACACTTTGCCAGAAAGAAGCCTGGCAGTACGTATGGGTAGTGTATGCTTATGAGCCTGTCAAGGATGTTGAGCTGACTGAAAGAAAGGAAAAGCAGAGAAGACTTTAGAAACGTGAGTTCAAACCCTGTTTGAAGGGGTCAGGGAAGTTACAGAAGAGAGAGACTAAACACAGTCACCCGAACTAACTTCTTTCCTGCAGTGAGGCAGTATTCTCTAGTATTTTTTCTTCCTTTCATAACAAGGACCTCATCTGGGGAACATTCACTAACTCATTTGATTTTCATTGTCAGGCCGCTATACTGAAAAAATTGTTGGTTTAGGCCCCGTAGGCTTGTCCTAGGCACGTTATGCTGGTTCTTGTGGGTGGTTTGTGTTGTAACTGATTACTGTAGAGCTAAATGCTAATGCCAAATCTCAGTACTCGTTTGACTTGCTCTCTAAGTGCATCCTTATGCACACGGTGATTGAAGAAGAATGGAGAAATAACGGTAATTGGTTTTGTTGGATTTGTTAGTAAAATGTTGTGGATTTGCCCTTCAGAAACTTCAAGGTTATTTCATAGAAAGTGGAGAAAGCAAAACTCAGTGCTTACAGAAGGCATTTTACTGTGATTTGACCACTGTCACATCTAAATATTTCAAGTAGTTGCATTCTGCACTCTGAGAAAACAATGGCAGTTCTACTTGCATTTTAACCTGGAACACGCCCATTGAGCTCAAGTGACCCAAGGACCATTTCAGTACACTTCAAATTCTTCACCCGCCATGTGGCACTCACAGGCTGTATTCTTTTCTGCCTTGAAAATATTACTTCCCATCGGTGCTTAGTGCAATAAAAAGTACATAACAGCAACTTGCATAGTCATTGGCTTTTGAAATATAACAAAGTGTGAATCAAGGTGAATAATCAAGACAGTTTTTTTCCCTGTTTGTTTCCAAGTTACCTCCTTTTATTTTTAGTGTTACTGAGCTCAAGTGCAGCAGTTAACCATTTCATACTGATTCATATCTTAAAGATTACTATTGGAGGAAGATCAGTAGAATTTCTTAATTCCTGGATGCTTTATCTGAGTTTTACAGTACTCTTTTAAAGCAGATCTATTTTTGCTCAGTATTTGACAACAATAATTGCTACAAATTTGAGTTTAAACTAGAATTTAGTTGCTCTTTTGGTAACAGAAAGTGACTACGGGAATTTACTGCACAAATTTTGTTTACAACTTGAAGTAGTGAGCTCCCATTTACTCAGGCAGGACTGTTTCCTGCTGAWCCCCTGAGAACTGTTGTCCTGAAAGTGGTCCTGCTTCATAAAAGACTTTCTTTTCACATTACCCTGTAATTTTTACTGGCCATTACCCTGCCATTATTTACTCCAAAGTAAAAGAAGCTGTAGCAGGAGCAGATCTTTCAACAAGAAAATACCGCAACTCTTGGATGCTTTTCACCAGCTGAGAGTGAGCTCTATAAGGACTCTTCAACAGGTTTCAACTTGTCTGTGCTGTCCTCAGCTGACAGCCATTACAAGAGGAATACTGCAACTGGGCTTACATTAGTTGTTTGGTTTAGACAATCTGTGAATATCTGAAGATGCGAAGGTAGTCGGATTTTGTGCAGCATGCATTGTTATTGCACTGAACAGAACTGGAGTAAGATGGAGAACCTAAGCCATTGGGGAGTAGTATTTATTGGGAATCTAGTAGCAGTGGTTAAGGCAGCTTTCTGTAACTTTTTCTTAAGTGTTTTTTAGATCTATTTTTTAATTAACTCTCCTGAGATTTCTATTTGAAAGAGAGTTTATCTCTGAATTGAAAAGTGGTTTTTTTTCTTTTTTTTTTTTCTTTTTTTTTAGTAGGGTTTTTTACTTGGTGTGCTCAGCTTTAACTTTCTGGTTTTGTCTGTTTTCGTGTTATCTGTGTGATAAATTTTTCCACAGTTTATCAATTCAGGCTCAGTTTGCCGGAAACCATTTTATCACTTCTATTTGTTCCCATTTTAAAAAATGGAAAATTAATTAGTGGTACATGCTGGCAAAAGGAAGGGATGCTTTGGCTAGAGTTACTTCTCTTTATTTGGCAGGTCACGAATCATTCCAGTGTTTTTATTGTATTGTGTGGAACTGATAAAATTTCACCTATCAGAAAATTCATCACAATTCACTGTTGCAGCAGGTCAGTCTACAGTATTACCCCAAAGTTGCTTCTCTTTCCTTAGAAGATTTTAAGAATCTTTGTTTTAAATTTTCAAAATACAAGCAGTGTTCATTTCAAGCTTTGATTCATGTTTTATAGCATAAAGTCTTTGAACTGGGTTCTATTATCAAAACTGAGCTATTATCAATTCGTTTCACATACAACAAGTACGGATTAAATATCATAATTTCCTAGGTAGCAACCAAGTATTGTTTCAAGTTCAAGGAATAAAACCCAAAGATCACAATGGCCCAGTCTGGATCAGGGCTTTGTTTTTGCTAGACAACAAAGCATCTGAGGAGGATTCCCTGCCCTACACTGCCCGTTTCATGTCATTGACAGGCAAAGAGCTGGGGAACAAGAGTATGATCGCATACTGTTTGCGTAATGGTAATAGTATTTCAGATACACCTGTAAGACACATTCACTGGCCCAGAGAGGTTGCGGAGTCTCGCATCCTTGGAGATATTCAAAATCTGACAGGACACAGCCCTTGGCAACCGACTCTAGGTGACTCTACTTCAAGTTTGGATGTAGACAATCTACAGAGGTCCCTTCCTACCTCAGTCATCCTGCGATTCTAGGAGTGCGAGCAAGACAAGCTTTGTAGATAGAGGTGATGACTTCTGTTAGACAACATGATAGGAACACTTGTTTGTGGACAAAATCTTGTTAGAGTCCTTCTGTTATGCAAGACTCTCCTTTTTTTTACCAGTGGTAAAAATCTATAAAGCACAGATTTTGTTCTTTCTTCCCTCACTTCCATGGTACATTACCCATAGCAATCATGGAAGGAAAGTGCAAAAGACTAATATCTTTCTCAACTGTATTCACTCGTCTTACATGCATGTATAATATACACATCTATGTATGTATACATATATTCTCTCCTACAAATCTGACGATATTTTGGATACATCTTATTGTCTTTGCACTGTAAAAGTGAGGTGCTGCCAAACCACATGCTGTGCAACCTAGTTGTTATCAACTGGTCATTGTCTTGCAGGCATTGCAGTACCCTGTAGTTCCATAAAATGGCCAGTTCTGTGATAGCTAGTTAATAATGATGCATTTTTGATTGTTGCCAGTCTGATATTTTTATGTGCTTGATTTGGCTGGTTTTTTAATATTTGAGTTTTTTAATAATTAAGCATGCAGATACAATGCAACTGCAAGAATGACCAGTTGATTCCAAAATATTTCCAGTCATGCTCCTCATGCAGCCTGCTTATGCAATATGGTTGGGGAATGTCCATACAAAAGTCTCAGTGGCAAAACAATGCAACTGAAAAGTTGGGATCTTCACAAATAAAGTTTTTGAGCTTCTGTCTCTCTCTTGATGGTTTTCTCATGGGAGGTTCAAGTATACCTTAATGATCTGTATTGAGGCTTCTATAGACAAGAACACAAAATATTTGACTCTCTACAGTTGTTTACATGGAAAGTATGTCCTCGTTTCATAGTACTAAGTAGAGACGGTGAACAAACCAGCAAGCTAGTAAAAGCATCTGATCACAGCATAATGAAAAATTTGCTTCTTCAGGCTTTTTCGTAGGTGTTAGAAAGGGTAATTCCTATTAAAAGTCTTTCCAGTCTTCCATCTCCTTATGCATTTTACCCTCTAAAGGGCTGTCTACATTAAAGTCTTTGTCACTTAGGTTTTGTTGATATCCAAAGTAATTTTACCTTTTCCTCCATGGCTTTTGCTGAGTAATGGCCACCTAAAAGAGGATGGAGGGAAAAAAACATACAGATTTTTACTAGTGGAAAAATACTAACAAGCAAGACTAATGTAACAGAATGAAAATGTCAGTAGTCTTAGTCCTAGTAACTCAGGATATGGCCAGGAGGCCTTGTGTCAGTAAAGTGCTAATAGTTGCTCTTGATATTTAAGTTCTCCTTGTTTAAAAAAAGAATGAAATGGAAATGAGAGAAAGCCTGCAAGAAATTGAAAATGTGTGCTATTCCCTGCTATCCTCTGTAGTCTCTTACACCCCTTTTCATGGATACTTGCTGGTGCTTTTCTGCGTGGCTCTYAAAAATACAATTTTTATTTTGCTCTGCGTAGTTGCCTTTCAATATGAGAATTGCTTTGCAAAACATTTTTTTAATTAGGTCATTCTGCTGAAGTACACACTGGGCTAATTATGATTATTTTGCTTCCCTGAGCATTTTTGTGCTCATTGAATTTATTAAAGTATTACTTTATAGCTGGAGCTGAGAACTTACACAGCAATCAAAGCTATGTGGCACCTGGTACGCATGGCTGTCTTTCCTGTAGTCTCTAAGGGCTTTTGCTTGTAGGCAACATCTGGCATCTAATCATTTATAATTGAATTTCATATAATTAATAAAGAAATATTTTTAAGAATTTATTTTGGGGTAAGTATAAAGAATGTGAAAAAGGCTGGAGAGAGCAGCCATCCTCAACTGTAAACAAACGAAAGGGATTTTATTTTCCTTTTCCTGAGAAAAGTTCTGTTGTAGAATTCTGTAGGTGAGAACTCATTAACTACAGGAAAACATCTGAGACATGAAGTCATCTCCACATGTTGTCTTTTTTTTTTCTTTTCTTGTGCTGCATAATTTTGCACACTGGTGAAATATAACTAAATGCTACCATCAACAGCAATCTGAATGAGACAAACCGTTCCATGTGGTTTAGTTGTGGTTGTTAGTAAATGTGTGTGAGAAACTTGCAGCACTGTATCCAAATGTCTGAGACCTAGCTCTTTAGCAGTCTCCCTTATAATAACATATTATTATAAAATTGCGCAGGAGTTACCGGTGCATGTATTTTGCTATAAATCTCTTGCAGTTCTCAGGTGCATTTCTGGTGCGCTGATGAAATTACCTTTTGCTTTTTGCTTTACATCTCTCATAGGGGGGCTTGACTTGCTTTGGCATAAGCCGTTTCCTGAGACCACAGACTGCTCTTGAGAGGACCAGAAGTTACCTAATCAATTATGATTCCTTTTTTCTGACTAGAAACGATAAACAACTTGTTCTTAAAAATTGTGCCTTATCTTATCCTCATCAAGCAGAAAGTGGCCTACCTTAATGCAAAACTAGAGGTCTGGAAGCAACTGTCCCTCAGGAAATTATTTTAATGCCTGCTTTTGCCAGAATTATGTCAAACAGCTGCATTCCCCAGATAAGTTGTCTACTCTGGTACAGAGTTTTTTCTGCAAATCCCCAGTCTGGAACAGTCTCTTTATGTCTCTCTATCTCTCCAACTCATCTCATTTTAAATTTTATTTGAAGACCTTTTTTCCATTTATTGAAGCTTTACTTCCCTGCTAGCCAGTATTGTACTTAGCAGTCCTTCCCCTGCTCATGAGTCTACAGTTTAAAGATGAGTTGAACCTTGCACTTTGGAAGAATCCAGCCAACTTACTATGTATGAAGAGCATAATATAATTCCTCCAGGATTAGTTTTCTTTAAACATAGACTGTGTTTTCTGGTAGCTAACTGGTTTTAGATGGAGTTAAAGAATTGGCCTTTAAGGCTAGTGCCAGGCTATTTTTTATGTCAGGGTATTATTTTAATCTAGATGATCAAACTAACAGAGACAGCAATTATTTCAGTGAGCTTTAACTCATGGGAAGGTCTGAAGTGTGTTTTCTCTGACTCTGAAAACTGTGTTCCTTTCTAAGCTTTGCTGGTTATTTTTCCATTATTCTTCATATTAGAGTATATTTTTTCAACGAGTAGCTACAAACGGTATGAAGAAAGTTACGTGCAGCTACTGTTCTTCAGAAAGCTGCCATCTCTTGATTTCTCAGTAGGGGAGAGGAGACATGCTGTTGGGCCACCTTGCGTACTGCGTCTCACTAAAAAAGGCCGGTGTTTTCTCTGAATAAAACTGACTGCTGTCTTCTGTAACTAGAGTTAGGGAATAGGAGATGAGAATGGTCTTTTAAGTAAAACCATTGTGGCCAAATATGTGGACTGCAGGAGCTCTTTACTGAAAACCTTTGGATGACCTGCTTCTGTACTATAACTTCATTGGAATCAAATTTCATCAGCACTCTTGATACCTATGTGCTAAGACAATAAATTAAGATATGGCCTGAGGCCAAACCTTGAAGTCTACTCACCATCATCCATCCCTGTTGGATGGATGGACTAGTGGAAACTAGTTCTTAACTCATTTTTATATTCTTGTGCTGCTCTATGCCATCTCTAGTGTGATTTCTTTTCCTGTATCCAGCTATATTGAAACTTTACTGAAATCCAGACAAATTAGTTCTACAACTTTTTCTTTTCTTTTCTTTTCTTTTCTTTTCTTTTCTTTTCTTTTCTTTTCTTTTCTTTTCTTTTCTTTTCTTTTCTTTTCTTTTCTTTTCTTTTC